>VZRU01002624.1:0-67097 GCA_013398155.1 Pedionomus torquatus | reverse complement strand
AGTCAACAGAAATAATCTGTCAGACAGATCGTATGCCCAGTTCTGCTGTAGGTTGTAAGGTTGCTTCGCAAAGTCAAACGTGTTCATCAGCTGAGGACAGCTTTTACTGGAATGGAACGATAGAGACATCACTCTGTTACTGTCAAGGCTTTGTAGTAGGTTAGGTGGGCAACTTGTCTTGATTAAATTAAGAGCTGCATGCTTTTGCATTAGTCTGGTACAGTGAGTTTTAATCTATTAGTTTTTCACTGATTATGCAAGATCTGTACTCTGGGCAATTTCTTTCCCCTTCCCTGTTGAAGTCTTATATTGTTCAGTCTCCTGGAGCCTGGATACTTAAGGGATTTTAGGATATCTCTCACCGTAAGCTTATTGCTTAAAGGCTGATGGGCAGTAGTAAAAGAAAAGATAGGGGAGATAACAAACTGCTTCTCTAATATTTGCATGTATTTCGGAGCTTTAATTGCTTTGTTTATGAGTGCAGACTGCAGAAATATACTTAGTGTGCTTAAGTCTGACTAAGTGGAAGTAACAAATCTCTGCATCAAAGTACTGTCCTGTACACATTATTCATGCTGGAACTTGACCTTTGAGTATTTGTCTGGGAGAGTGTAGTTACATGCAGAGTGACTAACGCATCTTTGCTGCAGGCAGTGTGATGCTTAAAGAGCTGACTGGAGTTAATGTAAAAGACAGGCTGAGGGTTTTACTTGCTTGATCCACAGGATCCTTAGAAACACTAGTCTGTGTACTCTGAAGGGAGCATACAGTGAATACACCTTTGTCCATATAATGTCACACAATTCTAGCCTTCAAATGGAACTGTGAACCGCACAGGTAGCATTAGTCCATTATTATGGATCAAGTCACAAGGATTCCTGCCTTGTTTTTAGTCTTTCCTTTAATGAAGATCTCAATGAAACTGCATGTGCTGATTGCCTGTGTAAAAGCAGTTTGAAGGTTTAACTTCCTGAATGAAAATCAGTACTTCAGGAAACTTCCAGTCAAGTTATCTGAAGGCAGGTTTGGGGTTTGTGGGTTGTTTTTTTTTTTCCCTGATGAAACCAGCTGTGACCAACAAGGAGGCACACTGTGGTAAGTGTTTTCATCTGTCTTCATTTAAACTCCAGTGGTAGGGGTGAGACTGAAGATTCTTCTAATTTCCTCTCTGACAATGTCCTGTGCTGTGTGCTCCTGCGTCTATTTCACCGGATGACTGTAACTTATAGCTGGATACTGAATTGTAGGTAAACATGAGAAAAGGATTGATTACAATATTGATGTTTACAGAGAACCTTAATTATCTTTTTATCAAGGTGGTAGCAGAAATCAGTCATGGCTGTATAACTTAGCTGCTGCACCTGAAGAAATTGCTTTATTGTTAGCCTAAGGGGTAAGACTTTGTTTTTTACTTGGGATAATATTTGATTTAAAAAGCACTGTATAGAAACAGAACCTCCAGAACTTTCCACTGCTTAACCTAAGATTAGAAACTATCCAATAATGCTGATGTCTGAGTCTCTTCTAAAAGAGCTGCAAATTCTTAGAGGTTGTATATGACAGCTCCCCTCAAAACTTGCTAGCAAAACCCATCTGTAAGGGACTTTGTGAAAGAAGACAAAAAGCCAGTCAAGCACCATCTAGAGTGGGGTATGACTGCTGACCTGAACTGCTTGCAAAGTAAATGACGGGAGTGAAGCTACCTGTTCTTTCCTTATGCTGGAAAAGCAGCATCTCTTCCACGTGGCATAATAGTTGCTGTTCAAAACCCTCTGCAGTGAGCTGCGACTTGAGCAGAACCATCTGCAGTTCTTCTTGTGCAGCCTTGTTTACATTGACTGCACTATCCTGACGCATGTGTCTGCTTTGATTCGTGAGAACGCATCTGCTGACTACTTTCCATCCTTACCAGTAACTGCAAAGGATGAGCTTGTACAGTCCCTATTGCTGCTGGGAATCTCTGCACAGCTGGCATGATGCACATGGCATGAGCCACCTGCGGTACTTATCTCCCAGGGCAGAGATTCTGGGCTGATAACAGATAAGACAGGGCTACTGGCCTCACGTAGATTCTTTGAAAAGCTTTATAATTGAGTGATCAAATTCAAGAGGCACCATGGGCTAATTTGCAAGGTTAAAAACATCAGTTGGCAACTTTTGTAGCCTTTATTGAAGTGCTGTCTACTTCTACAGAAATCTATTTCGGGTCTGGGAAGTGCACTTGCAAAATCTGAGTGAAACAGTGCAATGAACTGCTGCATTGCAGTGACTGAAAGGAATCTCCATCATGGATAAGGGAAGAGGGCAGAGAGAAAGAGCATACTGCTGCTCTTGTCTTGATAAACAAGCCTGGGTCATTCTTATTTTTATGCAAAGTTGCAGTTTTTTGCTTTGAGGAATGTGGAGGGGGAACGGGGAGTTGTGGATATGACATCTAAGAGCTGGAACAGGGAAGAAGGTCCAGCTGTGTAAGTAGGTAGCGTCGGAGCACAAAGGCAAGGGTTCTGTCACATTCTAGTGGATTATGGGCTTAAGCAGTAAATCTGAGCCCCGAGCTGCCTAGTTTTCTGTGAACAGGGAAAAACATAAAAGAACATAATCTCTGCTTCGTGTGGTTTCAAGAAGCTGAAAGGAATAATTGCAGGAAGCGCTAAAAAACACAACAGGGAGGGAGTCACTAATATCTCGGGATTCAAGGCGGTGTCAACAGCTCTTGGGGGTCTTCCAGATACCCTGCTCTGTGTAGCAGAGACCATAACTCCTTAACGGGAATCACCTCCCCTGGGACTACTGTTCTCCTAAACACTAAATCATTTATGCTTTCCTGTTGAGAGCTGATGTAAGTATCTTTTTCAAGGCACAGGCTTATTCTGTCCTTTGCAGAGTGACCCGGTGACTGCCCCACCACCACATGGGCAGGAGTATGTCTCCTGCTAAACCACTTCTAGCTCTGCTTGTTCTAAAAAAACCTGATAACTAAGCCTTTAACCCCTTCCAGATAATAGCTGTTGTTCCCCTAAGTCTTTTTTGAGGGTCACTAAGCTGGAAAATGGAAGAAAATCTGCTTTGTCATCTGGCTTTTAATCAACAGACATAGTTGGTGGAGTCTCCCACCCCTCCCCTTAATGTGAAAGGAGTTTACTATTTAGTGGAGTTTGGACAGCTCTGAGTTCTTTTAAAACTGTCCCAGTTCTACCTAACTCTGTCTGAGAGACCAAATCTCTCTGCACCCTGCTCCTCACTTGACTGAGAAAAGCAGTTCTGTGTGAAATCATCCCAACCAAGTCTTGGGCTTCTGGTCTTCTAGAGCGTTTCACAAGTTCTGTGGTTTCTGCCATTGGCTTGTATGGTCAAGCACTTATACAAGTTCACGTGGCTCTACCAAGTAGACTTCAGTGTTTCAATTAAAACTGATTTACAACATTTTACAGGTTTTGGCAGCCAGTTGGTTGGCTAGCAACATGATGTCCTAATCTTACTGGGTGAGGCATGAGGCCTTTGTATGTTTAGTGAGGAGCAGTTGTGGATATAATGTTTCAATATAGAAGAATGTCTGGATTTGGGCTTCTGCAGCTGCTATGGGTGCTGACTTCTCAGCTTTGAGATTGTATCAGTCTCTTTTGTGATCTTTGCCTTGCACAAGTACTGCTGGTTCAGTCATAGCAAAAACAATTTTATATTTGTTACTATGTTTGGTAGCAAGAGGCAGACTTGTTATGGGAGTGTGTATCTGTTCTCTGAGGCTTGTTAACGCAGCAGGGATAAGCAATTAAATTACTGCCTCTTTCAGGTACATTCCACCTCTGATCTGGGGAAAGAGTGGACACATCCAGACTGCCCTTTATGGAAAAATGGGGAGAGTGAGATCGCCGCATCCGTATGGACTCCGCAAGTACCTCACGATGCCAGATGGAGCAACAGCCACCTTCGATCTCTTTGAGCCACGGTCCGAGCTTCTTTTAAGAGGTCAGTCAGACAGCTCTTGGCCTCAATTCTGTGTGCTGGGGGATGGATGAGGACACTATCTGATGTTAATTCTGGCAAAGGAAGGGAGCTACTAAGTGATACTACCCAATGTGTGGAGGTTGCAAGGCCATCTTGACATATACCTTTATCTCAGAGAGTAGAAGAGACTGTGCTGGACTAATGAGCTGTTAGTGGCAAGGGATGGGGCTGCTAAGGAGCAGAAGAAACATTCCATAGCCTGTGCTTCAAGTAGGGGCTGGCAAAGCGAAACTGATGGTAAGCCTTGTTTGGAGTGTCCTTTACCTGTTAAGGATCATAAAACAGAGGTTTGCAGTATGGGGTTCTCTGTGGCCTGGTGTGTACAGAAAAGAAGCTAGACCTTAGCTTTGCCTTATGGAGACAGATCCTTGGTAGTCTTTTCTAACTGTTTAAAAATCTGTATGCAAACCAATTTCATGTGCATGCTATATGAAAGAATCCAGATATGACAAGAACTCCATGAGAAAATAAAAAGTCATGGTGATTCCTTATATTATGTATGTATGTTCAAAGTGTATGTCAGCTTTCAAACTCACTGATGGCAATGGCAACACTTAGAACTGAGTTATTGTGGCTTTACTTTAGAAATAGTTTACCCCTGCAGTAGCTGACTTCATTGTAAGCCCATGATTCCCATTTGACCTTCAGAAAAAGAGTTCTTAAGTATGTCAATATTGAGATCCTCATTGTATAATGCTGCACTAGAACAGCTACTGTTGTCTTTATCACTGAAGAGAATTTGAGCAGTGTTTTCCTAATGAGGCAAAAAAATCAATGGCAAGAGCTGCTAAGTGTCAGAGCTTTGCACATAAGTGTGAAGAGTTTAATGGCTCATTCCAAACGCATATGGAATCCCGAATGTAATTTATTGTGCTTACTTGAATTACAACAATTACTTTTAGTTGATGAAACTATAATCTTGTTAAATTAGTGATCAGTGTCAGCAGATCAAATATCATTAGATTAGCCATCATCTGCTCTGTGGCTAATGTCAGTTGATCAGAATGTCTGTGCTTAGCAAAGCTTCATTTTGAAGATCTGTGTTACACCAAATTCCGGAAGGGAAATGAAGGGGAGGAGCGTAGCCGATCTACTTGGTGCATGAACAAACAAGTGGACTCCAGAGCTTCCACACACTTTGCGGTCACAGCAAGCTGTCGGAAGGCAAAGCATGTGTAATGTCAAAAACATCTTTCAAAGGGAAGAATTTACTCTTGGTCTCTAGGCAGTGCCTGTAGAACTGTTTGGGCAGCTTTCCCTGAAGTTAGAAAACTGTTCATCTCCTGTAACATGAATTACTGTCTTACATCTGTAGCACTAGAGCTGCTAGTCTCCTGTCCCATACTGGATTTTTGGCAGACTAGTAAGGTTTTTAGCTTGCTTCTGGTAGATGGTTTCCCACGGATCTGAAATGGAAACCTTCTGAATCTGTTTAATTTGCATGAAGTGACATTTACTTAACTTCCCTCTCTTTTCTGTGCGCAGAGGATGTCACGATGGTAATCTGCCCTGGGATTGCTAACCACAGTGAAAAGCAGTATATCCGCACTTTTGTTGACTATGCTCAGAAAAATGGGTACAGGTGTGCTGTGCTGAATCATTTGGGAGCCTTACCAAATATTGAGCTCACTTCTCCACGAATGTTCACATACGGTAGGTACTTTATGGCAACGAGGGACTTAATTCTCAAGCTTGTGACATTTCTAGGGCTTGATCAGCCTCCTTCAGCATAACATAACTGCCATATCTGAATGAGGATAGTAATTTTATTTTGTTTCTTAGGAACTAAACTGAACTTGTGTGTGAGGAAGAGTGAGAAGCTAATACTGGCATTTACTTCTTGTCTCTTCTCCCAGTTCTTACACTTGTATCCTAATCAAGGAGGCAGTCTTGAAAAAAGCTCTTGTGGCTACTAAGAGTCTGCTCAAATTTTAGAGATGCTGAAAAGTCAGTCTAGCGGATTGCGAGGCAAACCTGGCTCTGAAGGATAAATACTACTTCTGGGGCTTTGTAAAATATCATGAGAGGCTTGTATCAGCCTATCCTAGGAGGGACACATGAGGATCAATCCTTGGATGCAAGACAAACATCAAGGAACAGAAATAACTCCTACAGTATGACTGTAGCTACAGAAGTGGCAGTGCTTAACAGCCATGATTTTGGGCTTTCTCCTTGTGTTTAAGGAAGTTTTTTTTAACCTAGAAATTAACGGTTCCAAATCTTTTATTCTTTTTAAGAGAGTGACTAGCTATTCTTAACTGCCTTGCTAGTGAGCAACATGATAGAATGTGGCCTTCTTGTTGATGACCTGATCCACTTGTTCCCAAGTTCTCTTGAGCCCTCGTGTTCCGCTTTACTGCAAACACCTGTAGGTACATTATGTCATGAGTAAATTGTGGGTTTAGCAGACTGGTGTTAGGTTTCCTTTTCTTTTTAAGGAAAGATAGATACTTGCTGCTAAGAGTTTGGATTAACAGTTTGAATGTTTATCTTGAACAGTTGAATTGCCAAAACAAGAACACTGTGCTTTAAAATCCTGAGTCTGGCAGGCAAAAAGCCTGTAATGCTTTGTTGCTTGTTTTATAGTTATTAAATCTACTTCTCAGTGGAAAACACTTCAGGAATACCAAGTGCCTCAGCTTGTGTTGAGGTCCTAAGCTTTGAATGGCTTCAAGCCTACCATGTCTTGAGAACTAAGCTTTTTAGTAAGCTTTAACTAAGAATTTGCTTTTTTTTTTTTAATAAAAAATAAAGAGTTTTCATCCATGGAGCTTTACTTTAGACCTTAGGGAGTTGCTTTATTTTCCAGCTCTTGAGACATACCTTTCTGAGTCCTTTATAGCCTTGGAAAGGGCAAAGAATGCCTAGCACTTCCTTTGAGTAAGACCGTAAATCACTTGGCAGAGCTGCTTGTTAAATGAAGTGCCAGCAAGACCATAAGCAGACTTTACTCTGCCTCCAACCCAAATAACCTAGTGGCCTTCAAGCTTTTGCTGGACTACTGATATATTTGTTAAGGAGCAAATAGCCTAAATGTGGGATTTGCTGAATCCTCCCATCTTTACATCAAGCTTGACCTGTTGCTGTTCTAGTTTAGGATTTCTGAAATAGTTGCCACCTGCCCTCAAATCATGAAGGTCAAACACCAAAGTATTTTGACTGCTGGCTTTTTCCAGAGGAAACTAGAGCAATGAAGCACTTGTCATCTTGAGGAAAATTGCTCATTAAGAATGTTCACAAGGAAGTGTCCAAACCCTGCTGAAATGCTTGGCCAGAAACCTGCTGCTTCACTGAAATAAATGCAAACCCTGGTGTTCAGTCTACTCCTGAGCAGGCCAAAACCTGAGTCCATGGAGAGCTCTGTCCTGAGAAGCCACCTCTGAATTCCTGTGGTGTCCCTGCACCAGCAGGGATTTAAGGATCCATGGCAGCCTTGCTTAAGAGCAAAGGAGCAAGCTGCTTTTGAGACACCCAGCTGAAGTTCAGAAATGGCAAACTGCTTCTGGAAGGGAATAATGTGTGCTGTTCTTAGATAGTAAAGTCAAGGTCAGAGTTGTTGGACTCTTCTATTTAAGCTGCTTTAGAAAGAAGAGTTTGGATTGTCAGACTAGCTGTTGCCATGATTTTTAAGCAAGTTCATTTCATCTTACTTTGGCACTCTGTCAGTACTAGACATGAGCTAAGGTCCACAGGACTCATAAAACAGATACATGAGCATATGCATGAATCAGAGCTCTTAAAACCTTAAGGTTATTGAAAAGTCAGAAAGGGTAAGAAACTGAACTTAAAGCGTACAACTAAAGTGTGAAGTGGGAATCTAGGTATGTTTAAAGATGATTCTTGACATTGTCCTTACTTTCAGGTTGCACCTGGGAGTTTGGTGCCATGGTTAATTACATCAAGAAGACCTACCCTCAGACCCAGTTGGTTGTGGTGGGCTTCAGCCTGGGTGGAAACATTGTGTGCAAATACCTGGGAGAGAACCAAGCCAACCAGGAGCGTGTCCTGTGCTGCGTCAGTGTGTGCCAGGGGTACAGTGCACTGAGGTAGGTCTAGAGTCTTCTCCACACTGGTCTCCTCTGGGGGCACAGAAGGGGTCAGATCTTCAGTAGGGTGCATGTGGAAGGACAAGGTGAAGAGTGTGTTGCTTCTCTGGCATTGCCACCTTCCTGGAGGAGCAGCCAAAGCTTCGTTGATTTGGCAGCTCAAATAGGCTTTTTGTCAACAATGCAAATAAGTTTTCTGTACCTAGCCAGGTACAAGCTGGCAATTTCTGGTCTGTGTGTGTGAGCTGGCCTAACTCTCAGGCTCATTACTACAGTGTCCTAAGAGAACACAGTCCCCATGCAGTCCTGGTATAATTAACCAGGCGGGCTGGGCAGCATGACAGACTGCTAAGATGATGCCAGCTTTGCATGCAGTAGTTTACACTTTCTCATCCCTCTGAGAAGTATCCCTTTGTTTGTAATACCTCTTTTCTGCCTTCAGTGTGTGGTTTCATCTGGTGGCTCTTAACTGGGGACACTGGAAAGAGACGCACAGCTCATACACTAGGCAGGAAGCATGGACTGTATGAGTGTCACTGAAACAGTGATGTGGGCTGATGAGGAGGTAGAGAAGCAGTTGCAACCTCACTATACAGTTTGGAAGGTGGGGAGGAGAAGGCTTACCCCTAAAGCCTACCTAAAACTAACCTGTGGTTCCACATCTGGGTGCCAAGGTTGTCGAGCTTCACACGAGCTGTAACAGCTCCACCTAGTGCTAACACTTGCGTTTACTGATGGAGGATCTGGGTCTAGCTCTGCCGGCTGAAAACTGGTGGTTCAACTAGTATGCATTAACTTCCCATGTATACACAGTTAATGAAGGTTAAAAGATTGTAACTGGCTAAGCCACTGCTTTCAGTTTTTACTGTCTGTACCTGTGCACAACTACTAAGGTGTAGCTGGCTTTGTAGTAATTTAACTGCACTTTTGAGCCCTGAGACTCTTTGAAAGGCAAAAGTGGCTGTCGAAACTAGGGTATTGGGGTCTAAATCCTTTGGGCAGATAAAAATGGTGAAGCTGTGGCAGCCCTGTGAAGGGCTTGTTATGGAATTTACACTTCCAGCCTGGTTGAGATAGCTGGGACTCTTGATGCTGTTGATGCTCTGCCTGTATAGGGACCGGTTTGATATTCAGTAGTCTGAAGGTGCTGTTTATGAGTTAAACTCCTACAGGGAAAAGAAGCAAGCTTTCCTGGAAGCATTAAGATGTGATTGAAAGCTTGATGTGTGCATGTCAGTAATATTCCAGCATACCTAATCCCTCTTGAGATCAGATGTGACTACTGCTAAAACAGAGTATAATCTACTGCTAGGTCCCCAGGAGTTCACACCCTGAAAACTTAAACAAATGCTTTCAGGAGCGATTTTTTTTTGTTTGTTTTTTTTCAAGTAAAATGTGCTTAGTTGTCCTGGGGTTCTGGCATAGAGCTCTTGAAGCTAGCTCCTCAATTCCAGCCATCAAAAAGAGTTTGCAAGGATCACATCTGGCTGCCATCCACTTGGTTCATCTTCTGCAATTATGCAATATTGTATTTCTGGTCTCCAAAAGGATGTTGTGAGTAATGCTGTTCCCTAAACCGATTTCTGTAGCAGTATGTCATGATGTGCTGGTAGAAGAGCAGGGCAAGGACAACCTGCTTAACAATACTCCACTTGGCTATTTGTGTGGAAAAATAGCAGCAGCTTGTCTGACTTCAATGCAGGCCTTTAGTGGGTTGTGTGGATTACTGAGCTCTTGACTCCACCTGCTGGGTAAACGTCTACTAGTGAATCTCCAGTCTCAAAACATCTGCTATGCATTACTGGGCAATCAGCGGGACAGCTTTTCAGATCTTATCTCCCTACTTAATATCTACTTCTGCAGTAAAAGCTAATTAGCTGAAGAGCTTTGGGAAAGCAGCATCAGTAAATATCGACTAAATAAGAGACAGGACAGGAAGGGCCTTGTAGCCTGGTTATAGAAGTGTGGAAGGAGGCATAAATCACCTCTGTGGGGAATGGTTAAGCTTTAGTCTTCTTGGCTTGGTCTGGTAGGATAAAACAATGGGCCTCGTCCTTCTGGGCTACATGAAAATGGGTTACCCTGGTAGACGTGACCAGTTAGTTTACAAATCCACTTTCTTTTTGTATAAGCTTGTACAGCCATTCTCCTCCAAATAACCTTAGGAAGTAAAAGTGGTGGTGAGCAAAGTGAACCAGGGATCTGAAATAAGAAAGCCTTTCCAGAGCATCAAGCAAGAGTTCCGTAGCTGGGTGTAATAAAGTAGCAGCAATACTAGGATCTACCAGAACAATATGAGACTTGGTTTAATGAATTAACACAGACTCTGGGGAATGTGTTCCCCAAGGCTAAAGAGGGATGTGGCTCCTTATTCCTTAATCTCTGCCTGCACAGGCTTGATTCTGCTTATTGATCTTGTGGAATGCATCTTCACCGTAGCTACAGGTTGTGGGGAGAGACCTCAGCTTTGAAACCTGAGCAGTCCTCAATACTGGAAGCTGCCTTTTTTTCAGTGCTTGCAGCCCTTCATATTAGGTGTACTACTGTACACCACAGGAACCACAGGGAAATGAAGTAGCTTTAACTTCAAACAGCTGGTAGTAAATAGGGTTGGAAAACATTCTGTAAAGACAATGTGCATCTTCCTGTCTTCCTTTGTTCCCCTGCCCTGGCATAAACGTAGGTATAGTCTGACTAGATAAAAAGATACAGATGTCTGGGGGTTTTGTGTTGTGTGGTGTTGTTGCTGGTTTTTTAAATCCATACTCCAGTTTGGTTTACTACAAAAAACATTGCTTGCTTTTGCTCTGGTGGGAGGCTTGCAGGTTGTGGCTTGGGAGGTCATGCTGAATATGCTGTAGTTCTCATGGTATGTTAATGTTTAAATGGTAGGAATACTTCAGTAGCTGAAGCTGCTCCCGGCATTCTTGTGTTGCTCAGTGAATGATGGTGTGTTTCCTCAGTAACAGCAAACCCTGCTAAGAGTAAAGCTATAACCTGCCTGTGACCCTGCATAGCAAAGGAGTGCTGGTATCTGGTAGAGCTCACAGAAGTCTGGGTGACTTTTAATTCTGTTTTAACAACAGATAAGCTGTGAAGTGCTGTTCTGCTTTGAGAATAGGTAAAGACTTCAACTCAGATGCCACTTGCAGTTGCAACTAGTATTTATTCTTGCGCTTCCTGCCAATGATGCCAAAACAATAATAGTGTCTGTACATATTGCAAATATCTGCACAAATTATTTCCTTTGCAGAGCTATATACACAAACAGATAATATCTGGTTCAATAACAGGTTTTAGTCCCTTTGTTGGTAGTCCCATTAGGTAAATTACTTTCAACTTAAGCAAAGGCAGACTAAAATCCTCTTGGTGTTGTAGATCCTGATTGATAGTGCTTAAATGCTCTGATCAGAACTGTTAATTACATTGTGCAAAATGAGACTGCAGATCTGTTTTCTGATGCTATCAGACTCAAAGTGAAAGTCATTTCCTGGAAAAGGTTAAGCTGTGGCAGGGATGGCCTGGACACTTGTTAATATAGCCTCTAGGCTGCCATAAGGGGTTACAGTGTATTAATCTTGTCCTTCAAGGTTCCCCTCAACAGCTGTGATTATGCTGCACTGTTGTGCTGGTTGTTTTTTGATTTTATTTTTTTTTTCTTCCCCCTAGAGCACAGGAAACCTTCATGCAGTGGGATCAATGTAGAAGATTTTATAACTTTCTCATGGCAGACAACATGAAGAAGATCATCCTTTCTCACAGGTACTGCAGTATGTCACTTAAACTGATAATATTGAGTCAATTGCAATGTTGGGTTTATCTTCTTGGTCCTTTAAAATAGGATTCCTGAAAGACTATGCACCAGTTCCTTGCTTGGTGGTCTTTAGATGAGCCAACAGAGGTGGGGAGCCCATGTCAGTCTCATTTATACCATGCAAAATAAGCTTTGGTCATCTCTTTAGAAGAAGGCAGGCTTTGTCTTTTTGCCTTCTGAGAAAACTTGCTTAATGAATAAACAAGATGTACACAGAAAAACATTGCAATTACACTTCAAAGTGGAGTATTCTGCATCTGTTTCACTTTTAGCCAAAGAATTCCATTTTCAAGGAGCCTCTTGTTCTGCCACCTACCTGAGGTAGGACTAATCCTCAAGATGTGCTGTATGGGGCTGCTGTTTATCAGATAAGCAAATAGTCAAACTGTAGCTCTGGCTTCTAGCTGTTCCTCTAGAGTAGAGCATGTAGCCAGCAAAATACGTAGTGTTACTCTTCCCGGAGTGCAAGTGTACTTGTAGGATCCCTGTGCTTCAAGTTCTGATCAGTGGTGCTCGCATAGCAAAGGAATGTATGTGTTAAACAGGTGACATGCTCATTATTGTTGTTTCCTCCATCAAAAGGTTCTCTGAGTACTTCTTTCTAAGGCATTAAACGTGTAAGTACCTCATCTGTGTATATTTGAAGCTGCCTGACAAGGGAAAAAGAGAGCAATATCTAAGACCCATTGCATTAAGAGCATGTGTCACTTGTAGACTTTTGTTTTTGTTTTTTTTTTTATGCTCCTGTGCGGTATGAAACTCTTATAGAAGGAATTAGGGCAGCTGACATGTAGTATGATCCCCATAATTCATTCCAGATTGGTCAAGTTGTCTAAATATTTGTCAAATTTAACATGTAAAGTTAGGTAAGCCCCCATTAAAAGTTACTTAAATTCATAACCCAGAGAAAGCCAGTGCTGGCTTGAAGGCAAGTCTGCTAAGTAAACTTTTTTTCCTATAATCACATTTGTTCTAAGGCAACTCTCCCAAATCAAACCTAGCCTCCTTCCTATTTCACCCTGCAGCTGCTTCTGAAAAGGAATAAAAACCTCCTTCCAACTTGTGGGGTTTGTTCCATTTGTTAGGGGAGTGGTTTCTTCTGGTAAAGAAACGCATCCTCTCCTGAGGGCGATAACTAATTATGACAAGTGTCCATAGTAAATAGCTTTCTGTAAAGGTAATGCCCCAAGTAATTTCTGTTGTGTGAGCTAACCTAATGTGTGCTGGGGAGACTTTAGGACCAGATGGTGAAGGAGTTGCTATGCCCCGGACTGCTAGTGATCTCGCCCAAGCCACCCACAGGTTTGGTCTGGAGCCAGAGGACCCTCCCTCTAACATGCAGCCTCTGTTCCAAATATTGTTAGGGATGTATGTTCTGGGAAGATTCTTTTTAGAGGCCCCTCATGCTGTTTTTCAGTATAACAGGGAAACATTTTTTTTTTCTATAAAGAGCTTGCTAAGGTTTCTGTTATGCCTTTTTGGAATGGGAGGTGACCAAATAGGCTGTACTTGTTCCCAAGAAAGCCTTGTGTATGTGTAGCCCATTTCAAGCCTGACAACATAAGACTAGGTAAACTCGGTTGTCCTTGAACAAGTTATGGCTTTGCTGCCCTTGTTACGTTATTTGAATGTTTTTCTTGCTGTTACTTTTTCAGGCAAGTTCTTTTTGGAGATAACATGAAGAAGCCACAAAACCTCTCAGATGCTGACCTGAGCAAACTCTATACAGCAACATCCCTTATGCAAATTGATGATAATGTTATGAGGTATGATCTCTGATCCTCTGTGGAACTGAAATTATCTACTCTTTCAAGTGTTGCTTGTGCATGGTCATTCCTCTGGCTCTAGGAATCTACTGAAATAGTGTCCACAACCACAAATTCTTCCTTACCTTCACATTAAATAAAACTTAACAGGAAAAAAAAATCCCAACTTAGTTGGGGCAGTTACAGCTTCTGCAAAATCATTCAGGAGGCATTTGTCAGTAACATCTGAACCTGCAGCCTGCAAAGTTCTAGTGAAAAACAGTGCAGTATGTGGAAAGCAGCTCAGCACTGATCATGAACATCCTTAGCCCTACTTGATTTGTGGAAACAAAGTTCTCAAAAAAAAAAAAACGCTACTACTTTCTCAAACATTAGGGTCAGCTGAGATAATGCAACCTTTTTAATTTGTCATAGTAGCATCTAAATTAAGCTCTCTGCTTTACTCCATGGTAGCCTGTTACTGCCTATGTTTTTGAAAACAACATAGCACTTTTCAGTGGCAGTGTTCATATGGCATGTTCTGTATCAGGCATTGACACCTTTCCAAAATGAAGCTGTAAGCTGTTGGCTGTACAGCTATGACACTTGTCAAACTGGGAGTATCACTGGCTGCTACTTAAAAGCTATTCCTAGGGAAATCTCCCTTCTTGTCCATCATCCTGAAGCCTTCCTAGTTTGGGCCAACAGCTATGTTGTCTCATATTTAAAAAAAAAAAAAAAGGCACTTGAGTATAGGTTTATTGTGTTCTTGGTATGGGATGGAGTGCTAAGGATTTGACAGAACTGGAACCACAGTGAGTTCTGGGTGGCTTGTAAGCAGGCTTCATGCAGTATGTTTGAGGTTTGTGAGCTGTGGTGGGTTTGTATTTGAAAAGGCTTTCAGGTAAATATGAACAAAATAATAACTTTTTCTGTCTTCTATAAGTACAGTTACTTAAGTGAAGTGGGATACTTTAAAAGAAATGCCCTGAAGGCTGACAAACTTATGTTTAACTTGCTCACGATGTTTGGGTAAGCACAGAAGTCATAAAGGGATGTGCTGCTAAAGGTGAGTTTTACAGAGAGACTGGGCAGAAAGAGAAGCATTGTCCATGAAAACTGAGGCATCGTTCCTATCTCTGTATGTATTTCCTCACTTGAAAGCAAGAGTCCCATTGGGTCCTGGAAGCAGATGATTGCAATGAGAGTCTTCTCTATTTCAGGAAGTTCCATGGCTATAATTCCCTGAAGGAATACTATGAAGAAGAAAGCTGCCTGCATTACTTGCACAGGGTAAGCTCTTGCAATAGGGACTGCTCTTGTACCTTCATTTTCCTGTTGGAGAGAAAATGCTCTGTGTTATCTGTTGTTGATACCTAGATACAGCTGTCTTAGCTGGGACTTTCAGAAGTAATCAGGTCCAGCACATTAGAGTGGGGTTTTGGTTCTTTCTACCTCTAATACTAGGGCTAAATGCTCTGGGCTCTTAAGAGCTTATGACTCGTACGGGTACCAGTACCCAAGTGATCCAGATAAAGCCATGCATTCAGCTGAACTGAGTGCATGAGGATAAGGTGGACAATGAGTGGTGGCATAGACCCTGCAGTTTCAAGAAAGAAAAGTCTTACTAGGTGCCGTGGAAGGCACTCAGGATGCTATCTGGCAGGCAGATGCTCAGCAGACTGAAGTTCTGCAGGAGTGGAACTGGAAGATTAATTCCTACTTGATCTACTCAGCCAGAGGATGGAGACATTCCAAGGGAGTTTCCTGGACTTAAACCAAGGTGTCCATAACACAGCTGGCATTAGCTGCCTCATGCACAAAGCAGTGCAGAGCAAGGAAGGGTGTAGCTATTTGAATTCTGAGAATGGGGAAGATCTGTAACTCAATGTGTATTTGCTCTGATGTACCTCTGCCCCTTTTGAAACAATTGAGTCAAAAGAAAATAAAATCAAGTGTTGCCGAGTACTTTATTGGTGGAAAGCCACCAGGCTTAACTGTGTGTTCTTTTTGTTTTTCTGAAGCTTCTCTAGATACTTGGCAAATCTGAAAAAAAGATCTCTTAATTGAGTTAAGCTAATATGCTTTTACAGTTGGTAGACTGAAATTCAAATACTGACCCTTTACTGTTCTGTTTTGGTTTTTTTTTCTGCCATGTTTCTTGATGCAGATCTATGTTCCTCTTCTCCTGGTTAATGCTGCTGATGACCCTCTTGTGCATGAGAGTCTTCTGTCAATTCCAAGAGCTCTTTCAGGTACATTGAAGCAGTCTTCTCCAGTTGTGTGTATTTGTACCTGCAGCTTCCTTATCACATCATGATCCCTTACTCCAAAGCAGCTTGACTTGCCTCCGTACATCTGTAACCTTGTGGGAGGTGCAGTAAGCCTCTTTAAATCACCAGTTGCTAGAACTAACAAGGGTTAACCTCGAGCAGGAAGAACTTGAGTCCTTTCAGGCACCTTCTGTTTTGGCCTGCGTTGATAGTCATTGGGGTACATTTCAGGGTTCTTGAATGAAGAAATGCTTCTCCCTATCTTCATTCCTCACTGGGATTTAGTAGAAAGGTGGGTTATTATAGTGATAGTCTGATTAAGTACGGATGAATGGCCCCCTTTGATGGAAAGGGTGGGGGGCACGTGCATGGCTGTGGTGTTTGGTACTGGGCTAGAAAAGGAGTTCTGCAAGCTGTCTATCTTCAGCCAAGGGAAGGGGAAAAAAAAGGCAAATTGTCTTTAGGAGCTCAGAAGAGGGAGCTGGTTGCTGTTTCATCACATGAATACTGGGTGCACAGAGAGGGAAGCAGCATGCATCCTTCTGGTTGAGAGCTGTGAGCAGAGAATTTATCCACAGCTCCTTCCAGACAGAAGGAAGCACAGGGATTCTCTCGCTATACATGGAACAAGGTGGCTGATGTACTGTCAGAGCTTAGTGCAGCTCAATAGGATGCTAATAGTTCTAGTTCCAGTGTGTGAGTTAAAGATGCTCATTCATTAAAGAATGAGCATTATTATGGCAATATAGATATTGCTGTAGGGGGTTAGCATTTCCTGGGCAACTTTTTTGTACTTCTGAGGTTACATGCTTTGGACTTCAAAGTAGCCATGGCCTTTGTCAATGCGTTTCTGCTTCCTACACTTGATTGCTTATGTAGTTCAGATGCTATGCTGAGGGTTGAGTTGATTGTCACAACTTAAAATGGCTTCATTCTCTGCTCCAAGATGTTAACCTTTGGAATTTTCTGCCCCCTTTTGTTTTACAGAGAAAAAAGAAAATGTCATGCATGTCCTGCCCCTTCATGGAGGCCACCTGGGATTTTTTGAGGGGTCTGTACTTTTCCCAGAACCTCTTACCTGGATGGATAAGCTTGTGGTTCAGTATGCCAATGCCATCTGCCAGTGGGAGAAGACAAAGTCTCAGTGCTCGGACACAGAGCAGGCTGTATCTGGCCAGGAGTAATTGACCCAAAGACTCTGGATCACTTCAATATATCCCCCCCTTTGGGAACATCTTGTTCTCTCACCTGCTGCTTCAGGTTTCCATTCTCCTTGATATCCTATGGCTGGGTTTTGACACAATATTTTCTTCCGAAGTTGGAATTAAAGCAGAGGTTAATATCTGGTTGGAGCAACTTTGCGTGTATAGTCACTTGGGTTTGTAACTTACTGCTTTGCTTGAAGAATTAGGTTGCTGACTGTGACTTGTTATAAGGTTGAGCTAAAGACTACTTGCAGAAGTTTCAAGTGTCAGTCCCTTCACCTGCTGATCAAAAACTTGATCTGCAGCTTCTGTTTAGGTGTAGATGACAGGTAAATATAATTCTCTTCTGTCCTGGTGCTGGAAAAATCCTGTACCAAGCCACAGCCAGCAAGTGGTTCAGTCTTGTGAGTCACTAAAATGTGGCTTGGATAAACAGATGCTTGACTTCAAGTAGAGTTCCAGCCTTGCACCATCTGAAAAGAAGCCTTTTAGTTTCTAGGAATGCACTTACACAAGTGAATCAGTTTAAAAATACTTAACTTTTCCATGCTTCAGCTATCTGTGGATTGGGGTGTCCTTGTGCTGGGACTCCAAGTAGAGTAAAGCTGCAGACTGACAATATCAGTTAATCTTTCTATGTGAACATGTTCTCACCAAGACCAGATCAGTCACCTTCTTGTTGTTTTTGGCCTCTTTCTAAATGTAGTAATCTCTCTGTTTTTTTAGTGCTGAGTTTTTGTTTGACCCAAGGCTTTTTAAAGCTGGCTGTGGCTTCCAAGCAGAAACCAGTGATTAAGAATCTGCAGATCTTTGAGTTTAATCTGGTTTTAAGAATATTTAATAGCAAATTATGTACTTTATTAGGGATTCATTTGTTGGGAGGGAGGAAGCATCTATTTAGACTTACTCCCCTTACGTTGGATAAATCATAGCAAGATTCTTCCCCTTAGCTTTCAAAGCATCCGATGGTTTTCAGACACACAACTTGCCTTATAGTTTATGGGGACCTGGATGTCTCTAGCCCTGTGCAACTGAAAAGGTATCTCTGCATGGCTACTTCCATATCTTATGTAAATGCTGTAGGCTTACTGGCCACAGTAAGACACTGGTCTCTTCTTTGCTTGAATTCCATTTCCACACCCACGCAGTCTTTTCTAGTTTTAATGTGCAAAGTGTGAAAGCTGTTGGCAGGAAAGATGCCTGCTCACTTGTGCTTTTCCCTCAAGTGGCTGTTATGGTTTGTGCCAAGATGATTATTAAAGACCCTAGTTCATCCCCTGGAAGGAAAGTTGCCCTGTGACAATCTGGAGGCAAAGTTTGTGGTCAGAAAAGTTGTTTTTTTTTTAAACTGTTCTGTCAATATTGTAGTCTCATTAATCTGTCCTTAGGACTTTATCACAATGTCAGTGAAGTTCTTTTCCTGTCATGCTTCCCACATCAATTAGCACTTTATTGCTCAGCCTTGGTCTGTGTTCCAGGCACTTTAGTTTATAGCTTAAGAGTGAAACAAGCTGCAAGACTTCAATCTGGTATTATAGGGGAACAAGCCTTCTGGACTGCCCTGTCCCTGAACTTCAGTAGGTTGGAGAGGTGGGCTTTTGTTTTAATAAAGCAATAATTAACTATTGTAGCAAAGGTGCATTATCATATCAGGAAATTCTTTTCATTTGCCTTAGGCCAAACACCTTGGCCTGTTCCAATGAACTGTGGATTATCTGCACATCCTCTTTATTAGTAAATCCAGGTTTCCTTTTTTCTTCAAGTTAAAGATGTGACCAAGTAAAGCTATAGCAAGACTTGGCCATGCTTGTGGCTGTTCCTTAAGATCTATTTCAGGGCATCAGTTAGCAAGGATATTCTAAACTGATGGAGATCTTGTCTCTGTTATCTTATTCATGCTGCATCTGTATATCCCTAAAATCTGTCATAGAAGACATTTCTTCAGATTTTTTTCCTTAAGTAACTGTTCATGTAATATTCATTGGGTATGACTTAAATTATCTTCTCACCTCAACAGAAGTAGAGTGTAAATCTCACTTGTGACATCAAATAGATACAGTATAAATTTAGGGGTGTGGGGGAAATGTGTGGTTTTTTTTTTATCTGCAGTAAGTTACAATTTTAGAAGTCTCTTTTTCACAGTATACTACAGCTGTAGCTTACGCAGGTCATGCCTGTCTGCCCTGAGGAAACACAGCTGTCCTTCACTTGTTTCATGTGTCTTTCCTCCACCCACGTTTGCTGAGATGAGGATCAGCTTCAGACAGCTCTAGAGGAACAGAATACCAATACCACTGCTGAGGTGAAGGGTCCATCATATAACCCAGCATGTGGATACTGATGAAAGAAAGGTCAGTGTGTGTCTGACAGTAAAATACCTGCCTTCCTCAACCTGAGAGCCTTATCAAAAGCAGGGATGTTCTGCTCAGCTCCACAAGTGGCTGAAGTTCTGCCTTCTTCCGAAGGACCCTAGACTGGCAGGAGGCTGAGAACTGGCAGGGTTCTCTGGGAAGGTTAATGTTGAGGCAAAGCAATTGTTTTGCCCCTGCTTTTTGGCCAAGTCATGCTAGTCCCTCTGAAAGCAGAGCTTCATCCTGGGAAGCTTTTTCTTGAAAAAAAGATTTCCTCCTTCCTCTTTGTAAAGAAGATCATTCTTGATGGACCAGGCTTTCAAACAGGTTTTTCTATTTCTGGGGTATGAGGAAGATACTTTCTTGTCAAATGTACCTCTGTTTCAAACTGATTTTGCTACAGCAGATGGCCAGTCAATCAAAGACCCAGTTTTACGCAAGTTTCCTAAAATGAGATGAGCAATTGGGCAATTCTCAAAGCAGCCAGAGATGTAGCTTTGTCTGATCAAACTCTCCAACTTTAAAAAAAAAAAACAAAAAAGTTGGAGAGTCTTTTTGAGAGATGTTCCTTCCTGCCCCACAAACTAAGCCTTTGTACTTCAGAAATATTGATACTATGGACTTTGTGAAAGTCTTAATTACAGAAGTAATATGAGTCTCTGTCTTGTTCCTTTGGCGTGTTTTTGCACTTGGATCTGCAGCTGTTCAAACCACTTGTGACTTGACCAGCTACCTGTAGCCTCGTCGGAGAAGGAGAACTTTTGGTTATAGCTTGTTTCTGGAGCCTGAGGTACAGCTTACTAAGCTTGCAGGTGGAAACAGTGGGGAAAAACTATTCTCCCCATCTCACCCAATTTGCTGCTTTCAAAGAAAGACTTGTGGTGTCAGGCTTGCAGAAGTAACTTAAAAATATCTTTGGAAAGTGGGAGAGGAGAAGGTTTAAGCTGCTGATACCTAGTGCCAGTAGCCCAAGATGCATGGGACTTTGATCCTAATAAGAAAAGCTTTTCTTACAAAATAAGGCAATATCAGTCTTTTGTGATGTGGGCAGGTGGTCTTTGTCTAGTGAATTCAACCTTAAATGCAGTCTGAATTTTTTTTAAGTCTTAGAGGTGAAGTCATCTTTTTCATCACTTGTCAAGACGTGAGGCTGCTGAAGTGTGCACTTGCAGATCATTATGGTATAGTCTGATAATGCAGTTCAAGATTACGGCATGCTGAATCTGTCATATGCTCTGTTTAATTTCAAACTGGAATTAGAAAAAACATTAGCAGAGCTCTTCCACGGGTAATCTCGCAGTATACGCACTTCTTTCTCCTCACTGGATGTAAGTAGTGCTTGAACATAAACCCCAAGGACTCTCTCAATCAGATAGCAAGTTGTGGAACTATTACTCTTTGATGGTTAGGCTGGTCCAACCGTCACCTCTGTCAGTGTCTGGAGAGATCTGAAGATGGTAGGTGAGCAGCCAGGACTTTCTCTTACTGAATACAAGGGACTTGCAGCTTCTACTGCATCAAATCTGCCAGCATTTTTAATGGACCCTTGATTAGCTTCTAAATTGAAGGTGTTTTCAGGTGGGTCTGGCAGTGTTAAAGTGTCTGTCTTTACACTGCAACTACAACTTCCCTGCAGTCTTTTTCCTGAGCACTTTTCTACAGTTTCTGTTCATGAAGATAAAAGTTACAAAGACTGGGCATTAGGCAAAGATGTTGGGAACTATTAGCTCTAGTACTGAATTTAGCTAAGCTGTATCATATGTCCCAGGTCTGTCACAAGTTCCTAGACCACAGCCCTTTGACACGTGGTGCCTTGCCCTTTTTCTCCTTTTCCTTTGACATTAGCATATCTAGAGATTTCAGTAACAGCTCTGTTAGAGCTCTGGGGGCTTTCTGTCTTAGAGTGAATTTTTGGATACTAGGTATTGAGACAGCTCAGGTGATGTACACTGTACAAGCGTGTGCTGACTTAAAGGACCTTTGTGGGCAGCCTACAACTAGCTCATCTTTTTCAAGGCTTAATGTATATAAGCAGTGGATGATTTTTCAACTCTCTGCTCCTCTAGCAGTAAGGGATTGAGTCATGGAGGGTTTGCTTTGCTTAGTGTGTGACTTACTAATTTACAATCACGAAGTTCTTGTATCTATTAACACTGGTGGCATAGCTGGAGGTAGATTGCCTAAGTGACTGCATCTCAAAAGAAAGAGCGGAGTAGCAATATCAGGATTATAATTGCCAAACAGTTTAGTCACCTGGATTGCTTCCAAGTTGTTTTTTTTCTAGAAATACTATGCCTGTCAAGAGCTTACTGAAATTCTTCACCGCCTTTTTCCAGGAGACCAGAAAAGGCCATTGCCTTGTGCTGTATGTGTAAGTCACTCGTGAAGAGCATCTTGTTCCTGGCTTGACTCATGTTCTATGTGTCCTTGCTCTTTAGGTGGGTCTTTTGGTTGGGGTAGGTCCTGGAGCCACACTGACTGAAAGCAGTGTCTCCTTCACAGCTTCAAGGAGGAAAGCAAACAGCCCTTCTTGGTGTGAAGGCATTGAGTCTCCAAGGTCAGAATGCCTCAGAGCAACACCAGCCCAGGGAAGGGGTGCCTTGTCACTGTACCCTTTTTATGGCTGGGTGTGTCTGTTCCACTGGCCTGGACTCTCTCAGCTGTTAGGGGAGTCAAAGCAGTTACCAGCTTTCCATGCTGTGGTGGAAGGGTTTCTCTAGGGTTGTTCTGAACATCTGTGTTTATGGGTTTGGTGGTTAGTCAATGGACACAAACACTACAGTCCAGAGCAGCATTTATCAGGTTGGCTCAGCTGGTATTGAACAGCCTTTTTTAAGTCTATCTGATAACACTCTCAGAAGCTCCAGCCCCGCAGCACTTGTGGTTAAAGGCATTTCTTTCCTTCTCACCCAATGGCCTTGCCTAACAGAGTTAGTTTTAAAGCCTGTAAGGTGCCAGATCCCACAAGGTGGCTCTACACAAAGCCTTTTTTTGCTTCTGTCTGAATGACAAGCTTGCATTGTCTATCTCTGGTCATGCAAAAGCTTCGATTAGATACAGAACTCTTTTTCTAGGATCTCCACTATAGCTCTGCTGGGATGTTGACCCTTCTCATGGCTCCTGCTGACTGGGAAGTGTTGCAGTGGGGGGGGTGGGGTGGGGTGGGGAGGAGAAGCCAAACAAAATCCACTTGTATTTGATAAAACCAAGCCCTACTGCTTAGCCCAAATCAGCTGCTTCCTAAAGAAGCATGTTTTGTTGTGTTACTTGACAGATTAACCATAATTCCCAGTGACAGATCACTAAACATTCTTCTTGAAGTCATAACCTCTTTCTCTGAAAATCCAAAACTGAAGAAGTGTGTGGAGATCTCGGAAAGAATAGACCTGCCCCTTCTTGTTTTATCCATGCAGCTGTGCTAGAACAGGCTGACTTTTGATATTCTTGGTGAGCAGTTTATTATGAAAATATTTTCAAATTGGCAAAATTATACTCTGGAACCATGTCTAAATGCTGCCCTGAGAGAGCTTGTATACTGAGACATCCTCCTTGCTGCCATGTTCTGAGTCAGATTCTCTGGAGCTGACAGCTGCAGGGGAGATGATTTGCAACTAGCAATGCAATTTTTCTATATCTGCTGATGTTTACCTTCAAAAATTATATATAAATATATATAACAGTGTCTGATTTTTTTCTTTAATTTTTTTGTTCTTCAGTGTGGTGTAAAATGGAGGTCATTGCAAAACAAAATGTAATTTTGTTATCTTTGATTCAGTGGGATTTCTTTATTTAAAAATAAAGGACTTATTGGAGTCAGTGCTACACGTAGTAACTGTGTGTGATTTACTGGGTGGTGAAGACAAGCAAAGTAACTGTTTTCTTTCTTACTTCCTCTGCAGTGGGGAGGGGATCATCTGATGTGGGAAATAAAGTAATATTGATTAAAATGCAACTGGCTATGTGAACATGGATTAGGTAAAGGAGGAACAGGAGCAATCCTTTAGCCTCAACCCTTACATGTGAATTATTAGATGTTTCCTCTGATCACTAGACTGTCTTGGCAAAGGTCTGTCCTTATGTCCCTGTGATATTTTCACACCAAGGCAGGAGTTGGCTTGCTGTTCCCTCATTTTCAGACAGGGCGACTTATGTCAGTAACTTCTCTTTCATGAGCTCTGGCGTTGCCTCTAGGTTCTGATCTATTCATTGGCTATTCTCATGGTAAATGCAAGGGCTGTAATTGTTCTAGGAAATGTGAATGAACCCCTCCTTTGAGGGAGAAAGAAGTGTGGAAGGAATGTGAGCTCAAGCTGTGGAGAGGACAAGGAGGGTGGCAGTGTTGGGAATGTCACCTCCACCTCTCACTTGTTGCAGCCCATCTCTTAAAGACTCTCTGTTGCCCACTGAAAGCTGAAGTGAGTGTCAAGTAGACAAATAGAAAAACTGCACAGGGGCTATAGGTAACAACATACAGGTCGTGTGCCAGCCCCTGCCCCTGCTGTCACCTCCAACTGGAGCTGCCTTCTGCCTCTGTGTTGTGAAGATGTTTTCCTAGGATCAACAGGTCACTGGCACAAGGAATTCTCCAGAGCCAGCTCTGCTGGGACCAAGAGTGGAAGCAGGACACAGGACTTAGCTGTGGCCTGTCCTGCAGCACACATGAGGACTCTGCTCTGGGATGACAGCTTCCTTGTAGCAATGTGGCAAAACTTTTGGCTCTTGCATTTCTGCAGAAAACATCTTCTGTTGTTTTTTTTCCTACTGAAAGCAAGTGGATTTCCCAATCTTACAGCTGCTGGCAGAAGAAACACACAGCAGCATCTCTGGCCAGGACACTGACATCTTTGAGCCTAGGGCATAGAAAACCCCTGCCAAAAGTACTACTCGACTGATGCTAAGAGCTCACTGGTGTGTGGTTTTTTTCCCTACAGACTAAGTGAGACAGATGTAGAGGGTAACTGGGACTGGTGCTATGGCGCCAGCTGGGCCAGGACCATCACTACTCTACCCCTCTAATGAGAATTGCTCTGTGGGAGGCAGTGTTTTGGGCTCCATCTCTAGTTTATTGGCCATTGCGATTTAGCTGTTACATGTACTACAAAACTCCTTCCTAGCTTGGTCAGAGTCGCTCTGGTGGGGGGAAGCTGAGGGCAGAGTGGGTCATGCTGCCATCTCTGTTTGCTGTGCTGTTCCATGCCTCCCCACCCAAGCAAGCTACTGGCTGCCAATTTGTCCAAGCAGTGGTGAGCAGCCATAGGGACCTCTCAAGAGCCGTGACTCTCACAGTCCAAATCCCAGAGGTGGTAGTGTGGTGCTCCTGTCTGTACATGAGGCAGAGGGGCAGTGTGGTCTGTCTTTTTCTGGTTTTACAAGTGAGCTGCAATTGATTTGTCTCCCAAGCAAGCTGTGCTGTTGTGTTTGCACTGGCCTGATGGCTGTGGGGTTGTCACACATGATTTCCTTGGGACAGCTTCAGACATTTCCTGGCCCCATGGAGGATACTGCACAGTAAGGAACCAAATGCAGCAGAAAGGTAGGTGCCTTTCACTCTCCATCTGGGCTCTGGCACAGCCTGAGGCCGTGACTCACCATGCGCGGACTAGCCAGTGCTGCTGAGCCTGGAGAAAACCAATTTAACCCCAGTCACCTCTGCCCAGACAGGCCCCATCCTCCCCGCAGCTTTGGAGCCGGCATCCTGTTTGGTTTGAGCCTGAGCCAGTGCCCTGATGAATGTGGCTCTTGTCAGCACCCTCCATCTCAGCCAGCTTAAGGTAGAGATCTGGTCTTCTGGCTGATGAAAGGTGCCTGTGTGTAGCTACAGAGCTGAGAGGGGCACGGGACACGCTGCGGGATCAGGTTGACAGAGAAGGTGGTAACCTGGGCAGAGACCAGTAACTTGCTGCTCTCCAAGCCCTACCACTGGCCAAGGGAGGAGAAGGTGGTCTGGAAACGGGCATCTGCTGAGCTCCTTGGAGGAGATGCCTGGCTCGTGACCCAGAACAGACTGCCTTGCCTGGGACACAGCTACTTTTGCCTCCCATCTCCCCACCCTGGTCCTGCTGACTCCCCATTAGCAAGGGCTTATTTGCATTAGCATCAGGCACAGCTCTACTGTGGTGGCTTTTGGTGGGGCTTTCCTGACTGAGCTCCCTCTCATGATGCAGGGCTAGAAGGAACAGTTGTGATTAAGCTTTTGAAGGATTTAGGAGGGTATGTTCTGCTTGTCTTTCTCTGTGCTGTGTTTAAAATCTATATCCTAGCCTCAGGTGCTGCTGTAACTTCTGTTCCTCCTCCCTGCCTGCCTGGCTGAGCAGGAATCAGGCAGAACCAGCTACATTGGGCCCCTGGTTGGGTTCTTGTCTTGGGCTGTTTTATCTTTCCTGGTTAAAGCAGGTGACAGAGTCAGACCTCCTTGCCCAGCCGGGGGAAGCTCATTCTGGGGTGCAGGATGAGGCCAGTTCCTTAGCCTCTGTGTCAAAGGACAGTCAACAACGGGGCCGCAGCGCTGATGCTCCTGCTGCCCTTAGAACCAGCAGCACAGCCAACCCTTGTGCCCCAAAAGCTGCACCCCTCTTCTTTGCCACACAGGACCCCGGAGCTCTGCTGTTGAACACTTTATTTCTCCCTCGCTGTAGCCCTCCCTTCCCGGAGCAGATGCTCTCCTTGTCCTCCCACTGCAGCTCCAGGGCATGCTGCAGGAGAGGGCTGGTGACCTGCTTTCTTTGCTGACTCCCAAGGTAAGGATACTCTGCCCAGGAGGGACAGGGCTGCCAGGCAGCCCGCTGCCAGGTTTGGGGAGGGGAGGGACAGGCGTGGAGCAACGTGCCCAGAGCGCCTCATCACGAGCAGTCATTCAACCAATGCTACGGTAAGGAGGTGGTTGGGGTTAGAGGGCCGCCTCTGATCCTATTTCACAGAGGAGGGGGAGCAGACCCTGGTTTAGAGAGCCGTGTCTTCAGCCTCGATGCGGGGCCCAAAGAGCTTCTCTGCAGTTGCTTTCCCATCGTACTTAGGTAGGTTACCACCAAAGTCTGCTGGCAAGATGTCAGCATCGATCTCCTGGTAGAAGGACTCTAGCTCCTCCCCATGCACAAAGACCTGGCAGGAGACAGAAGAGACCCTCAGCAGAGGAACTGGGCAACTCTTCCTGGCTGCCCTGTTTGACCCAGGCATGTGCCTCTGCCTCCAGTCCCTTTCCCACACTCACCCTCTCCAGCAGTTTGCTCTTCAGGAACGGTTTGACCACATTGTAGGTGGTGGTGAAGTACCAAGGCTGATGAATGAAGTGGACAGCCTTGAATCGCGCTGGGAAGGAGTCCTAGGATCCCAAACCCAGACACAGGTGGTTACGTATGGAGCTGGGCAGGCAGCAGTGGACACCCCAGTTCCCCTTGCCCAATCTCCCCTTCTCTCTTTGATGGCTCCTTTTTCGTTCTGACCCAGAAGAGCTGCCCCAGCCCCAGGGAGCACCAGGGCAGCTGAAGAGCCTCCCAGTTGTTTCATTGCTCCCACTTCATCAGAAGGACGACATCTCTGCTGTCTTCCTTCCCTGGAGAGAACTAAGTGTTTTTGGCCTTTGGTCCAAGGGCAGAAATCCTGGAGTGCCTTTGAGTCTCTGTCCAGCCTGGACCAGACTGGGCTGAGAGAGTGATGATACAAGGCCTCTAGGCCATGCTGTAGTATGGTGGGTGGTGTACCACCATAAGTATACACCACGAGGGGTGGTGTATACTGCTTCTGGTTGGCAATTTGAGAGGGCACAGAGCTGGGGTTGGAAAAACAGGATCCATCCTGCAGGATTTAGCCAATTAGCTGGAAAGGGAAGGAATGTATGATGGGGAACAGCCTCTCCACAATCCTTTCTCATGGTGGCAGCCTCAAACCCTGATAGCTCTGCCCTGCACTCTGATTTCCCAGAACTCGCTCTCTGCTGGATGCAGACTTTGCCACCTCACCTGCAGCATGTCCACCATCTTCTTGAGTTCAGAGGGTTTGATCCCTGACGCCTGCTGCATGGTAAAGCCCTTGAAGTTCTCAATGATGCAGAACCCATTGATCTGGGTCTCCTCATTTTCCAGCAGCTTCTCCAAGATAACACAATAGGCACGAAGGATCTGACAGAGAGACAACAGGTCCAGTATTAGGTCTCACTTCCCATAGACCCCAGGAGGTTCCCAGGAAGGGCCCCATGGATAGTTAGCCAGGATGTGTGCAAAGGATGCTGCGCTCAGACATGCTGAGCAGGACAAGCCCAGGAGTGGGACTGCTCTGCTCCAAGGGTCACAGCTGGGCTGGGCTGACCTCATCAAAGGTGATCTCCTCGTAATCCCAGTTCTCGATGTTGAAGAGCATCACCACCCGGCCATACTTGTCTCTGCTGGCCAGGATGCCAGGGTAGCCAGCTTCAATGGTGCTGCGCACAGCCTCGGGGGTCAGGTTGTCGAAGAGCTCAGGGTACTGCTGGCGGAAATTCACGTAGCCTGGAGACAGGCACACTTGGTGTTATTTTCCCCGTGCCAGGGGCTTCCCACGCCTGCCCTCTCTGCAACACCTCACCGAGCAGATAAAGTCATTTTCCTGTTCGTTCCCCTTCTCCCCCTTCCTCCCCATTTGGGTGACATCCCCCAGCTCCCTTCCCTTGGCACCCTGTGGGCATGAAATAAGGAATCTCATCCTGGGAAAATGCAGGCGAACAAAACAGCTGTCTGGGAGCCAGCGCTGATAATTACGACTCATTATCCCCCAAGCTGACACAAAGAAGAGTGGAGCCAGAGCCAGGCAGGTCCTTGCCGGCAGCCACCCCCCGGGCTACCCTCCCACTCCCCCTCCATCCCTACAGGTCAGCCCCCAATACCACAAGCCCTGCAACCTGCTCCTAGCCCTCGAGGTGTCACAGGGGTGCTGAGCCCACCAGGCACCATGCATAGAAGCATCCGGGTGGGTGCAGGACCGGCTCCTTACCAGGGATGTGTGTATAGGACATGGAGGTCTGGAGGGGATGCAGCCCAAACCAGCTGTGTTTTCTGGTCGGATGGCCACTACCAAGCACATTTTTCTTTCATTTTTGTCTGGTAAATCAGCAAGGAATGGGACTGTCCTGCCATTGCAGCATGCCTGGCACCACCTTCATTTATTTCCTTCTCTGTTGCAACTGTCTCTTGGATCCCAAACCCCCAGCCCCACCTTTTTCTATCTATTCTCTCTCCTCATCCCCTTTCCATGACAGGGTCCTGCTCTGCTGGAACTGCCCAGACCAAGGGGCTGGGAGGAACCAGCACAGGACTGGGAGCTGCTGGTGGATGTGTACCCTTGCCCACCCAGCATCACAGCCCAGTCCCCCTCCCCACCTTTCAGTAGGTCGTAGGCCCTGTGGACATCAAATTTGCGGGCGCGGATGAAGCGGAGGAAGAAGGCGTCGTCCTTCCCCTGCACCTTCTCGGCCACCGCCTTGCACACCTCCTCGCCGCCCGCCCGCTCCTGCACCAGCTCCCGCAGTGCCTTCACTGCCACCTCCCTCTGCTCCTCCGTCTCGTTCAGCTCATCCTTTGCCTGGTGGGGAGCAGGGAGGGAGCCCAGCTCAGTGATGACCCCCACACAAATCCCCCAAAGCACTCCAGGGGTCGTTTAGGCACCCAAAAGCTGGAGGACCGCAGTGATGCCCCTTGGAGGGCGCAAGGAGGGCAGGGTCACTCAGATCCCTTACTTGGAGACCCTTTGGGGTAAATGCATCCCACCCCCTCGAGGCACAAGCTTGGCAAGGGTCTCCTCTGGCTTCTGAGAAGCAGCAGGAGCCCCGGTCTGTGCCTGCCCCTCACTTCCCGCAGCCACCCTCACCTTCTGCATGGTGTGGGGGGGGATCTTCTCACACCTCCCGAAGACAGGGCCATGGTCCTTGGTGGTTAGGCGCTCCAGCTTGGTGCGCAGAGCCTGCTCCTCCTCTGAGACAATGCGGAAGGTGCCCGTCTGGGGGTGAGGAGAGGATGTGGGGTCTCCGCAGCCAACCCCCCAGTTCCCTGTCCCACCACAGGTTCCCCAGGCTATGGGGGGCTATGAGGAAGGGCAGGACCTCCATGCAGGCACTCAAGGGGGTAGAATGGGGTAGGGAAGGGCTGAGTGCCACCCAGGCTCCCCTCCATGGGCTGAGAGCAGCTGGGGAGGGGTGGTGGGGTGGTGAGGGATGTATGGAGCGTGCCCCATCCCAGCACTGCAGGGAGAAGGTGGTCAGAGCCCAGGGGACACGACGGCACAGGGGCAGTACTCACAACCGCAGACATCTTGTCCTTTGTCCTCCGTTGGCCACAATACACTGGGAGAAGGAGGGAGGAATCAGTGAGGATCCCAATGGCGTCCGAGGCCCCCATGCCCCATGCCCCTCTTGTGTCCCATCCCATGCCCCCTCTTGCTCAGGCAGGAGCACCCCAACCCTTCTCTGCTCCATCAGATATTCCCTGCATCTCTGCCTGCCTGCCAGAGGGTGAAAATCTCTGAGAAACACCAGTGATGTTTGTGAAAGCAGCTTGAAAAAGTGGATATTGACCATCTGACACCTTCATCCTTTTTTTCCAGGTCTTCCTTACTGCAGGAGGTTGGGGGCATCTCATGATGGCCCCCAACCCCATGAGCTCATCCAGTGACATTTCATCACACACCACCTTCATGCAGGCAGAGGTGCAAACCCAGCTTTGGCCAGGCGGACAGCCAGCTCACACTTTTACTGCCTTTTATTTCTACTACCCCATTATCCTCAAGATTTTCCCCAAACCCTCCAGCCCTGCTGCTCCAGTCCAGAACCCATTACCAGCTGCACGGTTGGACTGTGAACCTCTCGGCATCTTTCTGGGTGAAACTTCTTGTTCCCATGCATGAGGAGGAGGAAGCCTGCCTTCATCCTCCTTCCAGTGCCTGATCCTGCCCCTGCCCAGCCATAGCATCTGCTCTGAGCCCAGGCTGTGTGAGCGAGGGACACCTGGTTTCACTTCAACCGCTTCCCAGAGGCATCCTCTTCCCCACCAGTTTCTGGGATGGGATGGGATGGGCATCTCTTTTTTCCAGATACTAAATCAACCCCAGCCTCAGCGGTGCTAGGTTAAGGTAAGGATGGATGAAAGTCTACAATGCAGCTATTTTGAGTGGAAAAAGTCCCAGATACTCACCAGGGAGAGGAAAAGCTGAACCGTGCACAGAGCGTCAGTGAACAGGACCGAGAGGGATGCACGGATGGCGAGGCCGGAGTGGAGCAACAAGGAAGCCGGACGAAAGCTTTGTAGAGTCACCGGGTTGGGATTAGACCGTCACAAGGCATCAACTCACTGCAGCTTTGTAATTAAGTCAGCACAACCCAGGCAAGAAACCCCATTAAAACATTACAAAAGGCAGCTGAGGAGAGGGAAGGAAAGAGCCAGGGCTCCACCAGCCAGCCAGAGTGTGCGTGGAGGGGCGGGCTGGGCTGCCGGACCCGATTAACAAAGTATAAAAGCTTCTCGTTGTGTAACTCGCTCATTAGCACGAAGCAGGGGTAGAGGCAGGCGGTGGGCAGCCTGCCATCCCGGCCTGCTCCCCAGGGGTGAGCTGGCCAGGTCTCCTTCCCCGGCTTCTGCCCCAAAACGCCTGGCAAAGTCCCACCATGAATTTGGCCTCATGGGGAGGGTCTGCCTGCAGAGACAGGTCCGCAGCAGATGTTCGTGGGGATGGTCCCACCTGGGTGTCTCCAACTCCTCTCCAATGAGGCCACCCGAACCAGCATTCATACAGGCTACTTTTNAGCCAGGTCCTCTTGTGAGTTTGATCCACTCCTCCATGCAAATACGGTTTTGTGTGTATACTTAGGAACATTTCCTACTACATACACTGCTAAATAATCTCTTTTTTTTTTTTTTTTTTTTTTATAAGTGATGGTTGATGCTTGGAGCTTTGGGAGCTGGAACCTTGTCCACCCCCGGAGTGGCACTGTGGACTCACAAGGGAGGGAAGCCCTAGGACGCGGTGGGGACAGTGCCAAGTCCACACATGGATGCAGCGGGATGGCAAAAAGAGGGGGTTTGGGACATCCACATCTCAGCGTGCTGAAGCCACATGGGATGGGGGAGCCCTTGCAGACTTAACTCTTTTTAGGGCCAGGGTTGCAGGAGCTGGGTGAGGATGGGGCTGCGTATGGCATCTTCGCCAGGTCCAGGAGAGGAGCTCGGCCAGGGTCTTACCACGATGAGGACTTTGGGGAGGTGGCAAGGACTGGCTAAGCACAAGAGCTGGACTGAAGGGGCTTACACAAGGCATGTTTTGTAATGCCACCAGGATTTACGGATTTTGTTTCCACAGGGCTGCCCTGTAAATGAAGCCAAGACCTTGCTGGGAGGGAGGGAGGAGGAGGAAGGCACGAGACTCCAAATGAAGGGCAGGGGGGAGTGGGGAGGGAAAACCCAGGCCTGTGCCAAGACCCTGAGCACTGCTGCTGTGGCCAGGGACTGCACTCCACTGGAGACCTTCCTTCCCGGGCCAGCCATGGCACAAGGCTCTGCTCCTTCCTAGAGCTCGTTGGACCTTTGTCTGCAGCTCTGTGAGCAAGATGGTGTGTGATGGGGGGACACCATCAGCCTGGGGCTCCCAAACAGACCTGGTGGCCCTGCATTATGGTGGCAGAGGGGACCTGTGCTCCTCTGGCCAGATGGGCGTCCTGGGCATCCTGTTCATCGCAGTTAAAATTGTTTTACAGACTCATATACAACCCTTGGTATCACCAAGTGAGTGCACAGTCCCAGGAAAAGGGGCCTTGGGAAGGGTGGTAGCTCCAAAAGGGACCCATCCCAAGGTGTTGTGGCTAGAGCCCTTAGGGATTTCTCAGCCAGATCTAGTTATCCCCCTCCTCGTGGGTCCTGGCCCCATGTGAACCCGCTCCCCCTCGCTCGGCATTGCTGGCCCCCACTCCCCGTGAGCACGGGGTTTGCGAAAGCTCCCACGCTGTGCTGGCACCGGATCCCCCGGATAAATCCCGCTGCTTAAAGGCAAGCTAAACCCCTTCGTGTGCCCAAGGCTGCCCCTCGTGCTCGTGGGAATTAAGGGGTTTACTCGAAGGTATCCGCACCCCACGTGGGCAGCACTCACAGGGGCTGGGTGCTGCTGATGCGGGGGGGACCCTGAATGGGCCACCCTGTGCCTCATACCCCCTGGATGCCCGCCCCACGTGCCTGCATCCCACACACCCCTGTACTCCCCACTACCCTGCACGCAACAGCATCCTGCACCCCACGATGCACACCAAACGCATGCGTACCACCCAACCCTGCACCCCACAGTAGCCTGCACTCCATGTGCGCACTCTACACCGCCCTGCATCCCACCCCGCCCTGCATCCCAAACTGTGCGCACCGCACCCCTCCGCACCCCAGGCTCCCCGCACCCCAGCGGGACTCGAACCCGCGCCTCCCGGACGCGCGGTGAAGGCGGCAGCGAAGCAAGCGCTGGGGGGCGGGAGCTGTTGCCCGGGTAACCGGCGGGCACTTCCGGGCGGGAATTTCGGGGCGGCGGAGGGGAGGTCCGGCCCGGCCGGGCGGTATCCCGGCCCCATGGCCCAGCGGATCCTAGCGCTGGCGGCCCAGGAGGACCCCGAGCGGCTCCGGGAGGCCCTGCAGAGCCTGGGGGAGAGCGAGGTGTGCGGGGGGGCCCCGCGGGCTGGGGCCTGGGTGCGGGGAAGGGTGCGGGGGAGGCGCCGCCGGGCCTAATAGGCGGGGGGGAGGCGGCTCCTCCTCAGCGTCCCCTTCTCTTTGCAGCTGGGCGACATGGTGACAAGGCAGGCCCTGAAAGGAAGGGAGACGGCGGCTTTGCTGAGAGGGATCTTCAAAGGTGGGTGTTCCGTGAGCTGCATTCCTGGGGGCAGGGGATAGGGGGGCCCCGGCACCGGGGTTGCCCGTGAGCGGGTGGGTTACAGGCTGCCTTCACGGCCAGCAGCAAAAGAAACCCTCACTTTTGGTAAAAATCGGCCAGCCAAGGCTGTCACACGGAAACATGACACCCAAAAATAGATATGGGGAAATAGGAAACTGGACTAATATATTTTTCATGAACCCACTGTCAATGAGTTTTCCTTTAGTGAGTCCTTGGGTACCTTGGAGTATAACTGAGCTGGCGGGTTTGACTTAATTGCCAGGCTGATTCTTTTCAATGTTTTGACACTTCCTGATCTCTGGCAGCAGGTTGAGTGAAACACAGGGTGTGATAACAGAGTTGAGTGCTTAAGCTGTTTTATCTAAGAGATTCTCATTTCCTGGGCTCTATTTTCATCTATTTTGTCATCTATTTTTTTTCATCTATTTTGTCAGATAAAATAGACTTTCAGTCAGGTGACAATTTAGCCATGCTAATTTCCTGTTGCTTAGCAATGTTACTTGTGTAACTTCTTTTCCATCCTTTGTTTTCTTTATTTCCTTGTTATAAGGCTCTCCCTGTTCTCAGCAAAGCGGTGTTCTCAGGAGGCTTCAGGTTTACAAGCACTGCATCCCGCTAGTGGAGTCAGGGGACCTGCATTTGAGCAAGGCATCTGAAATCATAGGACTGCTGATGCTGGAGGTAGACATTCCTTTGGGCTGGCTTTCCTGGGTTTTGCTGGATATCGTTTTTTATGTTGATTGAGATACTTCAATTGGCCACTGAGGAAGATGAGTTGTGTCCTTTCCATGGATCTGCCCTGGACTGAACTGGTGTTGGAATTTGCTGTGTGTGTAAATGTGATTATCTTTAGATATGTAGACCTAGAGTCAAAACTCCAAACCTGTAATTACGCCAGCTTGATTTACTGCTCCGTTCAATAACGGACAGCACAAAATAGAGATCTTGGGACTCAGTTCCCCCTTTAGGGGAACATTTCACTCTAAGAAATGTTGTCCTTCCTTGGGTTTTGGTGATGGTTTGGACATACACGTGGAATTCTCCTGTCCACTGCCTCAGGCTCTTTCATGTTGTTTTATCTCCTCCCAGGCTCGCCAGCTGCCAGGCAATGCGTTAGCTGAGCTTGCCACCCTGTTTGTTGATGTCATTAAAGGTGGCAGCCTGTCTAACGGGAAATCCTTGGAGCTGTTTTCCACTGTTCTCACCACATTGGCCAGTTCAAAGGAGAGCCTGGTTTATGGGAAAGGTAACCCCTCTCAGTTCCTTCCCCCCAGACTGTCCTCCCTTCCCCAGGAGTCGGCTCCTAAAAAATTCTTGCTTTTCAGGTGAACTGAATGGGGAAGAGTTTAAGAAACAGCTGATAAATACCCTCTGCTCCAGCAAGTACGTACATCCGCCAGCTCTTAAGTTACATGGCAAAACAGTGTTCTTCATGTTGTGCCTTGAAAAAGACATCATGATGAGCTGGATGTCACTGTCCGTGTCCTGTCCTGTTCACAGATCTTTGAATCTGTGTGCTCTGTGGCAGTGTCTTCTCTGGCTGGGGAGGCAAGGGAATGCCCTGTTCCCAGATCTTGTAATAGTGTTGCATGAACTGGTCTCGGGGAGCACTAGTTTTTATTCCTTTCTTGGTATTTGTTATTGTGGGGACGGGGCCATTCAGAACCATTATAAGTCTGGGTGGTCAGGATGGTGGAAATCTGTCTTCTAATCTTAATATCAGAATGTAATAGGGAAATAGTGACACTGAATATTTGTGTACGAGGGGTGAAGGGATAAGCAATAATTCTGCTTGCTCTCAATTTTCTGACATGTTTTTGTTTTACCAGGTGGGATCCTCGGAGTGTAATACATCTTGCCAACATGTTCAGGTAGTTCTTCTTCCCTTTGACATCAATGCTTTTTTTGTGTCATATTCACCTCCTATTTCACATGTAGTCTGGGGTGATTATGAATAGAAGGTCTGAGCATATCAGACAAAGCCCCGTGGATGGCTGAGTTGATGAACATCCACGTCGGATCCATTTGGATACAAAGCACAGCTGGGCAGGCATGTCCCGAAGACTGGGCATGGCATCATGGTTTTTATTCCATGTGTGAATGAACCTTGGCAAATTAACAATACTTTAACAAACAAGCATAACATGGGGGAGATCTAAGCAGTGGAGGTTGAAGAGTATACTGGGACAGTGGAAAGATATTGAGGGATCTGTGGCAACTGTTTCTGGTGAGGACTTTGGTGAGCACTTGCTGCCTGTCTGTATATTAAGACCCTTTGTCTAGTTACGGGTTGAATCTGCTGTGGGATTCTGAAGGAAATTCGTGAAAATTATAAGGTTGCATTTTTGATTCATCAGGGATATTCCACTATCAGGAGAAGAGCTGCAGTTTGTGGTGGAAAAAGTTCTTAGGATGTTCTCCAAATTAGACCTGCAGGAAATTCCCCCTCTGGTCTATCAGTTGCTGCTGCTTTCTGCAAAGGTAAAAGCTCATGGGAGCTGGTCTCCCTCTAAGTATAACTCTGAGTTAAAACAAAAGATGTACAGACTGAGCTTTAGGCTGGATTTTGGCAGGGATTCTGATTGTTCCCACACTGTGCTTAGGGAGCAGGACACAGCAGGACAAAAATAGGTTTTATTTCCTCTAACTTCCTGTAGCCTGAAGATGCTGACTGCTCTGAGAAAGAGATACAGTCTTGATCTTCCTTGTGGGGAAAGAAGGGAACCTTTGGGAAATGAGGGATGAGCACAGACCTAGCAGACAGCAGAGAGGAGTGGTTTTTTCAGTGTTACTAAGTGTGGTTTTGCTCACTCTCCTATTAAATGCTATAATAGCTCATGCAGTACGACTGTGATTGTCTTCTGGGTTATAGTCTGACGTACTGGAAATGTCTCATCTCTTGTGCTCTTCCTGCAAGGCTGGAAGAGGCTGCCAGTGACATCTCTGCCCTTTGACAGGGGAAACTGGTTCATTTGCTTGCTTCATTTGTGACTTGAGTCAATGCCAAAATGATCCAAAGACAAATTATATATGTGTTACAGGAGGTCACTTGAGTCCACTGGCCAAAATGTATTGTTAGAATTAAGGTTAGGAGTTTGAAAGCCTTTCCAATTGATTATAACAGAAAGGATCCTTTCTAATTAAAGAAAACAAAAAGCCAAACAAACAACAGAACATCTGATAGCTTCAGCTTCTTCCAACTTTTCCATAAATGCAATCAAAAGAAATATGCAAACTAAACCTGAGTTGCTTCATCTGGAAATGAACCACACAGGAGCCCACCTCAGTGATTTATGAAGGGAAATAAAGGATTCTGTGACATTTGTAATAGAGCGGAGTTGTCTGGGATACTGCAGGCCCTGCAACGGCTTAATGTGGTGTCCTGCCTTGCAGGGCAGTAAGAAGACTGTTTTAGAAGGAATCATCAGTTTTTTCAATCAGTTGGATAAGAGACAAAAGGAAGAACAGAAGGCTCCACAGTAAGTTCTTTCTCTGTCATCTCCTTTCTTTACTACTTGGGTATTTGCAGTCACCCAGTTCCTGCCCAGGGCTCCCTGAATTCAAATTGTTAAATCTTCTGCAAGTACATCCTCCTTGATACATTAGAAATGAATTATGGCTTGTTTTTTTTCTGGTAACGCTTACAGATCAGTGGACCTTGAGGTAGCCACAATGCCCCTAGACCAACTCCGCCATGTGGAAGGCACTGTTATTCTCCACATTGTTTCTGTTATCAACCTGGATCAGGACCTTGGCGAGGAACTAATAAGACATCTAAAGGTACAACAAAGATAGAGTAGGGACCGTTCTTGAAGATGTTGAAGCACTGTTTTTAAAACATAATTATTTACCTGTAGAAGATATTTAATAAGTTTTGTGATCACGGTCATGTTCACTTTAAGAGGTGCAATATCATGTTTGAAGAGGAATGTATCTGGTGACTTCCCGGAATTTGTGGGATGCTGCAAATGAAGACAACAAAGCTATTTTGACTGTTGCTTGGTATTTTCTAGAGTGAGCAACAGAAGGATCCTGCTAGAGCCCTGTGTCCTTTCAGTGTGGCTCTTTTGCTGTCGGTTGCAGTAAAACACAGACTTCAAGAGCAGGTATGTGTGTGATAAGCTTGCAGAGAACTTCCATGGCAATATACACTGTACGTTTTGTAAAGCAAATGAAACTTGGTTAGGTCATAGTCCCATCAGAATTAGGCTTAAAATGAATGCTCATGGGGAGGCAGTTAGATCATTGGTATGCTGCAGTTTGCTGAATACTAAGAAAGACCCCAGAGCAATATCAGAATTTTCCAGAGTTTTGATTCCTGTGGGTTGGTCCTGTAGGATGAGAAGAAAAGTAATGTCTTCTTTTTCTAATGTTTTGACTCTGTGGTGGCCACCTGAAGAGCATCTGGCAGCAAGTTACCCTCATTCAGGCACTTAATGAGGTTGGTGTATTTGTCCTGAAAAAGAAGTGAGTTAAGATTTTTTGGCAGCCTGTACTGGAACTTGTGCCCTGGCTGGTGCTCTTACTGGAGCAAACCCAAGACTATACAGGTCCCATTTCAAAGATCATTTCCTCACACTCAATGATTTTATGTTCCAGATATTTGATTTCTTGAAAACATCAATCACAAGAAGCTGCAAGGACCTGCAATTCCTTCAGGCCTCCAAGTTTCTGCAGGATTTGTTTCCTCAACAATATGATGTAACCACTGTAATTCTAGAAGTGGTGAAAAATAGGTGAGTTCTTGCCATGTGCTGCAGAACACTCAGTGGGCTTTGGGAGGGGGAGAGTTTCAGCCTTGCTAAAATGCTCTGGGGTGTGAAATACTGCTAACCAGGTGCCAGCAGGGAACGGTGTCAAAATCCAAAATTTTTATCCCAGTTCTATACTGGTGAATTAAAAAAGCAAAAAAATGCAGCTGTATAAGTTTGCCCCTCTACCTCAAATCTCAGCATCGGGTGGTAGAAAGGGCTAGACTGATCAGGACCCTGTCTGTTTCTTACTGGTAAAGCAGCTGATGGTTTGAGTCATGCTGCTGGCTGTAGTTTGTCTTCTGATCAAGGGGTGAGCGATAGGCTCACTGCTTCCTTCTCCCACACAGTCCTTTAAACATGCTGTGGGATAGCTCTGTGATCTGTCACCAGTTGTCCTTTAGATTGATGTGAGGGATTCCTCTTCTGTCTTCCTCTCTGTTTTGAAGATCTCAGGATCTGTAGGATGTTTGTGTATCCCAACTGTAGCCTGCTGTCATGTTCAGATTGGACCTGAGTGCGCATCGTTCCCCATAGCGAAAAAACCTTTGGGCTGGAAAGGAAGTCTGATGGTTGGAGAATCAGGACTGCAAGACGTGTTTGCTGAGCACTTCAACATGCAAATAGTCATGGGGCTGTGAGGGATGTCGTCTTCTCTGGAGTGATCAAACATCTCTCACTGCTGCTTTGGCCCCTGGAATGACTACAGAAGATTTTACTTTAGATGGCTCCAATCTGAACTTTTATTGTGACTAAGTTGTTTCTTCCCTGGTCTGTTTAATGTTTTCCTCAGTGCGTTTGGCTGGGACCACGTTACTCAGGGCCTGGTGGATCTTGGTTTCAGCCTGATGGAATCGTATGAACCGAGAAAGCCCTTTGGAGGAAAAGCTGCTGATACCAGTTATGGTCTTTCCAAAATGCCAGCCCAGCAGGCTTGCAGACTGGGAGCAAGTATCCTGTTGGAAACATTTAAGGTAGTTAGATGTTTTGGAAAGGGTTTTTATGGGGGGAGAACTCTGTTCTTTTTCTCTCTTGGTAAATAATATCAAAGCCTTGTCTGCTGTATCCATCATGAGTGTTTTACAAACAATACTAGATTTAGTCGCTTATTTGCCAGAAGAGGCCATCCTTATAAAGGCCTAATCTGTTCCAGCTACCATCACACTTGTATAATCCTTATTGCAGTTTCCAAGAAACTGCAGAAAAGGTAGAGGACTTCAGAGGTACAAAAAAAAAGTGTCAGAGGTGGGATTGAAACCAGCATCTTCACTGAAGTGGTAAATTTGCATCCCACAGATGACTTGACCCATTATGTTCGAGGGTACTGTATTTGCCTCTCTGCTGTGCTGGTTCTGATTGGCCTGGGATGAAATCTGAATCGATCTGTGTGAATTTAGCTGAAAGGAGACTTATGGCAACCAGCCCCAACTTACCTGTCAGATCTGGATTTGCTTTGCGTTGCACAGTGCCTGTGCTGTGAGGTACAGGAATATCTTAAATTTGTGTAGGTACTGATTTTTATTTATTGTTCCTTCTCATTTTAGGTTCACGAGCCCATCAGAAGTGATATTCTTGAGCAGGTCCTGAACAGAGTCCTCACAAAAGCAGCGTCTCCTGTCAGCCACTTCATAGGTAACAGGAAAGACAGAGAAATGTGTCCTGCTCTGTGGATACTCAAAACAGCTTCTTGAAACAAGTTATAGAATCATAGAACAGTTAGGGTTGGAAGGGACCTTTAGAGGCTATCTAGTCCACCCCCCTTGCAATGAGAAGGGACATCTTCAACTACGGTCAGGTGGCTCAAAGCCTCATCCAACCTGACCTTGAATGTTTCCTGGGATGAACAACCTCAACTCTCTCAGCCTGTCCTAATAGGGGAGAGGCTACATCCCTGTGGTCTATTTTTGTCTATTTTTTGGCCTTCCTTTGGACCTGCTGTAACAGGTCTATGTCTTTCCTGCGCTGGGAGCTCCAGAGCTGGGCGCAAAGTCCCAGGGGTCTTACCAGAGTGAAGTAGAGGGGCAGAATCACTTCCCTCAACCTGCTGGCCATGCTGCTTTTGATGGAGCCCAGCATGCTGTTGCCTTTTGGAAGTTCCTCCTGAAGTGGCCTGAAGCCAAGAAAATCGGTTGTTCCTTCCCCTTGTACTGAGGTGTCAGCTGCACCAGATTACATTGTATTCATCCCAGGTGAAAACTGTGTCTGCAGGCAGCTCCCATGGAACAGCTGATGCACAGAAAGTTGGTTTCTGTCAGTCAGTAACTTGTTCTGGGTAGGTGCTTGGGAGTCACCGGGGCTGCAGAGATGTCTTTCCTGCTGCCTCTTCTCTTGTACCTCAGTGCCCTCTGGTGGGGTGAAGTCCTTCAGCCAAGTTGTCAGAATTTCACTTTGTGCCTGCAGCAGAGCTCAGATTTTTAGTGCTCATCCTATCACAATGTCTCTGTGTTATGGAAGGGCTTTGATTATCCTGTAATTGTTAGCTCTATAGATATCTTTTGCTCAGACTTTTCTGGCTCATTGGCAGTAGCTGTTCTTTTTGTCCTTTTTTTTTTCTTTTTTTCAGACTTGCTGTCCAATATTGTTGTGTCTGCTCCTCTTGTGCTTCAGACTTCATCCTCCAAAGTCACAGAGACCTTTGACAATTTGTCCTTTCTGCCCATAGACACTGTACAAGGGCTCCTCCGGGCGGTACAGGTAAAGCTTTGCATTTCTCCATGAATATCCTTGCTGCTTTAGTTCCAGTGACAGCTTTAGGGCACAATTACATGCATGATCTAATAACTCTCCTCGTGAAATAAGCCTTCATACTCTGCTGTGGGTTGTTCAGTGTAGCATGGAACTGCTCTTCAAGCATGGATTTGCATGTCCCCTTTAGCAAAAAGCATATGGTGTGATTTGGCGTGGTACCGAAACTGCTCTGTGCTGACCTCTCATCTGGAAGATGCCCAGATGCTGCACATTGTAGAAAACTAAGTATACAGTGTTTAGCTGAACAGCTGTAGCTGTCAGGTTGATTTTTCTCCTTCCAAGCTCAGTGACAGTATTTCTTTTTGCCTGGCCCTGGCGTTAAAACTTTTACCTGCTTCTTCCAATCTGGAGATAACAGTTCTTTTCCCAAACCTTTGCACTGTGTCCTCACTGACCTGCTAAGGTGTCTCACTGCTACAGCTCTCTGGGTTTAATTTTATATTGGCTTAAAATGTTTTGGTTCTCCTACTGTACTGAGGACAGTATTGGAAATGCAGGGCCAGATGGGCCCGAGGAAGATGAGCTCATAAGCCCCAAGGGCTTGGCATGCCCTAGTGCTTTTCTCTCCAACGTGTGTCTTCCTTTCCAGCCTCTGCTCAAAGTCAGCATGTCAGTGAGGGACTCCCTGATACTCGTTCTCCAAAAAGCTATCTTTTCCAGGTAAGACAGGAAGGGGATTCTTTGAAAAGATTTCTACAACTCGTTTATGGTTTTGGAGCAAAAGTATTTTTTGTTGGTTTTGGCTACATCTGTTCTTACTATTCTAACTAGGTGGTGACATCTCCTACCTGTTTAGCCTAGGACTGTAATACAGGCACAGCTCTACCCACTGCGATGCAAATCCCAACCCCCAGATTAATGGCTTTTGGAAATTTAGAAACCTGTTGGGAACTCCAAATAAGCAGGCAAAATCAAAATCAATTCCAACAAGTCTACAAAGTTGAGTACATCTAAATGCTAGGGAGGGACTGGGAGGAACCACTGATCAGAATGCTGAACTGCTACCTTCCCTCTGATCCCTTGCAAGGTGGCAGAGAAGCAGGCATGTTGTCTTGGTAATGCTTTGGCAAACCATCCCGCTGTCTTCATAATGTAATTATGGACTGGATTCTATTTGGCTGTGGCTACCTGGTTATGAGTACAGAATTCATCATTTAGGACTATTACTCAAAGTAAGGGACTCGACCTTGAGTAGTACACGGGGTTCCGGTGAGCAAAGCAAAACACCAGCTTTTTGTGAGGAACCTTCCAACTCTGAGCAGAGCTCTGTGAGACTCTCCCATTCCAGTTTTCAGGGGACATCTAATGATTGGATCTTGGCCTTTGGCCCTCCCTCAGTGTGAGCATTTCAAGGAGAGAAAGGAAATTGAATGTTTTGAGAGTGCAGAGCAAAAGACTTCCCAGCAAACCGCCAAGCTCTTCACTGCTTGGGACTGTGCTGACTTCTTGGGAACTACAATTCCACTGGGCCCAGTCGGGATTTTTGGACCCCTTCTCGTTGCCGAATCGATCTTGTATTTATATCTGAGCTTCTTGCTTCCATTTTTTCTTACGCTTCTATTTTATCTCCCTGACTCACAGGCAGCTCGATGCTCGTAAAGCTGCAGTTGCTGGCTTTTTGCTTCTGTTAAGAAATTTTAAGGTTCTGGGCAGCTTGTCCTCTTCCCAGTGCAGCCAGGCCATTGGTGCCACCCAGGTAAGTGCTGTTCTGCAGTCCACATCAGTGTGGACATATAAGACAGTCTCATGTCTAACATGCACTATTTAAAACAACTCAAGAGTGGAACAACACCACAATGGAAATAAAACTTCAGTAAGGATTAGTCCTGGAAGGAAAGCTTTGGGAAGTGCAATGTGCAAAGAGAAGCCGGCCTAGGGACATTGCTTCTCAGTCACTCTCTCTTACAATGCCAGTATTCTGGGGAGCATTCCATTGCTCCATGATGATGATAAAGAGCCTGGCACCACACTAAGGACTATTTCAGTAACTGTTTAGGGCCAGACCCCTTATCACCTTGCTTCTGTGTTGAGATAGTTGAGAACTGTAACCAGTATAACGTGAGTAATATTCCCTCTCAGGTCCAGGCAGATGTTCATGCCTGCTATAACTCTGCAGCTAATGAGGCCTTCTGCCTTGAAATCCTGGGCAGCCTGAGGCGATGCTTGAGCCAGCAAGCGGATGTTCGACTCATGTTATATGAGGTAAACATGGTTTCTTCAATCTTGTTTTAAACAATCACAAGCTATTCTGTAGTCTGGTGCTACTGCAGGTCCAGGTAAAAAATGATCACGTTATGGTGGAAAACAACCTAACATCTCAGTTATGTTCTTCATGGCATACGTGTATCAAGAACTTCTTTTTACTTTCTGCTACTTCTGATGCTGGACCATTATAAGCCCAAAGATGCAGTGGTTTATCTTCCTCATCTCATGCATTGCTTAAGAGCAAAAATGTATCAGTCTTTCTTCTTGTGATGTGGCCTAGGAAATGGGAAACATGTTTGATGCCCAGTGAGGAGGAGTGTTATGTCAGGCATTGGATAGAAGCAGAGCTGCTGGGAGTTAACAACAGGCTCCAAAGAAAATCCTGACTGGAGAGTATGGGGAAGCTTCCTTAGAGATTGCATCAGGGATCTATCTTTTCTCCTCTTCCTTTTGCAAGTTTCAATAAAGGCTTGTCTGTCCCTTTCTTGTGACAAACGCCTCTAATACAAAGGGACATAATACGTTTTTGGGTGCATAACTTAGCTCCTGAGGTAACTGGGGTACCACCTTGAGAAAAAAAAACCTGTTCAGGTCAGAGAGATTTTGTTTCCTTCCTGACTTAGTTGGACTGACCTTTGGTGAGCTCCAAGTTGGTGGGTGTGTTCATCATTGTTGGTATAAGACTTGAATTTGCTTCATCCATCCACCGAGTTTTTCCTCAGTCTGAAGGATTTTTTTTGCCTCCTACAGTTTCCCCACTGACTTGTTTTGCCTTTGAAGCAGGATTTCACAGTTTGAAGTTGGATCTAGTGCTAGTGTTAAATAGAAGTGAAAGTCACTCTGGGCTTGATGCCATTGCTGCTAGGGAGATACAGCTTGTGAGAGGGCCCCTGTGAGGAAATTCATACTCTTTCTGATTCATACCTTATTTCTGTGGTGCCTTTGCTTTGCCAGGTATGGGGTTTTACACTGAGCACATTGTTACTTCCTCATGGTTCCTTGCGGTGCCAAAGGATCACTGCTGTCGTATGACACCAACTTGTTACACACGTGGCTCACTTTTTTTGTTGTGTAAACCAACTTGTCTGTCTTTCCTTCCTGTCTTCAGGGTTTTTATGATGTCCTTCGCAGGAACTCCCAGCTGGCCAGCTCTATAATGGAAACGCTCTTGTCCCAGGTGAAGTTCTGCTCTGTGGTGTGACTGCAGAGACTCTAAGAATTCTGTACTGCAACCATAATAGCAAGCAATTCACGTTAAATATTGGAAAAATAGTTCTCCCTTACATTGGAAACATGTTTAACTGCTGCAGCACTTCTCTGAGGAGGTGTTCAAATTCCTGTGATGTTGAGAGCAGACTAGGTAAACATCTGGAGACTGGTTCATATCCTGTCACAGGCTGGAAGTCAAGGGATCTCTTGGAGCCCTTTCTAACCCTTCAGTTCTGAGATGCTGAGAGAAGTGTGAGCCCAGGGAAGTGCTTTGTGCACTCCCTGTTCCTTAGCAGTGCACAGAAGTTACCCTCCAGTACTTTGCCAAGGATGTGTACTGACACAGTAATTATTATTGTTGTCCTCCCATTGGGAGAATACCCAAGTCCATGTAGGATCTGGGAGGATTAACTCATCCCCCAACAGTGTTGCTCATGGCAACAAGACAATCACATTTCCTCAATCCATTGGACAGGCTGTGCTTTCTTTGAGACAAGTAATTTTCTTCCCTTTAATCATCTGTGGAGTTCATGCTGACTAATTCCAGCTTTCCCATGACAGTATAGGGTCTGAGAAAGGAACATGGATAGCAGAGGGCACTTAATGGGAACTTGGTGTAAGTGTATAAAATTTTATAGCATCGTTATATATATGTAACTTTCCCTATTCAGCTCTGGTCCTGTATGAGTACTCGGAGCATGTTTCCTTCCAGCGGTGTGCCAAGCAGCCAGGAATTAATGCAAGTGTGGTCTCTTGTGGATTTGTTTTAGTGCCAAGTGTAGCCGCCCTGAGTGTCTGCACCCTTGGGCCAGGAAGCTGAGTGCCGTAACAGGGCCCAGCGGTCAGCACGAGTGACAGGGCTGCAAGAGCAGTTACTTCTCCTGGCTGGTTAAAGGACAGGTAGTGCTGCAGGGGAAGTGGAAGTGATGTCACGTGTTGGGGCAACACAACAGCAAGTGGTCAGGTGAACTTGTTCTAGGGCACCGACGTGTCCTGGGTGAGAGGTACATAAGCAACTCAAGAGGGGATTTTAATTACTAATAGAGCAGATGACATGGCTCACGTACATGAACAATCCCATTATTATAGTGCCAGTTTTCACTCTGTAGAATGGAGTACAAAGATTATCGTATTCTGTTTTCAAACAACCTAAGAGGCTCAGTTACCAAGTAACTGGTTATTTTTATTTCTTGTTTTCTGTGACAGATAAAGCAATATTACTTGCCCCAGCCCGACCTCCTGCCTCCACTGAAACTTGAGGGATGTATTATGGCTCAAGGAGATCAAATCTTTCTGCAAGAACCACTGGTAAGAGCTGTACTGGCTGGCCACAGCTGCAAGCTCTTCTGTTCCATAGCATTTTAGTTGTGCTGCTACATGAGCTGAATACCTTGTGTTTCTTCAGCCTCTTCTAGCCTGGAGCGATCCTTTTAATGACAGTAGAGTTGGGCATCTCACCCCTGCCTCAGGCTGTCTGTTAGAGCTCTTAGCAAAGTGGTTTGGGGAACTTGTGTGAAAAATGCTCTCAGATCAGTGTAGTTCTGTTATCATCTACTGAGCTTGCTCTGGGTGGTTTATTTTCCTCCAACTTAATTCTGCGTAAAATAGTCATTCAGCATGTGTGTAGCAGGGGGAGAAACGTTCCCTTTGGTTTTGCACCTTTGATATTATTGGAGATGAGATCTGGCCTGCGTCCACTTCTACCAGTGACCTCCGGCGAGAAGGCTGAGTGTGACTCTGTGGCTGCTTCCTTCAGGCCCATCTGCTCTGCTGTATCCAACACTGTCTCGCCTGGTATAAGAGCACTGTGCGTCTGTGCCAAGGAGCTGAAGATGACGATGATGAGGAGGAGGATGTGGGATTTGAGCAAAGCTTTGAAGAGATGCTAGAATCTGTCACACGACGAATGATCAAGAGCGAGTTGGAAGACTTTGAACTGGTAAATCAGATTTTCGGTTTGACTCAGTGGAAGAAGACACTGAGTTCTCATCAGGTTTTGAAGAGATTTTTTTTCTTGTTTCTTTTACCTGTTAGGATAAATCAGCAGATTTTTCTCTGTCTTCTGGTGTTGGTGTAAAGAATAACATCTACGCCATTCAGGTGATGGGAATTTGTGAAGTCCTGATTGAGTACAACTTCAACATAGGGAATTTCAGTGGAAACATCAAATCTTACCCTGCAGCGCTGGCTGTGCTATACTGTGCCTAGCTCTTTGGAGTACAGTCTCAGCGCAAACACAGAACCTCGGGGAGCATCTTCCTTTTGAGCGTCATGTGTTATGGGAGATGGGATGTGACGTCTTGTAGAAGAGCAGGCCAAGGGGGAATGGGTGAGGTATTAGGGAGGCGGGTAGATGCCATATGTCATGGTTTTGTCATTTAGAAAGTGTCATGTCATTTGGCAACTTAAGCTTCCAATTTGAAACTGTAAGACTAGATTTTCTCCATTAATCCTTTCTACTACCTTATTGCAGTAAGAGCAAGTTTGAGGATGTCCTGGGCCTGTTTACGTGTTACAACAAACTCTCTGAAATCCTGAAAGAGAAAGCTGGAAAGAACAAATCTGCCTTGGGCAACAAAACTGCACGGAGCTTCCTCTCCATGGGTTTTGTGTCTACTCTGCTCACAGCTCTGTTCAGGTGAGAAGCTGTCACACTTGGAATAGTTTTAAGGCCTGTTCACAAGCTGCTTTCCTGGTGTCTGCACGCAGGCTGTTTTGTGCACTGCGGACAAGCTACAGACGGTTTTATTTCTGTATAAAGCACGTGTGGTAACAGCACTTTCTGTCTAGAGGGCATTGTAGTCCAGGCAGGAACCATAGCTGTGCAACTCCTGGACCTTGCTTATGACTTGTAAGACCTCGGAGAGACTTTGCTCCTCCATTGCTGGGCCATTCCCCAGAAAACAAACTCCAGTCCCTCTATGGAGTAAAGCCAGACATCGATTCAAACCATGTTGTGTTATTTGGAAAGGCTGATAGAACTCTATCCTCCAAGTATTCACTATAAGATATCAAAACAAAGGGTCTTTTCTACCCAGAATTCAACTAGTGATTTTATTTATAAGTGCTTATTTCAATTTTGAATCTTGTGGCCATTGCCGTGCTTTATCAGTGCAATCCTCAGTTCTCTGACAGCACTCTTGGTTCTTCAGGGACAATGCCCAAAGCCATGAGGAGAGCCTGGCGGTCCTGCGCTCCAGCACAGAGTTCCTGCGCTATGCTGTCAGTGTAGCTCTGCAGAAGGTGCAGCAGTTGGAGGAGACAGGACAAACTGATGGACCGGATGGACAAAATCCTGAGAAAATGTTCCAGAACCTCTGCAAAATCACGCGGTGAGTCGTTGTGACATGTGAAGACCTCAGCCCCAAAAAAGCAGCAATGCATTTTAGGGATTTTTGATTCTCAGGTAGTTTTTTGAAAAAATAGTGCAGTCTATAACTGTTTCAAATAATAATTATTATTATTACCGGGTTGAGATCATTGCCTTTCTTCACTCCTGAGAAATCAAGTGGAGGCACTAGTTTCTGTGGCAGGGTGAGTGATACAGCTCTAATAATGGTACTTGGCCTGGAAGAACCAAATGCCATCAAACTCTCATTTTCATCCTCTTTCTGAATTTTGGTTCATCACTCATTGTCACAGAGGAGGTAGGATGGTTATAGGCTGGAGCCTTGAGGCTTCTGGAATGAAAGAAAGTTAAAATTCACTTTTTGTTACAATATAAAATAGATGTAAGAGAGACACAAGCTTTAGAAAACGTTTGTTTAGGACTTTTGCAAGATGCTTGAAGACATTCATGCATCTAATCCTTTTGGAAATCCAGGAATGTTAAGCATCTGAATGCCTTTTGGGATCTAGGTCATATCTGCATGGGGTCTTTTCAGATCCCAGTCAGCAGAGAGCACAAAATGCAAATTACCTCTGCCATGAATAATGCCGGTTTTGTGTCTGGCCCCAAATAATGGAGGCTATTTTTGCTGCAGTCATTAGGACTACATGTGAGCTACATGTTTTGCGTGATTGGACATTGAAATAGAATAAGATCATCTGTGCAGGCGACAGAACTAATGAGAAGAAAGTGGAGGGAACAAAAAAGGGAAGAAGTAGGCTTAGGGGAGCAAGAAAAAGATGTTTGCCTACAAATAGAAAAGTCTCCTTTGGGCCAAACAATTTTGCTTTCTTCAAAGCTTTTCACTTTTTTTTGCCTGCCTTTACCTTTCTGATTTTATTTATATAGAGCCTTGTAGAGATACCTGACATTTCACAGATTCAAACTGCCAAAGAAAAGCTCTTTTTGTCACTGACAGATTTGACACCAGTGGTCAGTGTTTGGGTAGCAGAAGGAAAGCCAGGTAGAAGAAACGAGCATATAAAGATGGACTTGAAATGGGATTGGAAGATCCCTTGGCATCTGGAAAGAATTAACTTATTTAGCTGTGCAGGAAGAATGCAGTAGCTGTTTTGCTGACATTGAAACAAAATCTTCTTAAAAATGGATCTCTTCTCCCTCAACTTTCCTATAGGGAAAAAGCCTTCTAATTTAGTTAAATTAAAAGTATGATCCTAAGAGCAGAATCTCTAATCAGCCCTGTTCTTGTTCTTGTGCTGTTCATCCAGCTTCAATGGAGCATTTGATGTTAACTCGTCTCCCATCCCCTAGGGTTCTGCTTTGGAGGTACACTTCAATTCCCACTGTTGTGGAAGAGTCGGGGAAGAAGAAGGGGAAAAGCATTTCACTTCTGTGCTTGGAAGGTTTGCTGCGGATCTTCAACACGGTGCAGCACCTGTACACGGCCAGGATCCCCCAGTTTCTACAAGCCCTGGGTAGGCACATGGTACAATCCTGCTCTGGTTTCCAGCCTTTGTGATCCAGTGTGAGCAGTTAGGGACCTGGTATCCTTTATTCCATAAGTAGAGAGAGGGCTCTGGTCCTTGTCTTGGTAACAAGGTGGGCTTAATAGCATTGATTTTCAAGCCAGAGGAAAGTTCCAGAGATATCTTTGCCAGTTTTTTATAGAGCTCTCAGTCTGTCAGCAGGGGATAGTTGGGGTCTGATACAGCATTCGTCTGTTTCAAGTTTGCCTTTAACACATTTTTGTGCTCACCCCACAGTGTTGCAGTCTGTATTCCTCCTCTAGCTGCGAGCAGTTGCAGCCCTTCCCGCTTTTGGAAATAAATCCTGTATTCTGCTCTTGGCATTTAGCTTTTTTCTGCACCTCTCTGTCTCTGCCAGATATTACTGATGGTGACGCAGAAGAAACGGATATTAATGTCACAGAGAAAGCCGCCTTCCAGATCCGACAGTTTCAGGTAAGTACCACTGTGTGCTGCAAGTGTTCCAAAGCACTGGTAATTCTGGCAGAAAACGCTGCTCGCTCCCTGTTGCTTGACCACAGGATTGAGTATGTGATAGCAACAGTGACACTGATTCACTGGCAGTTCAGAAAAGTTTCTGATCCCTAAGAAAATCTGCTTCAGGGAGCTGTGCTGAAATGCATGTGTATTTACAGAGCTGTAGGGTCCTTCAATGCAGCATAACCTTACCTGAGTATTGTAAAAGTCACGCTGAATCATATACAAGCCTCTATGTAAGCACTCATAACAAAAGACAGCACTTGCTCCTTAAAAGAGTCCTCTTTTTATATTCTTTGTCATTCTCCTTGTTGCCAATTCCTTTATCTGCTGCAGCTTCTGGTTATTTGCTTCTTAAAATGGCCCTGCAACAAGCATCCACACTCAAGGACTCTGTCTTACCTTCCCATGAGCAGAGGTCCCTGGTGAACCAGTTCAGCAGTGCTGAAGATGACTTCAACTGCAAGGAAACCCAGTCACTCATCATAGTTCTCTCCACTTTGTCCAAACTCCTGGATCCAGCCTCTCAGCAGGTACTTCACAACCTTCCTGGGGTGTTGTGGCCATAGCCGCAAGAAGATGATTATCAGGGTTGACATCTGAGGGTGCTGACACGTGTGTGTGTGTGTTCTGCCTTCTCCTGCAGACCACATCAAAGTGACTGTTATGTTACACTCATGCATTCTCCTGTCTCACACCTGCAAGGGCAGTTAAGAACAAGTTGTCTTCCCACCCCACTCCTAAGCATTCTGACGCTGCCTTTGGGCCCTTGGAGTCTGACTGACTCATTTGCCTGAGCAGGGATTCCCAGCAGAGCCCAGTTGTGGCATGGCTTCCACACGGGAATAGAGCCAAAAAAGGCCAGCAGCCCTGTGACCAGTCCAAACTGACTGAGTGTCTAATTTCTTCCGTGCAAGGAGGCATTTTCTAAAGTGCCCCAATTTTACAAGCTAGGGACTGCAATAAAAGTGCCAGAAGTCTGGAGTCATTGTTTACCTTAAATTAAATGGAGCTGTTGGTCTGCCCAAGAGAATGTATGGCCATTCCCTTGTCCTGGATCTCAGCTTTTCACTTGTTTAGTAGGTCATGTCCCTTGTGGAATTTCACGGAGCATGGCTGGGTGCCTTCTGCCAAAAGGGGACTCTGCTGGGCTCCTTTTGCTGATTATTTTGGGGTTCTGTTTTTTTTGACTATGAGTTTTGTGCTTTGAATTCTGTTTCAAAGCCATAATATCTTTTCTACCCTTATGTAGTTCCTTCAGTTCCTGTCTTGGACAGTCAAAATTTGCAAAGAAAATGCTTTGGGTAAGTAAGGGGAAATAGGGGAGCCTGTTTAGATGTAATACGTTAGGTCTGATATTAGACCCTTAGATGCCCTGCTGTTGTCTCTTGTTTTTAGCTCTTGTGGATATAATCAGGTCCCATTCTGTAGCAGATTGCCATGACGTTGTGGTTATGAGCACAAGTACTAGGGAAGAAACCCCATCTCTAGAAATAATAGCATTGCTGAAGAAAGAGGAGCCACTTGACTTCTCTCTGTTGTTATTTAGCACATCTGTTGCTCAAATCTGGATTTATACTCTGGAAAGATATTATTCTCGCCGGAGTTTGTGTTGAGATCCCTCAGTGCTTCTGGTCATCATTTTTCTATGAGCCGAGGGCTCCGGTGTGCCATTCTTCTCCTTGCAGTACTGGATGTGATGCCCGATGTTGTAGACTCTGCTTTTGTAACTGCAGTATTTGGATAGTTTTTTCACCTACTGTGTGTCATTTCTGGGAATGCAGACTGTTAAATCTGTACTGAATCTGAGGCGTTCCCTCGCTGGCTGGCTGATAGCCCTAAATAGCCAGGGGAGTTCTGCACCTGGTAATGTGTTGCTTTCTTTTCCCTTCCCTGCAGAGGATATCGCTTGCTGCAAGGGTTTGCTCTCTCTGCTCTTCAGTCTCCACGTTCTGTACAAGAGTCCTGTTGGTCTGCTGCGGGAACTGGCACAGGACATCCACGCGTGCCTGGGAGACATAGATCAGGTGTGATGCAGAAGCAGCACTAAGTGATGGAGGGTTAGTCTATCAGAGCAGAACTGAGGGCATCTCTGGCACAAACTGTGTTCTACTGACCAGAAGTTGTTTTCTCTCCTCTTACCAGGATATAGAAGTGGAGAGTCGGTCCCATTTCGCCATAGTAAACGCCAAAACTGCAGCCCCTACTGTCTGTGTGAGTCAAAATCGTGTGTATGGAATGACCTGTAGTGTGCAGGGCTACTCTGCTGCAAGTGGCTCATAGATTCCTGTTGTGCTAAGCTTCCCCAAGAACCTGGGGTGTTATTTGTGTTTCTGCTTCAGCTGCTGGTTCTGGGACAGGCGGATAAGGTCCTTGAAGAGGTGGATTGGCTTATCAAGAAACTTACCAGCCTGGGATCAGACACATCAGGTAATAAAAGTGATCCACTTCTTACTGCCACACCTTTGTCACAAGCAGGTGAAGACAGAGAGCAAAAAGATAGAGGGGGGTTTTGAGGTAGCATCATCTGAGAGCAGGTTAAACTCTCCCTTGATCTGGTTCGACATGAACAACGTGAGGCAGAAAGTGTTGTCACAAAACCCCTCCAGAGATTGTTTTCCCTGTGCACCAGGCGAAAGATCGTCTTTTGTGCCTCCCCTATGCATAACTGGATTCATAAAGACACACGTTTACCAGGTACTCATCTCTTTCTTCTAGAAGACTCTTCTCAGGCATCAAACCAAACCCAGGCTCTGGAGAAAGGTGTAATTCTGCAGCTGGGAACTCTGCTGACGGTTTATCATGAGCTGGTACAGACAGCACTCCCTTCAGGGAGCTGTGTGGACACACTGCTGAGAAGCCTCAGCAAGACATACGCAATTCTCACCTCCCTTGTCAAACACGTGAGTGCTGCTCTGCTGGCGGTGGGCTGCCTGGGATCTAAAAGCTTCTTCCCCATCTGCTGCAGCGAGCTCACAGTGACCCCTGGCAGCGGCCACGCTCAGGACTGGGTTGCTGATCTCTTGCAGGGGTTGAGTCCTTATTCTGTTGGCTTTCAGGACCTCAATTTTGGGAACTTTCTGTAGCAGCAATAGTTCTACCAGTGGAGATAAAGGAAAGCTTCCCTCCAGCTGAATTTTTGTGGCTTGGAGTGTCTCCTTCCAGTGTATCTTGTAGGTTCCCCTGGGCACAACTGTGTGCCACCATGAACTACACTAGAGATGTTCTCATGTCCTCAGCAATCCTGCTCTTGCTGCGTGTTCCCATCCAAGGCTTGAAGCATCAGACCTGAGGGAACTGGGCCACAAAAATAGGCCGATGGGAGCTAGTTTGAGACAAAATGGTGAATTCCCTTAGCTCTCTCACAGCTCTGGGATGCAGACACGGCATTTGGGATGTAGCAAGCCACTGCGGGAGGGTAGTTCTTGCAGATCCTGCCTTCCCCACTGTGCTTTGAGCCCTGCCTGGAAGCAGCCTATCTAGAAGAAACTCTCATGTTTTCCTTGCAGTATATCCACGCTTGCCACAGCGCCTCGAACGCGATTCCAGCAAGGCTAGAAAAGCTGGTGAGTGTGAGTGAACTGCGGGAGGAGGAGATGGTTCATTGCCTCAGGCTGGGGGTGACACCAACCTCTCTGCTTCTTTGCAGGTGAAACTCTCGGGTTCCCATTTGACCCCACAGTGTTATTCATTCATTACTTATGTCCAGGTAAGGCCTAAATTAACTGTGACAAAATCACAGGTGGCCTTTCCCATGTTGAATGGTCTATCAGCTGCGATACATGGGCACCTTTAGGGATTATTAATCATTAATCTTGACATGATTTGAGTTTCTTACATTTCAAGCTCTACTATGCCAAATAATATTCTAAGACATTTCAGCACTATTGGGATCGAATATACTGATTTGGGGAATGTTTGGGGAACTGCTTCTTAGCTTTTCTTCTCTCTCCTCTGTTCATGTCTTTTTTTTTTTTTTTTTTTTTTTTTGATGAGATTAATACTGCTGTTAACCACAATGGCAAATAAAGGTCAACAACACCGCAGCCGTCACAGTGTAAAGTAACATGGGTGCCAAAAACTGCGGTGCCAAAGCTGGGATTTAGCTGTTTGGGGAGGAATTGGGTGCTTGAGCAAGGCACTGCAGAGCAGGCATGGCATAATGGGGAGGTGTGGTGGTGTACAGAGCTACTGCTCCTGGGGACTTTGCCCGTGTACGTATTTCTCAATGTATACACTATGAGATTACCCCCCAGTTCTATCCTTCTTGTATCGCTACCTTTCTGTCATCTAGCTGGTAATGCTGTTAGTTGGCCAGAGCAAAGACTTCTCTGGCCTCACTTAGCTGGCCTTTCTCTAATTGCCCTCTAATGCCACGTCTCTTGGCATCCTCCTTCAGAACATCCACAGCGAGAGCTTAAGCTTTGCAGAAGAGAAGAAAAAGAAGAAGAAAGAGGATGAAGCTGCTGCAGTCTCCACAGTCATGGTAAGACTGACCCGCTCTGTCAGAACATGGGACACGGGCTGCATTTGAACTTGGGGTCATACCTCAAGGTTTGTGTTACCTATTGGCTTCACCAATGATAAATTGACATTTGGGCCTTTAAGTAAAAACCTAGTTTCTTCTACCTTGACTTCAGAGAAAAGCCTAAAAAAACAAAACAAAAAAAAAACCCTTCACTAAACGCAGCCTAAAAGCTCCCAGACATGAACCAAAGGTAAAGTCTGGATAGTCTGTCTCATCTGATACTTTATCATCTGGGGTAAGATATGAAACTACAGGATCAGCCTAATTTTTTGGAACCAATACTGCACCCTGTTAGAGTGTTTTTTGACTTTTATCAGGACATTAAAAGTAGTGTATTCCACTAAAGCAAGGCAGCTGGGAATGACTGATTTGGTTGGGAGCAAGTGAACTGCTGTGAGAGTCAATTTAAAACCAGTAACAAACTGGCAAGGCCTGCTGGAGCAAGGCTACTGAAGACACTTTTCTAAACTGGAGTAGTTGTGGTCTTCATGCCATGCTCCAGCATCATTGTTTTTTGAGGGAGTCTAAGCTGCTGATACAAACATGGGTGCCCCATTAGTGCCACCACAGGCGTACCTGTTGATGGTACCAGGGTATTTTCAGGGCACTCACCTCCAAATCTGACTTTCTGCCTTCCTTTTGCATTCCAGGCGAAGGTGCTTCGGGAGACCAAGCCAATCCCAAATCTGATTTTTGCAATAGAGCAGTATGAAAAGTTCCTTATCCATCTCTCCAAGAAATCAAAGGTAATGCAAAGCAGAGCTTGTCTGTGACCTGAGTGCAGTGGAACAACGATACCATGACGTGGTGGAGGGCTCCTGCGCTTCCACCTTTAAAAATCTCCACTGCTATTCCAATTAGGAAGGTGTAAGGACCTTACCCCTCTTTCAGCCTTTGCCCAAGCTCCTGGCCCAACACTACTGAGTTGCTGTCACACTGGTACCAGTGGGTGTCAACGGTGGTACTGCCCCTGACCCAGCACTGCGGGGGGTTTCTGGTGGAGCAGATACTCGCATATCTAATGCCAGCTTTCCTCACTCAACTCCCCCAGTTTGTTTTGTAAGCAGGAGAGAACCACAATAAAATACTGTGTGAGAGTGAAAATAACTGGTACTCACTCGGCTCTTATAAAAACACAGCCCTTTTGCTTCAGTCCTGGATTACTACCACAATGGACACTGTCCCAGCACTGTGCAAAGAACTGGGGAGGGTAGAAAACTAAACTGAGATTCTAACAGCGTAATGTCCTCTCTCCCTGGTTCCTGCAGGTGAACTTGATGCAATATATGAAGCTCAGCACCTCCCGGGACTTCCGCATTAATGCCTCCATGCTTGACAGCGCCTTGCAGGAGCACAACGCAGAGGATGCTGAAAACGAGCCAGACAATGACCAGGTCAGAATTCATTTTATTTGTTGTTACTGATGGGTTCCCCCCCCTCTCCTGAGGCCAGCTGCATTTTGTGACCTATCTGGGTATATGGGAAATCAGGGCAGTTTGACTTCCCTGGGTTGGTTCTCACTTTAATACTGAGCTTCTGCAGAGCAAACAGTCTGGCTGATGTCCCTCCACGCTCTTGCCCTCTGCCTTCAGTGACCTTCAGCACCACTTGGCTGTATCTGTAGTCTTAGGGAAGTAAAACTGCTCTGAAGGCCTCCTTCTTTGCCCCAGCAAGCGGACAAGTCTACAGGCATTACCTCTGAGGTCTTACTGCCCGGCCAGGATCAGACCTTTCCATCCAAGTTAACTTCTGCAGATAAAGAGGTGGCAGGGCAAGCTCTACCAGGCATCGTTCTCCTCACACCCATCTCCTCTACCAGATAGTGCTAGTGAAGGCAGCACAACCTGCACTGGATAAAAAGATAAACAATTTGCTGATTGTCCAGGTTTTTATTGGTGCTTCTGTCCGTAATTTCCTGAGTGTTTCAACAACCAAAACCCAGCACAAACAGTCCTTGTCTTGTGCTATTCATAACTCGTGGCCTAAGTTCCAGCCAGCACAAACTGGGGGCAGGGGGCGTGTCCCCCCCCATGTTCAGGTCATTTTGTTTGGGAGAAAAGAGCTAAATCCCATTCTTCACATCTGGCTTCTTGCTTTAAGTATATGTTCCTTAGACTAATCGCACAAAAATAATCACGCTCTGTGCTGTGGCTCCCTCCTTCCCCCTCCAGAGCAGCACTGCCTCAGAGCAGACAGATGAGAACCAGGAACCCAAAAAGAAGAGACAGCGAAAAAAATAAAGCTGGGGTTGCCGCTGCTGCCTCCTCTCACAGTCTTGGAGAACCTCCTGTGTGGAGACGATGGTTTCTTGTTTCCCTTGCCAAATACTTAAGACTCCTTCCTTTGTGCACATGGGCATGCAAGCAGCCGCTCGGGCCACTGTCTCGGGTTTTACAGCTGGCCGCTGCCCTCAGAAGCACCTCTGCTGTTCAAATGTGCTGCTATCAAAATCCTCCCCAGGAACAGCCCTTCTTACAACAAAAAGGAAACGGTGACCAGGATCAGCCACTGCCAAAAGGTCTCCTTCTGAAAGGACAGCCAGGCCCTGGCACACGCTCTCTGGACAACTGTCATTCTGGCACTCTAGCGTCATCACTTCTTCTCCAGCGAACCTTTGGTTATTTCAATTAGCTGATATATATCCAGTGCTTCTCCTGGAAGACAACAGGACAATCAGTTCCTTCATCCTGCAGTACACTCAGAGACTCTGTAACACGAGCGAGTGACGGTCATGATTTGCTTCAATTCAGAGCATGTAGCACCAAAAAGCCCTAAATTTCTCTTTTGTGTGGTGAACACGGGAACCAGCCCCAGTAGGAAGCTGGAAACAGGAGCTGTTCTGCCCCGGAGCTGGAGCTTGCTGCTGGGTGCAGCTCCGGAGCAGCAGAGGTGACAGCTTCCTCAGTCAGACTGGTTGTGCTGCCACGATTTTGCTGACCCTGAAGCGATTCACTTGTTTAATCTGCCTTGTTCTGGGTGAGACCTGAAGTGCCCTTTTTGCCCGCGGACACAAATGCTGTTGCTAAAAACACCTTTTTCCTGTAAAACTCCTAATAAAGGTTACCTAAGGGTAAAGTGCCTGATGTGTTCAGTGACTGAGAATAAATTTGAGGGCAGGTTCTTCTTCTCTGAGAAAACGCTGCCGCATGTAGACGAGGAGCTCTTTAAAGCAGCTCCTGGCCAAGAGTTAAAAATGTTTGTTGGCAGCAGTTTTAGAGGGTTATAGTGAGTGAGGACAGGGACAACTGCAGAATTCGGGATTGTTGGGGAAGAAACCAGCAATGCCAAGGTCTCTGAAGAGAGATGTGCTGAGCTAAGGAGGAGGAGGGAAGGAGAAGAAGGACCAAAGGCTGGAAAAGTTTGGATCTGGAGGGCAAAATGTATGAAGTTGTTCCTTCTCATTTCAGAGAAGGAGCAATTTAACCTTGGGCTGTGTTAACAGTGCATAGAAGGACCGTTCGCCTCTCTCTCAGGGGCACAAAGCAAAGGTGGGCATGTGATAACAGAGCCAAACCCAACTCAGCCCTGTCAGAAATATTTGGAAGCAGCAGCACAAACTTCTTGGGATTGAGAAAGGAAAGAGTTGGGGAGAGGGGCTGGCACCAGGGCTGTGGTTGCCCTGCAGGGTGGCTGGGGGGGTTCACAGAGGAAAGGGCTGCTTAGACCAAGTGGCTACACCGGGGGGTTGTGCAGAGGAGATGATCGGAGCAGGGGGTGGGTAGAGTGGGGGTCCGCTCACACGGACACCGCTCACCTTGAGGGATGCCGTATTTCTTCTCCATGCCGGTTGGATTTGATGGCGTCACGCAGTTCATGGTCACCTCTTTCCTTAAGCACCGGTCAACATCCACCGCACTGAAAAAAGCCACCGACTGGGGCAGATCCTGGAGGCCCAGTTTGTAAGCAAACATGCACCTGGAAGAACCAAGAAACCAGGTTGGGTGGTGCTAGACCATCACCCTCAGCCGTGTCACGCCTGGCTCTGACCAGCCACAACGTCACAAAAGGTGGGCTGGCCATCGGTAACAAGTCACCGCGCACCCACATCCGCCGGCGCAGGGAGGACAAGGTGCTCCACAAGCCCTGGGTGGCAGGAGGGTGGCGTGTTGCTGAAGCTGTACTCGGGAGGAACAGAGGAACGGCGCGTTGAGCCTCCTCCTCGAAAAAAGGAAGGATCTGGCTAATCCTCCCAGGCACAGCTGACGCCGGATTTTCCCAGCAGGAATCCCTGTGCTCGCAGGAGCTGGCACAAAGGCACGACCGTCGGGGTGCCCGCCCCCGCTGCCCCCGCACAGGACGGCCGAGAAAACAGCTCAGCTCCGGCGGGTCCCCCGTGCAACCAAACACCTCACAGCCCCGGGATTTGCCAGATTTGGCAAAGCCAGCCATGCCAGAGCCACATCAAGGGGAGCTCTCTGAGGTCAAGAGTTTTCCAGGCTGAGCTGAACCTGGCACACAGGGCAGGGAGGCAGCAGGAATGCCCCAAGCTGCGGAAGGGGCAGCAGCGCTGGTGCTCACAGCACAGAGGAGCCGTGCCCCTCGCTGTCCCCTGAAGGCAGGAGGAGACGAGGGATGGGGACAGTTTCAGACTCCCAGCTGCTGCAGACCTGAACATCTCAGTGGAGCAGAAAGATCGGCAGGAGCCAAAAGCTGACAGTGTCGCCTTCTTGCCAGCAGGGCATCCATGGAAATAAAAGCTGAGCTCCATTTATAGCCACCCATGGGAAACTGCCACCTCCAGCGCTACCAACTTTGCTTGAGCAGAAGATAAGTCCTCCACAGCAGCTTGGTGTAGGCAAAGCTACTCCCTCTGCTGCCACCCCAGGCCCTTGTCCCACCCCAGAGGTGCTGGCACTTGTCCCCATGAGACACCACAGCTGTCCCCATCTCACCTGGTGAGGAGATTGGTGATCTGCAGGGCCAGGGCTGCCCGGTAGCGATCCTGCTGCTGGACCAGGTAGCGCACCTCATCATGGATGCTGATGCAGAAGCGCCCATTTATGTCGAACTCCTCAAAAAGCCACTTCATGGCGACCAGCATGAGGTGCAGGTAATCAACGGCCGAGCTCTGTACCACCCAGTTCACTCTGCTGGTCAAAAACTGGTGGAAGGAAACACAGATGGATGCTAGAGGAGCATCAGTGTCCAGGGCCTGGTACCGATACAGGGGAGCTTTCTGGGAGAAGCCTGTTAAATTCAGGGTTGTTGGGTTTTCTTGATGGCATGCAAATAAAGAATAGGGGCAATGGGTTTCTTCATGTCTGCACATCTAAGAAGGGCTGAATTTAGGGTTAACATTTTGGAGAAGACAAGCCAAGCTGAGAACACAGGAGCACAGAGCCCTATCCTTACCTCCCCCTTGGCCACAGCAGGCTCCAGGGCCCTGCTGATATGGCAGCCCAGCACTGGGGTCTGTGGGGACGGGGATAAAGCAATGCTCTCCAGCTTGTTGAACATTTCGGACTCAGTGCCTCCAGCCCACACTCGGTGCAACACCACATCCCACTTCTTCTTCTTGCGGGACCTGGTGGGACAGAGGGGAGGTTTGCTGGATGCAAGGGACGAGCCTGTGAGCCCTGTCTGAAAGCCTCAAACGCTTTGGGGCAGCCAGATGAGCCCCTGCAACCTTCTGCTGTTAATTGTCTCTGGGAGAGACTGGGAGCCCCCATATCAGATTCAGCCCTGGGAGAGCAGGGAGGGAGGACCAAGACCATCCAACCCCATCTCCTTCTCTGCCTGTGGGGGCTCCACCTGTCTCGCACCCCAGTGCCATCAGAGCCACACAGAATCAGAGCATCTCACCTTTTCATGGCTTCTCTCTGGAGCCTCTGGATGTCCTGGATCGATACCGATCCATCCTCCGCCCTGTCCACAGCCAGGTCCAGCTTCTTCACCAGCCACTCACCATCCTCAGAGAGATGAAACCTGGAGGCAAGTGACCCACACCCAGGTCCACCTGTCCCAGGGGACATGGCCACCGTCCCCATCACCTCTCACCCTCTGCCTCTCCAGGCAGCACCCACCTGCGGACACCCTTGGTGACAGCGTACATCTGCTGGGCCTTCTCGCGGGCCTGCTGCTGCGTCAGCCGATGGTTGAACTGCATCAGCAGCCGCTCAGCGAAAGGCTGACCGGCCCCATAGATGCGCCCGTAGTTGAAGATCTTGGCGTGCTCCCGGCTGATGCCCACCGTGGCGGCCGTCTTGCTGTGCAGGTCTGTGGCGTTGCTCTTCTTCCCTTGCAGCGTCATCCAGCCAAAGGCGGTGCAGCCTGCCGGGGGGACAGCAGAGGTTGGACACCAAGCAGGACAGAGCTCGAGGGATCACCCCACTACCCAGCGAGGCCACCCCCCACGGTGCAGCCCCGGCTCACCGTGCATGCCAGCGAAGTGCGCCTCGCCAAGGACAGCGGCTATCCAGAGCTCCTGGGAATCCACATCCGCACCCACCAAGGAGTAGCCAGGCGGCACCTGGACCATGGCTTTCAGCTCACTGCCCACCCGGTCGGCCTGTGGGACACGATGCCCAGCTCAGCCCAAGCCCTGACCTCCCTCTCCTCCTCAGAAGCACAGGGGCAGCCTTCCTCCCGCAGCCATGGCATGCCAGCACGGCGCTGCCCATGCCCTAAACTCTGTTCTGAAAGTCAAAAGTAGGTTTAATGCACACGTGGGACATTGGGCACTTGATTACTCCCCCTTGGCTCCTCCAGCATGGAAGAAGGGAAGCTTGGGGAAGGACAGACCCGGTGCCTCACTGGTTTTATTTTAAAGCTCAGGAGCTTCACTTCTCTCAAAGTCAAAGTACATCAGCAGGAGAAGGACCCCAGCACCCCCCCCCAGCTCCAATTTCTAACTCAGGCTGTTTCCACCAGTCCAAAACACATAGAGAGCTCCCCAAAACACCCCTGCAAGGACCAGAGCACAGCCATACCCGGGCATTGCTGGCCGTCAGCCACGTGGGCTCCACTGCCCGGCGGGTGATGGTGCCTGCAGTCACCACCTGCGGCAGGATGGCTCCATAATCATCCTCCTCGTTATAGTCAGGGTGCCTGGGACAGAGGTGAGGGTGAGCATTATCCCACAAGAGCCCTCCTGGAGCAACGTGAAAGGGATGATGGTCCCAGCTGGGACCATTCCTCCCCGTACCTGGTCACCACACGAGGCAGCTCCCCTTTCTTCAGCCACACCACCATCTGGGAACTGGGGGGACACACAGCAAGCAAGAAGCTGAGTTCCTTCATGTCCACACAACCTCCCCCAGCCACAACACAGCTTCCACCCGCAGGGATGTCACGATTCAGATGAAGGCAGATGCTCACCTGATCCGCTTATGAGCATTCCTCCAAAATGAAATCATTTTGTTAATCTCAAGGGCTCTGGTCCCATGGGTGCGGCCCACAGCGGCCCGCAGGGTGCCGTCCTCCATCTGGGGCAGGAAATCCTTGGCAAAAGGGCTTCCCACGTTGTTATCATTCCCATCCTTTAGCAGCAAAAGAAGTGCCAGGGGTCAGCACACCACCGCTCTTGAGCATCCTCCTGCCCCACCTAGAGATGCCTTTCGACCACCCTACCCCATGGGACAAGATCTCAGGGGTCCTGGGAGTCCTGCAGCACTGGGGTGACAGGGCAAGGCGACATGGCCATGCCACAGGACAGAGACGCTGGAATGGAGGGGCGATGAGGAAGGCCCCAGGAGCACCCAACTTGCCTTGTGCGGCAGCTTGAAGAACCAACACCCGGGGACATTGACATCATTGTAGGGACCGTTGCCATGGTGGTACGAAGGCTGGCTCCTCACCTCCATGAACTCGTACAGCTCATTCATCTCCTCCTGCAAACACCAATGCAAGGTGATGCCAGGAACCCCCCTGGCATGGCAGGAGGGGGAAATTGAGGAAAGAGAGATCAATCCACCACCCCATTTCTCTGGAAACCTCCTTTACCTGCACCGGGCTCTGGTCTGCTCTGCCCATTTTCTCCTCCACATCTACCTCCAGCCGGCTCAGTTCCTCCACCTGCAGGAGAGGGACCATGACGGGAGCTGGATCAAACACTACTTCTCCAGTGATTTAGCACTTATTAATGGAAATGTATTACTTCCAGCCCCCAGAGCCGTGCACAGGGCTTCTTTTTGCATGCACATGGGAATAAGCCCAGCCTCACATCTCCCTCCCACCAAGGGACCCTCCATCCCTTCCCTCACCTTCTGCCACATCGTGCTGCCATCCATCACCAGCAGCTCGTCCTCCATGGCTGTGTCCAGCCCTGGGGGCTGCTCCTTGCCCTTCTCCAGGCAGTGCTGCCTGTACAGGGACTCGATCACCCTGGCAGGGGAGAGGGCAAGGCTCAGGCACCCATAGCCAGGACCAAGGCTCTGGGGCAGCACCTGGGGAGGGGCCTGGGAAGCTCCCAAACCCCACCATGGGGCAGCCCCCAGGTCAAAACCCTGCTCCATGTCCCTCACCTATGTGGGCAGGGAGCATCTTCCACATCCAAGTGGGTTGCTGGCAAATTGTCCTGCCTCCCTGGCACCAGGTAGCCCCAGCCGTGCTTCTCTGAGTAATAGAGGGGGAAGCCATCCCAGGCCAGGCGCATCAGCTTTGGGGTCACCCTCATCTGCAGGCTGATGAGGCTGGGTCCCGGCACCCACCCAGCGTCCTCCAAGCGCGGGCACAGTTTGCGATACCAGCTGAGGAGCAGCAAGGATGGGTCAGAGAGCGCAGAGCAACCCCTGGGGACACCCAGGGCCCCCCGACTCACCCCGGGTGGCCTGGCAGGTGCTGGAGTCTCTTGGGTTGCAGTACGACTGTCTCCTTCAGACGCTCCAGGCAAATTTGGCTCGCAGGAGCTTTCAGCTCCTCATCCTCGCCAGGGGGGCCAGGGTCTGGTGGAACAAGAATGACTGGCTGGCAAAGAGCCCTCTGTGTCACCCTGTTGGGGATGGGGACGTCGAGCCAGCCTCCCACCACACACCCCAGCACAGGAACACAGGCCTGCAATGCTTCACCCTAACAGTGCCAAGAAGCCACATCCCTTCGTCTGGGTGCCCACAGGAAGGCATCCCTCACCCCCAGGGACCACCCGTGCTCACCTTCCTGCCACTCCCACTCAGACTCCTCTGCGCCTGCCGCAGCCACAGAGGCTTTGCTGACCTCTGCGTCCTGACCTTTCTTCTTCTTCTTCTTCCCTGGATTCTTCTTCTGCTTAAACTCTTGTGTGTCCCACTCAAGATCCCAGAGCCAGGGGTCATCCTTGTACCTGCCGACATAACCACCGTCACACCACAGCTTTGCTCCCATTCTCAGCACCTGCCCGCAACCTCCCAGGGACCACCCAGCATCTGGCCTCCATCCCGCAAGTAGCAGGACCTGCTGTCCCAACCCAGGGATACCTGTCCTCGTGCAACAGCTGACAGGCCTCGTTAGCCAAGTTCATCAGCGACTTCTTCATCTCCTTCTGCAGCTCCTCATAGATGCCTTGAGCGTCATCCAAGTACCTCTTCCAGTTCCCATTGACAGGCAGGTAGGACACCCCCATCTCCAGCATCCCTGCAAACGTCACAGGATGGGGACACCTGGAGCCCAAAGCAGCAAGGAATTAGATATCTGCTGGAAGAGATTTGCCCTGGAAGCACCAGACTACGACAGACACACCTAGAGTTTCCCAACCCCATACAGCCCTTGATTTTTTTCCTCTAAACCTGTAAGGATCCCTGTGTCTTCTGCCTTCCCTGCACAAAAATTGCTGCCCTAAAAACAACTCTGTGCATTAACCCCAAAGCTGTACCACTCTGATCTGCCTCATTCTCTCCTTGCCTCTTTCTCCAGTCACACTGAGCTGCCATTTATCCCTTCTTGCCTGCAAAGGTTGGGCGGCGCAACCTCTCACTGCCACCCCAAGGACAAAACGAGCCACATCCCTTCCTCAAAGGGACCAAAATCCTCCACACTGCTGGTCAAGACCACAGCCAACACCTGGACAGAGCTCGGCGGCTCTCACCTCTCCATAAAGAGTGGCAGCTGCTCCTGAAACACCTCGTGGGTTGCCTGGACATCACGGGCACAGTAGGACATCAGCTCCTGGGGGTAGAGGCAGGTGAGAGAAGGTAAAGCAGCCACCTATGCCCAGCACAGGGCAAGGCACAGGGACTGTGGGAGGATGGGGGACATGACAGCCCCACACACCCCCAAGGCCCCCACAAGAAAGGGCAGCAAAATGGAAACCACCCCAGCAGCTGCTCCTGCCCCACTCCCACCTCCTGTTCCCATTGGGATGGCCACCCGCACCTGGAAGTTGCTCCTGATGTCGGCCATGGTCCCCTTCACAAAGAGCTCCCGTGCCTCCTTCTCCAGTGGCTCCCCCCCGACATACAGAGCGTGCACGTCTGCCAGGTTGTTGATGCTGCTGACATGCACCCAGTCCCATGAAGTGATCTGCAGACGAGATGGGGGGGAGGGCGTCAAACAGTGCAGGACGAGGCCCAGCCTCAGAGGAGATCAAGAGGGGTGAAGGATGCTCCTGCTCTATTTTAAACCAAGGCCACCTGGAAGGTGCTTGGAGAGAGGCACCCAGCACAGCAGATCCAACAGCTCCAGCTCTGCTGGTACAGCAGCAGATGGTCCCAATAACAGGGCAAACGGTCCCATTCAGAGGATCAAACGGTCCCCTGCCACCCAGGACACAACTCTTACTCACAGCTGGCCCCTCCGTTTTGCTGCGTGTTTTCTTCATGTGCTCCTTGACCTGCTGAAGTCCCTTCTTTTTGCCATGCTTGGCAGCCATCCAGAGGCTGCGCTGGAAGCCCGTAAGCCCCGAGATGGCCATGTGCATGCTCATGGTGTCCAAGAAACGCACCCGGGAGCCCTGGAACACACCAAGGGAGAGAAGAGAAGCGAAGCATTTTGGGATATACTGGAGTAGAAACATGTTGCCAAACGTCCTGCAGCTGCCAGCAAGCACTGCCCTGTGTTACAGAGCTGCAAGTCTTCTGCTGGGGCTGGTTTTGTCAGGGCAAAGCTTTGCTTCCTGGCACCCCTCTTCTGAAAGCCAAGAGCATCCCCATCGCAGGCTGTTGGCTGCTCGAAGGCTCCTGACACGTCCCCAGCTGCAACTGTAAAGCCTCCAGCAACCTTATGGGGTACAAAGACACAGAACCATAGAATCATTTGGGTTGGAAGGGACCTTTAAGGTGATCTAGTCCAATTCCCCTACAACAAGCAGAAATATCTTCAACTAGGTCAGGTTCCTCAGAGCCCTGTCCAACCCAACCTTGAATACTTCCTGGGATGGCACACCTACCACCTCTCTGGGTCTCTTGCCTTCCTCTCCTGTTTTGGTTTTTTTTTTTTGACACCTGAGGATTGACAGCTCTTACACTTTAAGGAAAGCCTCCTTAAAGGTCTGACAGCTCTGTTCTGCTCCTTTGTCCCTGAGAGCAGTTTTCCAGGGGGTCCTATTGACTAACTCCTTGAAGATCTGGATTTTAGCTTTCCTAAAATTCGGTGTCCTGGCTTTACTCTTCCCCTGACACGTATCCCTCAGGACTGAAAACTCCACCAACGCGTGACCACTGCAGCTCAGGCTGCCTCCAATCTTGACATCACCAGTTCAGTCACTTGCATTGGTGACCATCAAGATGAGTATCACATCCCCTCTGGTGGGGCTGTCTATTATCTGGCTTAAGAAGTTACCCTCAATGCACTCCAGGAGTCTCCTGGATGGCCTATGGCTTACTTTGCTAATTTTCCAGCAGATGTTGGGGTGGTTGAAGTCCAAAGCANGTCTCTTGCCTTCCTCTCCTGTTTTGGTTTTTTTTTTTTGACACCTGAGGATTGACAGCTCTTACACTTTAAGGAAAGCCTCCTTAAAGGTCTGACAGCTCTGTTCTGCTCCTTTGTCCCTGAGAGCAGTTTTNTTTTCCAGCAGATGTTGGGGTGGTTGAAGTCCAAAGCAAGACAAGAACCTGTGAGCATCTGTAACAGTTACCCTGAAAAAACAGCACTAACGACTATCTGGGTAATGAATTCCAGCTGCCAGCACAAAGCAACAACACTGCAGATTACCTGGATAAGGTACTGCTCCTTGATGAACGCTCGATCAAAGGCCACGTTGTGCCCCACCACCACTCTCTCTGGCCAGTCCTGCTTGCCGGCACAGCTGGCGGCCGCCGGGCTCTCCAGGGGAATGAGGTCAGCCAGGGTGAGGTGGCTGGACCAGGAGTACCGCTGCTCCAGCAGCCGCCTGCTGCACCATGAGTACCTGTGGATGACACGCAGCACCCCACAGCCATAAAAAATAATGTAGGGGCTCCCAGGACCAAAAGCATCCACTGCGACGTGGGGTGCTGAGGAGGATCCCACCCATAGGAGGGAGGTGACCCACCCTGGGGTGCACTGTGTGCACTAACCAGGGGACGCTAACACATCCCTGAATATGTGCTTTGCAGGAAGAGGCTCTGCTCAGGAGCATCCCCATCCTTTCTGAAGCTCTTCCCCACCACCACCTTGAACCCAAGCATCACCGCCAGCAACGCATCTCACCAGGCGTGTGGTGAGACCGCCACGGCCAGCGTCGGGCAGTGGCCATCAGCCACGCACACCTCCACGTCCAACACCACCGCCCGCTCCTGGGGGAAGTCGATGGCTTCTGCTTGCCCATCAGGGCCGTAGCGGGTCCAGCCCAGCTGCCATGCCCACTGCGGGGGCAGAGGGGGCAGCTCACACCGCAGCAGCTCATTGGCCGCCTCCAGGTAGGGCAAGCTCTGCTTCTGCGCCAGGAGGCGAAAATGCTCATCGATGTTGTCCCCGTACATGCGGGGCAGCTGCAGGTCTACATCGGGGAGGGTCGAGGTCTCCTTGCCCCACAGGTCATGGCGCTGCAGGTGCTCCACGCTCCTTTGGATGTTGGCTGACGAGTAGTGTACCTGGGCCCCCCGGAAGATCTGCTCATGGAGGGTCTTGGACAGCATCTGGATGTTGAGGGGGTTCATG
>VZRU01002623.1:0-21283 GCA_013398155.1 Pedionomus torquatus | reverse complement strand
CCTCCCACCAGACCAGGTTGCTCAAAGCCCCATCCAGCCTGGCCTATAACACCTCCAGGGACGGGGCAGCCACAACTTCCCTGGACAACCTGTTCCAGGGCCTCACCACCCTCACAGGAAAGAACTTCTTCCTAATATCCAATCTAAATCTCCCCTCTTCCAATTTAAAACCATTACCCCTTGTCCTATCACTACTCTTCCTGACAAAGAGTCCGGCTCCCTTCAGATACTGGAAGGCTGCTAGAAGGTCTCGCCGGAGCCTTCTCTTTTCCAGGCTGAACAGCCCGAGCTCCCTCAAAAGGGTCCCTTTGTGGGACCCCCTTCTCCTGCCAGGGGCTCCATTCCTCTGGAAGCCATGATAGTGCTGAACTGGCTGCTGCAGCTGCTGGAGGTTGTCCTGAACCAGTAAGGCGGAACCTCACTGCAGAGCATGGAGGACACGTGCCCTGGTCTGCCAGGGGAAGGGGGCCACTCCCGAGGCCTCCCCCTATACTCCAAAGACATTGTATGCACCCATTTCTCCAAGGAGTACCCATGAAGGATGCCTCCTTCCAAGGGCATTTCCTGAACCAATGCCTCTTGTTCAGTGGAGACAGAGCCCAGCACTGGGAATCTGTGGTGGAGGCATCGTGGCCACCAGCCCTTTCTTAGGTAGGGCCTGGGGGAACAAACTGGTGTGGAAGAAACCAGGTATCTGCAGTGCCTGTCCTGGAAATGGTAGTTTGGTGGCTTGGCTCCAAGCCCCATCCTGCTCCTCAGGGCAGCAGAGAATGGTCCCGATCTTGGCCGAGACAGAAGAAAGAACTTCTGAGCCGGATCTCCACTGTTCTCAGTTTCTCTTGCTGCCCGTTTGCTCACAGCTGTCACCCAAACTCTCGTGATGTTCTGCACTGAAGCCAGGTAAGGTCTGGTCCTGACACCCTGATGGACCTTTCAAGTCAGCTGGATGGCACCGTTGGGATTGGGGCCTGTGACAGTTCTCTTTGTCCCATAGCAAGATCCAGGTATTCCCTCTGAGTATTTAAGATGAGTTTCATTAGGCAGGAGCTGGAGCTCTCAGTGCAGATCCATCCCTGATCCCACTGCTTCTGCAGCATTATTCCAGTTGCAGAGCAGGGTCCAGGAGGCTGGATCATGACCAATACCTACCAAGGAACAGGCATCAAGAAGCCCCTCTGTAACCACAGCCAGAGCAGAGGGATGCACTGACCACTCTGCAATCATGGCCAAAGACACAGCCATAAAAATAAAAGCTTTTTATTATTTTTTTTTAATATACCATTACAGAAACATCTGAGTAACGTTCTCAGGAGGACAGGTAGCTCTGTGGCCCTGGGGGCGAGCACAGGCAGCCAGCTCCGGCGTCTGGCATCCTGTCCTCCTGAGCTGCTGCCACTCTTGGTGCATGAGGCCCCACTCCTCACCCTCGGCGGGGAGACCCGGCCCTCCCGGCGTCAGGGCGTCACTTTTTTGTAAGTAATGTGGAGGTGCTGAGTCATGGGCTGCGTAGTGGTTGCCATCGAGACAGTTTGTTCGAGTTTCCCATCGGAATTGAGCCTGAATTTTCTGGTAATCTAAAAAAGGAAGGAAGAGAAGAAATGAGGGAATCAAGCAAATGGCATCTACAGGCTAAATTCCTTACCTGTGCTTTCTACTTTCCCCTTGCCATCCTTGTCCTTGCTGTTAACCCACCGTGGATAGAAGGATACGCTCACTACAGCCATGAGAGTAAATGAGAGGTTTTCTTTCCTAAAGAAGGCAGCCCTTTCCAAAATACCAGCTCCATGCCCCAAGACCATCCTTCACCGAGGAAGGCAGTGTCCTGGCACTACTGACATCACCTCAGCACAGACAAGCCAACATCCTGCTGGCTGGTGGCTCTGGAAGGTGCTCCATGCTGGATGATGCCCTCAGGGCAGCCTTCAACACCACTCAGACTCTCTGGGAGTCACCACTGAGCCAGAGTAAGGCGTTGCTCAGGCTGCATGGGGAGCCTGGAGCCTGTTCACCCTCGCACCTGCAGCCAGGAGGGAGTTCAGTGTCCGGGAAGAGTGTTGCTGTCCATCGAGAGGGCTCAGCAGGCGACATCATCCCCACCCCTCCACTCAGGCAGGCTGTGAGTCTGTCTGTGCTGAACCAAACCTCAAGAGAAGGAATTTGGGGTTGCCCAGCAGAGCTGGACCACTTGAGACCTGTGCTAGAAGATGCCTGACCCCAGGCTTCAGCAGCTTCTGAACCAGAGGAGGTAGCAGCTGAGTGTCTGGTGACCAGCACAGGCTGTTGGCCTGCTCCTTGCTGTTGCTGAAATAAAGAAGTGGGACTGTCCTTTGCAAAACCCAGCTCCTGTCCCAGAATAATGCTCTGCAGGGTGTCACTCCAGCTGCCTGGACTGGCAGGAGAAGGGCCACATAATGGTGTGGATGCCACCAGGGCATGGCAGGTGGCACAAGTGCTGCTGTAAGGAGGCAGCCCAGCATGGACACACACACCCAGCACTTTGCCTGATTTCAGCCCAGATTGGCTCCACATCATCCAGAAGAGCTGCCTATAATGCTCGGTAGCCACTTGCTGCTTCCTGTGCCAAACACAATCCTGGGGGTGATCAGAAAGAAAGTTCTGGGCCAGCAGGATAACCCACAAACATGATTCATTTGCAGCCATTTAAACCAGCCCTATTTGGAAATTCCTAAAATGCAGAGGCTTTTGCATATGCATTTCTTCCCGGTGAAAGTCACCCAAGGGCTTGTCCATAAGTGATGGTCAGTCTGCATGCTGCAAGACAGCATCCTCTCCGCTCACGCGTGTGTTCCCATGCCCGCCGTGTGCCATTAATGCCAATACCCAACACGTCCCCCTTCCAGGAGGTTATTGCCAGCTGAGAGCAAAGCTACCCAGGGCTGCGGAAGATGTGCCCTGCTCTGACATTCATGGGAACAACAAACAACAGAAAGAGGGTCCATACACAAACAGTATTTTGATTCGTATTTCCTCATCGGATAGGGCTCTCTCTGTACTGCATAAGGGTGTTCCTCCAACACCCCAAGCAGGAAAAGGCAACTAAGAGGAACAGAAAGGACACTCGTCTTTATCAAGAAACTATCTCACAACATCTGACCTTAGCTCAGGGATTCTGAATGGCTCATTTTTTTCTGACTGGGCAACTGTAGGTCCTCCTACCAAAAGGAGGAAATTAAGTCAATGGGGCAAAAACAGAAAGAGAGGGATTTTTTTTCTTAAAAGTGAGCTTCAGTCAAAGGCTGAATGATGGTACCATGCAAGGACAAGCTCTGCAGACACCCGAGATGCAAAGGGACACTGTGACTTCCCGCACAGGAGAGGAAATGTGAAGCACTGGGTAAAGGCCACAGGAAACTGGTGAATTCAAGGTAAGCAACATTCACTGCTCTCCCCTCGTCCAGGAATCCAGTCAGTTTATCACAGAAGATAAGCAGGTCAGCCATGCACCATCTATCCATGGTAAAACCATATGGCCTGTGCCCAACCACCTTCTGCTTCCGAGAGGGTGTTTAAATGTTTGTACTTAAGAGCTCCACTGCCTTGGCAATATCCATAGTATCGAATGGCTTTATTTCTTCTGCTATAGAAAAGAGGCAATGCAACCGCTCCCGGGAAAGGAGAAACCCAACTTAAAACATGCATCTGAAGGCAGGGGCGTTAGGATTGCCTTTCTGGAGTTAGGATGCTGTTTCTGTAGGCAAATATGATTTTGGCACGTTAGTGAATTTAGGGAGCACACTTATGACACTGGATGTACCTGCACAACCTTGCACTCCCACTTATCTATGGGTTGATTTTATAACACATAAAAACTAGGTTGCAAAATTACACCATCCAGAAACAAGAATAAGACAATACTGTATTTGCTGCAACCAGCATAGTGCCTTCTCTCCTGAGAGCCACACCTCACTTATCACCCTTCAAAAACTGCAGTCAGTCACTTGGTTCACATACGAAAACAAGAGAAATGCAAGAACATGCCAGTACCTACTCCTTGTCACCACTCGTTGAACCCTGCTGTCTTTCTCAGCTGCTAGTCAGTCAAGAGAGCTTCACACATGACAGCAAGCATTCCAGCAGTGACCTCAGTGTGGCACACTCACTCCAGCAGTGCCATCTTACTCACAGCTGGCTGTACCCCCTCCAGCTGTGTTAATGACAAACCCCCGCTACACAAAAGAAAAGAGTCAAAACTGAAGAAGCAAGTCAACCAAGAGTGGAGCTGGCAGCGTGTGCCAGCCCTGTCAGGCTGCCACAGAAGGGAAGAGAGCCCAGAACAACTTGTGAATGTCCTGAAAAGCAAACAAGCAATATCTACAATGACAAGGTGGAGCTCCAGTGAAAAGCAGCTGTTCCTAAAATCACAGAATTGTCATGGTTGGAAATGACCTCTGAGATCACCAAGTCCAACCACACACACACAAAAAACCCCTACATCTCAGCCACTAGAGCATGCCCTGAAGTGCCACATCTACACGTTTCTTAAACACCTCCAGGGACAGTGACTCCACCACCTCCCTGGGCAGGCTGTTCCAGTGCCTGAACACTCCTGCTGTAAAGTCATTCTTCCTAATATCTAATCTGAACCTCCTCTGCTGCAGCTTCAGACCATTTACTCTGGTCCTGTCATGACTTCCCTGGGAGCAGAGGCAAACGCCCACCTCTCTACAACCTCCCTTCAGGTAGCTGTAGAGGGCAACAAGGTCTCCCCTCAGCCTCCTCCAAACTAAATATGCCTAGTTCCCTCAGCCTCTCCTTACNTGCTGGCTCATGTTCAGCCGGCTGGCCACCAATACCCCCAAGTCCTTTTCTGCTGAGAAGCTCCAGCCACTCTTCCCCAAGCCTGTAGTGCTGCTTGGGGTTGTTGTGACCAAAATGCAGGACCTGGCATTTGGCCTTATTGAACCTGATGCAACTGGCCTTGGCCCAGGGATCCACCTGTCCAGGTCCCTCTGTAGAGCCTTTCTACCCTCAAGCAGATCAACACTCCCACCTAGTTTGGCATTGTCTGCAAACTGACTGAGGCTGTACTCGATCCCCTCATCCAGATCATCAATAAAGATATTAAAGAAGACTAGTCCCAAAACTGAGCTCTGAGGGACACTGCTGGTGACCAATTGCCAACAAAATTTCAGCCCATTAATCACAACTCTCTGGGCACAGCCAGCCAGCCAGTTTTTTACGTCATGAGGCCTAATACTGGACATACGGAACACATGCACCCTCATACTGTAATTAACCCAGAAGACCAGCATGAAGAAGTAACACCACTGCCACACAGGGTATTTAGAAAAGACTTTCCTACTGTCTTTTCTAAGGACCTGCTACTGGCCACCACTGGAGACAGGATTCTGGGCTGGCTGGTCTGATGCAGCACATCAGTTCTTATCAGATCCCTCTGAGTCTTCTAATATATGAAATATCTTCTAAAGGCTGTTACAGAAAGGATAAGCTAGGATGCCATGCAATATTTCCAGTAACTCCTGATGGTACTCTGTAATTAAAGCACGTTAATCAACCCATCTTCTCAACTAGGCACCTTCTGGGGCTAAGCAATATTACATGGATTTCTCACAGCATGTGCACTCACCTGCTCTACGTGGGGCTTCTTGGCAAAGGAGATCCTGGCTATGGAGTGAGAAGCTATAGATAGCTCTTGTCCATTCACCTCCCCTTCCTCCACCTCCACCAGACCTAGTGGGAAGCAAGGTCATATAGAATTAGGCTACAGAGGTAACTTAACTATGGCACAATTATTAGGCTATGTACTAGACCGCCCTCTCCCTGAAGCATGGTTTTCAGTTGACCTAGCACATATCAACAACTGCAAATCCACACAGGTGTGTAACGCTGCCTAGAAAAATCCAACCAGGCAGACTTCACTCGTACCACGTGGGATGAGAATCGCATTGCAACTGGTGGTTTTCCCTTCAGCACCTGCTCTGGAGTTTTAGATGCAAATTTAGATTAACGGAGTTTCAACACTCTTTGACTTACAATATGATGTGGTTCTCTCCATCATTCAGTCCTTGTAGGGGTCTAACAAGTACTAAGGCACTACATCCAGACAGCAGGAAGATGCTCCCGGTTTAGGAGCTAAGAAAAAAGACTGCTCTGAGATTACTCTCTAGAATTGTTAACGGAACAGCAGGAAAGAAGCCCCCCTGCTGCAGCACTGCAGAGACTCGTAGCAGTGTCACAGCCTGGGCAAGGTCTCTCATGGGGAACCTACTATATGGGTCACACCAAACACTCCTGGATGGAGAGGCTGCAAAGGGGGGTTAAAACCACCACAGCCCCACAAGCTCTATGCTGCCCCACATAATCAAATATGGCAAGTGTTGACATTGGTGACAACAGTTTAAGTGTGATGTTAAACCTGACCCTGCCTAAAAGGAGCAGCTGGCCAAAAATGGCCCTAGCAGCAGCAGAAGGACACCAGAAAAAGCAGGTCATGAACCAAGGCATGCATCTCTCCATTTCTACCACAGGGTCAACTGTAGCCAACTCAGGGGAGCAGTGGGAACGAAGCATATTATCTGTACACGTTCCCCCTGACTCCCCACAAAAAAACACCAACCCAAGACTAAGATGCTACAAAGGCATTAAGAATGTCACCTGCCATCATTAAGGCTCAGACTGCAATTCCTGTTACAGAAGCAGGGGTTCTTTTGGTTTACAAAGCTGTCTGCAAATAAAAACTTATCATTTGAGGAAAGGACACCCCTGGAGTCTCCTGCACAAGCGGCATTTTGACTTGCCATCCTTTTCTGTCACAGAAAGCTAGGAAGACACACTCTCTGGGCAGAGCCAGTCCTAGAAACTCAGTGCTTTTGACACAAGCTCATTTATTAATTTGTCTTCACTCTGGATTCAGCACCACAGCACTGCTGTTCTTTTGGCGTAGAACTCACAGCAAAAATAAATGAAATGAAACTGTGAGAGGTGCAATAATTTCCTGGAGAATGGATGAAATGGCACAACAGGGTAAGGACTTATTCTTTTCCCCAGTCTGGATATCGGGTGTTGTCCTGGGTACAGAGACACAGGACTAACTTTTCTTCTAATACTGGGGAAAACCACACTTTTAGAAGACTCCACTGTCTTAATTCATTAAAATATTTACTTTATAACCAGTCATATTTACTTCATAGCCAGGCTCTGAGAGGTTCAAGGTCTGTGTTTTCGAGCCTTGCCAGGTGCAGGGATGAGGAGGAGCGAGACGTGGGCACTTGACCCCAGCTGCCAATGTTTCACACCAGGAACATCACATTCAATATAAATGAGAAAGCTTGCTGCATAAACCCTTGATGGCGGTGGGGCCTGAGAACTCCTTACCCTGATGCCAGAGCCCTGAGCCCTCCCCTTCCTCCTGAAGAGGCAGTGCTTGCAGGGTCCCACACTGTCTGTCCCTGTGGGGAGCTCACGACTTCCCATGATGGAATGGGCTGAGTATAATTCTTGTCAATCTTATATCTGTATCGGGATTAATACTGGTTCTTTAATACTATTGTTACTTATTTCGTCTTATTCTATTAAATCTTTTTATATTTCACCCCTCATGTTTCTTTGCATTTCCTGATCCCCCTTTCCAGGTGGGGAGCAGTCCATCAGGTAACAAGAATAATTGTCTGCACGACAATAAATTGTTGTAGGTTTGACACCTATTGTAATATTTTAATGAATTTGGTGTATAAACATGGTATTTCAACGAAGTTTGGCACAGAGCATAGTATTTTAATGACCTTGGTGCTTAATGTGATAGTTCACAATTCAAATAGTGCTGGGAGAACTACTTTCGAGCCTTTGAGAGTTCTGAAGGGTTGAAGTTGTAAACAGATTTGATCAGATTTGTACAACAGCCATTATGGATCTGCTGGAGTTGTTTCAAAGTACTGTAAACGGAGTTCTCTAGTATCTCTGTGCAGCTGGATGTGGGCAGCTATGGGAGTGCTGCAAGAGGCTGCTGCTGCTTCTCATGAGTTTAGGGCAGCTTATCATTTCTAAATGCGGAGTTAAAAACATTCCCTTGTTATTTTGTGTGGCAGTATTTTGCTATGTTATCAGGTCTTTTGTAAAATCTTTCTGGTTTTTGTCACCTCTGTAATTGCACCTCATGAAGCACTGCAGTTGGACTCCCCTCAGGATGGGGGGAGCACCTTCTCGGGCACTGCACTTAATTACACCCTGGGTTATATTATGGGTCACTTAGTGAGGGGGGGATATCTATCGAGGATTTGTATATTCCGGTAGTGTCAATGGTAACAGTTTTTAAGAATTTGAAACGCCCTTGGAACATTTTGGTTGTTGTGCTTATTTTGTTAATTTTTGCGGGCTTGTTCGTTTTCCTGGGCTGGATCTGTGGCAGAGGGAAGTGTCCGGTAGAGTCCCCAGTGCCCCCCCTGACCAACACTGCATGCATGCATACCCCACCAGCCCCCCCAAAAGACATTGCAGCCGTGCAGACCCTGTTGCTCCCCATGACAGACATTGTGCCCGTGCAGATCCCATCAGCCCCCGCAACAGACATTGTGCCCATGCAGACCCACTGGCCACCCCAACAGACATCGTACCCATGCAGACAGCGCTGGTCCCTGCAACAACCACTGTGCCCGTGCAGACCCCGCTGACCCCCCTATCAGACATCACACCCCTGCACACCTTGTCAGCCCCTCCGACAGACTCTGATCTTCTCCAGACCCATCTGGCTCTCATGACAAGACCTGTAGCTGCAACAAGTACTAAATCTACTTTGACCTCAGTGATGGATGGTGCACCTGACCTACAGACTCAATCAGTGCCAGTGTCAGTCAACTCCATACACAGGAGGAAACCTGCAGTAGCATCAGATAACAACGGTCAACCAGGGACACCAGGCAATACAGTAACAGAGGAATCTACTCAGTCACTAACCCTAAGTGAGCTGTGAAACACACGTGAGGATTACAGCCACCAGGAAAGCGAGCAAGTGATTACTTGGCTGCTCTGATGCTGGGACACTGGAGCTGATAGTTTGGACTTAGATGGTAGAGCAGCCAAGCGGCTGGGACCATTGGCTAGAGAATCAGGTATTGACAGAGCTCTTGGAAGACCACCACAATCCCTCACCCTCTGGAGGCGAGTCTTGTTAAGTGTGAGGAACAGGTATCCCTACAGGGACAGTATCATGTGCCAGCCATCCAAGTGGACAACTACTGAGAGAGGTGTTAAGAATCTGAGGGAAACAGCTGTGCAGGAGATGATTTTCAGTCATTTGCATGACCTGCAGACATCATTGGATCCAGGTGCACTCCAAACTACTGCACTCATTTGGTGCAAGTGAGTGCACCATCAGCACATGCTAATGTATTGGCATTATTTTGCTAGAGAGATGAGGCACTGACAGTGGGTGATATGGATGCTTGAATGCAGCATTAAGCATTAAATAATCTTCTTTCTGCCCCACAGGCCAGTGTCTCAGCACTGAAGAAATCATTTGGCAAGGCCAACATTTCAGTTGGGGACAAACGCCCTCCTACTAGACCGGGTCAAGAGAAACAAAGCACACCATGGCACATCCTGTGGTCTACCCTGCGTAATCAGGGAAAAAACATGAGGAACTGGGATGGAAAACCTCCTTCGGCTTTACAGACATGCATATGTGAGTTACAGGGTAAAACACCCCCCAGGGAGGATTCTGCCAGAAGTGCTGCTCCAGTTTCCAGAGAACAATCACCCAGAAGGCAGAGACGGACTTCAGAGCCTGATTTACAACATGCAACTGTCATGGATAGAAGTGGTAGGCCTTCTAGTCAAAACTAAGGGGGGCCTTACCTCTAGCCAGGAGGAGGAGAGGGATAATTAACTGTGTTGGACTGTGTGAATTGGATGGCCTACCACATCAGAAACACAAAAGTACAGGGCCCTAGTGGACACTGGTGCCCGGTGCACCCTATTGCCATTGAATCATAGAGGGGAAGAATCTGCCACTTTTGCTGGAGTGACAGGAAGATATCAAGAGCCGACTGTATTGGAAGCTGAAGTGAGCCTAACTGGGAATAAATGAGGAAAGTTCCCCACTGTGACAGACCCAGATGTATAATGCATTCTTAGGGTATTTTAAGGACCTGAGGGCTACAGGTGGGTGTTTGGCGTAATGGTGGTGGAGACGTAGAAAGTTGTTCAACTGTCTTCTCTTGCCTGGCCTGTCAGAGGACCCTTCTATTGCAGGGCTGCTGAGGGTCGAGGAACAAAATGTTGTTCATTGCTACTCTAACTGTGCATAGGCGACAATACCCCACTAACCAAGATCCTTTGCTCCCTATTCAGAAGTTGATTCATCTGCTGGAAAGCCAAGGGGTGATCAGTAGGACTCGGTCACCCTTTAACAGTCCCATACGGCCAGTGTGAAAGCCAAATGGGGAATGGAGATTGACAGCAGACTCTTGCAGCTTAAATGAAGTCACACAGCCATTGAGTACTGCTGTCTCAGATATGTCAGAACTTCACTATGAACTGGAGTCAAAAGAAGCTAAGTGGTTTGCTACAACTGACATTGCTAATGCTTTTTTCTCTATTCCTTCAGCAGCAGAGTGCAGGCCAGTTTGCTTTCACCCGGAGGGGTGCCCGGCGCAGCTAGATTCGACTGCCCCAGGGCTGAAAACACAGCTCCACCATTTGCCATGGACTGATCCAGACTGCACTGGAACAGGGTGAAGCTGGAGAAGCTCTGGAACACTTATAATTTATATCAGACCTTTTCTAGTGAGAATGGACCCTTCTTTTTATGTTCCTTGAATAACCCAGATGATAAAGCAGGGCATTTCTAACCCTTAGGATGAAAATCTTTGCTTCCCCGGAACTCACTCAAGCAGAGCAAACAACAGGTGGATGTGATACAGCGGAAGTTTTCGAGAAGGGGGAGAAAGTAATTCAAATCCTTCTGGAAGCCATTTTTGCCATTTAATGATGTACGGTCAAGGGACCTGCATGGGAGATTCAGTTTTTCGGAGTTAAGTGGCAAGATGGGCAGATCCCACCTGACCCGATTAGCAAAATAACAGCCATGTCACCACCTACTAACAGAAAGGAAACACAAAACTTCTTAGGTGTTGTGACTTTCTGGAAAATGCATATTCCTGGCTACAGCCAGATTGTGAGCCCTCCCTATGAAGTGACCAGAAAGAAGAATTATTTTAAATAGGTCCCTGAGCAGCAATCAGTCTTTGAGCAGATTAAATGCGAGATTGTTCCTGCAGTAGCTTTTGGGCCAGTCTGGCCAGGACAAGAGGTAAAAAATGTGCTGTACACTGCAGGTGGGGAGAACAGCCCTACCTGGAGTCTCTTGCAAAGAACACCTGGAGAGACTTGAGGCTGACCCCTAAGGTTTTGGAGTTGAGGATATAGAGGATCAGAGGTTCGCTGTACTACCACTGAAAAAGAGATATTAGCAGCATATGAGGGAGTTTGAGCTGCTTTGGAGTTAATTGGTACTGAAGCCCAGCTTCTCCTGGCACCTCAGTTGCCAGTGTCAAACTGGATGTTTAAAGGAAAGCCTCCTTCCACACATCACACAGCTGACGCCACATGGAATAAGTGGGTAGCACTAATTACTCAGTAAGCTCAAACAGGGAATCCCAATTGTCCAGGAATTCTGGAGGTGATCACGGACTGGCCAGAAGGCACAGATTTTGGAGGGCCCCCAGAGTAGAAGGTGGTACAGGCTGAGGAGGCACCACCATATAACCAGTTATGCGAAAATGAGAGGTGATATGCGCTGTTCACTGATGGACCTTGTCGCACTGTAGGAAACCAGCACAGGTGGAAAGCTGCTGTGTGGAGTCCCACTTGACAAGTCGCAGAAGCAACTGAGGGAGTGGGTAAGTCAAGTCAGTTTGCAGAAGTGAAAGCCATCCAGTTGGCTTTAGATATTGCTGAGAGAGAAAAGGGGTTGGTGCTTTATCTTTGGATGGTGGCACATGCTTTATGGGGGCAGTTAAAGCAATGGAAGACCAATAGGCAGCACAGAGGAAAACCCATCTGGGCTGCTGACTCGTGGCAAGATATTGCTGCCTGATTAGAAAAGGGGTCTGTGAAGGTACATCATATAGATGCCCATATACCTAAGAGTCGGGCCACTGAGGAACAACAAAACAACCAGCAGGATGCTAAGATTGAAGTGTCCCAAGTAGACTTGGACTGGCAAGTAAGACTGAATTACTTCTAGCTCAGTGGGCCCATGACAATTCAGGTCATCAACGAAGAGATGCAACATACAGATGGGCTCATAACCGAGGGATGGATGTAACTATTTTACAGGTCATCCATGCATGTGAAACTTGTGCTGAAATTAAGTGAGCCAAACGATTAAAACCTTTGTGGTATAGAGAACGGTGGCTGAAGTATGGGGAGGTTTGGCAAATTGACTGTATCTCCCTTCCACAAACCCACCAGGGAAAACGCTATGTGCTTACAATGGTGGAAGCAACCACCTGTGTCTCACGCCACTGCTTGTAACACTATTTTAGGCCTTGAAATACAAGTCATGTGGCGACATGATACTCCAGAGAGAACTGAGTTAGACAATGGGACTCATTTCTGAAATAATCTTATAGACACATAGGCTAAAGAGCATGGTATTGAGTGGATATATCACACACCAGCTGCCAGGAAAGTGGAACGATGCAACAGACTACTGAAGACCATGCTGAGAGCGCTAAGTGCTGGGACGTTTAAAAAGTGGTGTAAGCATTTAGCAAAAGCCCCCTGGCTAGTCAACATCAGGGGAACTGTCAGCTGAGCTGGTCCTGCTCTTGTCAATCTTATATCTGTATCGAGATTAATACTGGTTCTTTAATAATATTGTTACTTATTTTGTCTTATTCTATTAAACCTATTTATATATCAACCGTCATGTTTCCTTTGTGTTCCCCATTCCCCTTTCCAGGTGGGGAGGGTCATTGGGTGACAGATTGTCTGCATGACAATAAATTGTTGTGGGTTTTCTCAAACCGTATCAGGTGTGTACCTGTATTCTGGGCACTGATGAAAGCCACCTTATTAGTGTCAGGTTTGAGGCGGATGAATCCACATTCTCGGTGCATGGGCTTCCTGGTGTCCGGATGGAAGGCATTGAACCTGGGAGGAAATCAGAATACAAAAGGTGCTGTTTGTTGCACTGAAAATACAGCATTTGATCTGGTCTCATCCCAGAGGAAACATTATTTTATTTAAGCACATTGCCTGCAGAGTTATTTGAACAGTAGAACACCGATAACACTTCATGGTTGGAGATATAAACATGTAAAAATACAGTTACTTTACAGGCACAGCTATTTCTTTAGAGCTGGGGTTGGGTATTTAAGTTCAAGCTTTTTATTTTTCACAGCTTCTGGGCCCTTCTAAGACCTAGCTCAGAAACTCCCTCAGGAAGTCAGATATTTCACAGATGCCGAAGCCATACTCTGTCTCAAGTACTTCCTTTTCTCAAATAAATATTGGCATTACAATATCATCTCTACTTAAACCTAGCAAATTGAGTTTTTTATATATTACTTCTTGTAGACAGGAACAGAGCAGACTTCTCTTGCCAAGGAGACCAGCTCCAGTGCAGGTAAGACCACACTGAGTAAGAGAATTGTGATGAAAAAAGGGCCAGCAAAGGGCTCTTTTTGAGGACTTTTTGAAGCCAGGAAGCTGTCCAGGTAACATGCTGCAGGGAGCAAGAGCCTTTCACCAGTGATGGGTGGCAGCTCTGAAAACTGCTGCATGTGTTGGGAACAGGAGAGCAAGAACTGGTTCTACCTGGTGGCAGAACTGCATGAAAAAGTCGAGAGACTGAAGACATGAGGAAGGCTGAACAACAAATAGACTGGTGGAGCCAGGCTCTGCCCTCCTTGAAACAGAAATAGGAGCACCTACCAGAAGGTTACCAGGGGGGTGGAGCCAGGCTCTGCCCTCCTTGAAACAGAAATAGGAGCACCTACCAGAAGGTTACCAGGGTTAAGGGGTCTTTGTATCCTGCCCCTGTCAGGCAGCAGGCAAAGCCTAAATAAAAAGATTGAATGGAAACAAGTTCATCGTTGGGGCAGCAGATGAACCCCCTCCTTGTCTACTGATACCACTGAACAACAGATATGAGGTTCTGGTTGAGGAAGGGCAGCCAAGTGGATGATGGGTAATCTACATCAGAGAGGTCCCTGTAGTCAGAAAGGCATACTGCCTGTATCACAACCACATCCACAAGGAAGAAAAGAAGGATTATAGTTGATGGTGACTCCCTCCTGAGGGGGATGGAGGGCCCCATATGCTGGGTGGACCCTCCTCATAGGGAAAGTCTACTGTCTTCCTGGAGCCTGGGTTAAGGACATCACCAGGAAACTTCCTAGCTTGGTACAGTCCTCAGACACATTATTGATCTTCCACATAGGCAGAGAGAAAGCTGCAACTCATAGTTGAAAAGCAATCTAAAGAGACTTTGGGGAGCGGGGAGGGTTGGTGAGGGAATCGTTTCATTGGGGGTTTTCTGACAATGGGATGGTCTACACAGCACCGGGCTCACTAGCATCAAATGGAAGACACCTTTCTCAAAGGGGGAAGAGGGTCTTTGCCCAAGAGATTGTAGGGCTGGTCAATGGGGCTTTAAACTAGATGTGAAGAGGAAGGCAGACAATAAAGTCAGGCTTGTCTGTGACAAGCTGTGGGATAACACATCAGGGTCAGAGGGACAGGGTGGTAGTAAGGGCCTTCAACCCACTGCCCTGAGGCACGCTGGGGACACCACATCACAGTCAAAGCCAGGCCAGGGGCTCCTGACGTACTCAGAGTCAACAGGGACACACCTGTGAAACACCTCAAGGGGTCTTCCTCTTAAGAAGGTGGCACAGCCAACAGCTCAGCTGAAGGGCCCCTGCACGAACGCATGAGCATGGGCAACGATCAGGAGTTGGAAACTACCGTGCTGCTGGAAAGCTGTGACATTGCAGCTATTATTGAAACCTGGTGGGATGAATCCTATGACTGGAGTGTGTCTACTGATGGCTACAAGCTGTTCAGAAGGGACAGGAAAGGAAGGAGGGGTGGATGTGCTGCCCTCGATATTAAGAAATGGATAGGGTATGAAGAGATGTCCCTGCAGAATAGCCAAGAGGAAGTGGAAGCTTATGGGTAGGAATTAGAGACCGAGGCAACAAGAGGAACCTCATAGTTGGTGTCTGCTACAGGGCGCCTGATCAAGAGCATCCTACTGATGAAGCCTTCTTACTCCAGCTACAGGAAGCATCACGCTCAAAGGCTCTCATCCTGCTGGACAATTTCAACCACCCCAACATCTGCTAGAAAAGCAACTCGGTGAGCTGTAGACAATCCAGGAGGTTCCCAGGGTGCCTCAACAGTAACTTCCTGAGACCGGAAATAGACAGCCCTACCCGAGGGGATGTGACACCAGACCTGACAGTCACCAATACAACTGAGCTCATCAGGGATGTCAAGACTGGAGGCAGCCTGGGCTGCAGTGATCATGCATCCTAAGGGATACACAACAGATGAGGAGCACAGTCAGGACCCTGAAGTTTTGGAAAACAAACCTTCAGCTCTTCAAGGAGTTGGTCAAAAGGACCTCGTGGGAAGCAGTCCTCAGGGACAAGGGGGCAGAACATAGCTGGCAGACTTTTAAGGGTGCTTTCCATAAAGCACAAGAGCTCTCGATCCCCAGGCGTAAGAAATCAAGCAAGAAAGGGAAGAGACGAGCATTCCTGAGTCAGGGCCTGCTGGTCAAACTAAAAGGCAAGTAGGAATTTAACAGGCAGTTCAGGCAGGATCGGGTATCCTGGGAAGAGCATAGAGACACTACCTGGTTATGTAGCAATGAAGTCAGGAAGGCCAAGATGCTCCTGGAACCGAATCTGGCAAGGGAAGCTACGAATAACAAGAAGGGCTTCTACAGGTATGTCAGCCAGAAAAGGAAGGTTAAAGAAAGCATACCCCTCAATGAGCAAGAATGGCAAACTGGCTACAACAGACAAGGAGAAGGCTGAGGTTCTCAACAACTTTTTTTGCCTTGCTCTTCACTGTCAGCCTCTCTCCTCACACCTCCCAATTTGAAGGACCAGGCAAAAACAGGGGCTATGAGAATGAAGAACCACCCACTGTAGGAGAAGATCAGGTTCGAGACCATCTAAGGAACCTAAAGGTATATCAGTCCATGGGACCTGATGAAATCCATCCACAGGTCCTGGTAGATGAAGTTGCTAAGTGCTTTCTGTTATATTGAAAAAGTCATGGCAGTCTGGTGAACTTCCCGCTGACTGGGAAAGGGGAAACAAAACCCCATTTTCAAAAAGGGAAAAAAGGAAGACTTGGGGAACTACCGGCCAGTCAGTCTCACCTCTTTCCCCGGCAAGATCATGGAGCAGATCCTCCTGGAACCTCTGCTAAGGCATGTGGAAAATAAGGAGGTGACTGGTGACAGCCAACATGGCTGCACCAAAGGCAAGTCATGCCTGACAGATCTGGTGGCCTTCTACAACGTTGTTACAGCATTGGTAGATTAGGGGAAAGCAACAGACATCATCTACCTTAACTTATGCAAAGTGTTTGACGCTGTCCTGCATTAAATCCTGCTCTCTAACTACACTGGAGAGACATGGATTTGAAGGATGGTGCACTGGGTGGAAAAGGAACTGGCTGGATGGCCGCACTCAAAGGGTTGTGGTCAATGGGTCAATGTCTCAGTGGCGGCCAGTGACAAGTGGTGTCCCACAAGGGTCAATACTGGGACCAATACTATTTAACATCTTTGTTGGAGACATGGACAGTGAGATAGAGTGCACCCTCAGCAAGTTTGCCGATGACACTAAGCTCAGTGGCGCAGTCGACACACTAGAGGGAAGGGATGCCATCCAGAGGGACCTGGACAGGCTGGAGAGGTGGGCTAGCGCAGATCGCATGAAGTTCAACCAAGCCAAGTGCAGGGTCCTGCACCTGGGATGTGGCAATCCCAGGCACAAATACAGGTTGGGCAGAGAATGGCTGGAGAGCAGCCCTGAGGAGAAGGACTTNGTGGTGAGACACTGGCCCAAGTTGCCCAGAGAAGCTGTGGCTGCCCCATCACTGGAGGGGTTCAAAGCCAGGCTAGATGGGGTTTGAAGCAACCTGGTCTGGTGGCCCTGCCCATGACAGGGGTGTTGGAACACAGTGATCTTTAAGGTCCCTTCCAATTCTAATGATTCTATGATCCTAAGAAATTCTTTAGTGAGGGTGGTGAGACACTGGTGAGTACTCAAGAGACATATGGACTGTCTTGGAACAAGTAGCACTGCTCCAGGAGCCAAGGAGGCACAGGGTCTCTGTTCTCCAAGCCTGCTGCCTATTTTCCTGATGCTTCCCAGAGCTCAGCTGCTCTGAACTACATCTCCTTGGCACAAAAAAAAAAAAAAAAAAAAAAAAAACAAAAACAAAAACCAAAACAAATGGAAACTCAAATCAGCAACTGTTCAAAAGTCAGAGAGGGAGATGTAGACACAGCATAACTGTCAGATCTTTGTTTCTTTTGGAAACTGGACTAAAAATGTCACATGCTGAGCTGGCAGGTCTGTCACCATGAACAGCACACACCAGAAATACAGGGCATCTTCTACAGAGCTTTGCGTCTTGTAATTAGTCTTTTCTCCGGTTTTCAAAGCAACAAACTTTCCAACTCTCCCTTCCCAATGGAGTATTGGAGCAGCACTGATCAGCGAGCTAACATGTCACTTCTCTTCCTCCAGATTTTTTTTTATTTCTCTTAGAACAACTACTTGCAGCCAAATCCATTAAGCTATCTATCTCCTATCCCTTATAGTTTGCAACATAAATATTTTAAATTGTCTATCTCCTATCCCTTATAGTTTGCAACATAAATATTTTAAATTGTCTCAGATTTTCACAGTGAAGACTGAGCACCACAGTTCAATATGGACAAACTTGGCAGCCCTGCTATAACTCCTTCATTTATTATTATCTGCAAGTGGGAGTTTCACAAAGCAGAATGACAGCAGTTGTAACACTCATATGAAGATTCATTCCTAGTCACACAGCTACCGCCAGCAAGAACAGTGGGTTTTTTTTCTGGCCATGAGGACAGCACATCTTTTGGCCAACATATGCACCCAGTGCATATCACATTAAAAAGGGAGGATCTCTGGTCTTTCAAATGCAGGCACAGAATTTGCACAAACAGTAGTGATGTTCATCCTGGGGCTATTCTTGGTACCCTCAATTACTCTCACTATTCTAAGTTACACTGACATTTGCAGCACCCTGAGTTACTTCTCACTATGTAACCCTCAAGACTGACAGGCCAGAAGAACTGTGCCCTGCACCGTGGCCACAATCCTGATCCTGTACTTGTTTACTTCTGCACGAGTTCCCAGGCATGAACTCACTTTTGAAAAGCTCTGTAGAAGTGCACTGTACTCCTGGGCTAGTAAATCTTCAGTGACTGCAGGTGTGCAGCCTTGGGTGTGTTGCAAGAGCATGCCAATTAATTACAAGTTTTAAAGTAAAACCAAAGTCAAACCATGCAGTTGCATATTATTACATCACCTCATTTGGTAGGTGAAAACTTATTTACTTTGCCACTGGAAATGAAACACAACCAACAAATCTCCCTGGAGCCATGCCTGCTCCCATCTGAAAGCTGCTGTCAACACAGACTCACGAGAAGTTGAGCATGGGCTGCCCCACATGAGAGATGTGCACTTCTTCCAGGTACTGGAAAGGCTTCATTGTAGGGAAGGTGCCGTCTCCTGGTGGGTCCGAGAGCCAGGTGCCCAGCATCCAGGACAGGGGTTCCATCACGGGATTCAGCTGGGGAGTCTCTGTAGAAGAAAGAAAATTCAGGGATCTGTTCTCTGCAGCTTGCTGGAAGCTGCTTACAGCTGGACAGAGGTGACCACAAAACACTCCAGAAATGGTCAAACGCAGCAGCAACACTTTTTTCCAGAGAAGTGTCAGCTCCAAGGTGCAAGGGGAAATGGGGAACAACAAACAGTCACAGAAAGCAGGTTTACTTTCAAACCTGCTCTTGGCCTTATATAGGGCATACTTCCAGGGGGTCCCTTTCTAACCTGTCTCTGTAGCTATAGCTGAAGAGAAAGCCCCTCCCATCCACATGCAAGGAAGAAGACGACCGAAATCTCAACATAAAGAATTATTACTAAATGACAATTAAATCTCTAATGTCCTGGCCTGATTTTTTCTCAAGCACTGAGTACACACCATTCCTGTTTCAGAGATCAAGGAAATGAGTCTTCACTTCAGATGAAAAAGGAAAATCAGGCTACATACATATTTAAGTTTGGCTGTAATTTTTTCAAAGAGGCTAACAACTACATACACTTGTAGAAAGAGACAGAAAATGTTCAGTAGTGTTTCTGCTTTGGTTCTGGACTAAGGCTAAGCAAAACAAAAAAGAAAGACTAGAGTGCCTGCAAGTTAAAGCGTAAACAGAAGAAAAAGCTACTTCCCTTTGTCATTGCATTTATTAAGAACAAAGGTCTGTTTCACAGAAGGGAAAACTTCTTTACCAAATCATTTTAGAAGAGTTTTGATAAATAACAGTTTTGCATTTTGCTGTGATTTCAGAAAGTGGGAGCTGAAAAAAAAAAACCAAATAATTCAGAGAAATGGAGACAGACAATTTAAAGCAATTTAAAGCAGATCCATTCCTAAGATGTAAGCAGGGAAAGCGATACGGTGACCATGCAACCTCCACGAAGACCAGGAACAAGGTGCCCACTGCTCTATGCTAGCTGTTACGCAGACAAGGATAACTGAAGTACACTTCAAGCATGCCCTCCTCCCACTCGCGGGATAAATGACTCATCCTGGCAGGGTGGGAGTTGAGGGGGACTGTTTTCCACACCTAGTGATATCGCTCAACACAAGGACAAGCTACCTGTCCAGCTGGTCTAAACAGCACAGACTCAGCTGCAGAAAGAAATTATGATCTAAAAAGGTGATGCTGAGTAAAAATTAGCTTGATTTGTCTGAGTCTCACTGTGCTCAGTCCCAAACATCAGGCTAAAAGAAAATGAGCAAGGGGGAAGAACGGTGAGTCCACACCTGGAACAGCAAAGCAAGGGGAACGAAAACCTTCTTGAGTAAAAGAGAATTACCGCTTTTGTTATTTATTCTGCCACAGACAGCGGGCTTAAAATGCCAACTGGCACATCAGCAAGATGCTGCTCATTACCCTTCTTTATCCTGAAGTATTTTGCAAGTGAAGCAACATGAGAAAACATGAGAGCTCATTATGAAATAGGTGATAAACATCAACAGCATTCGAGACAGCCCTTGCAAAGACTGTCCTGCCAGCCTGGGCATTCAGCCCCAGCTCACCAACGTGTTATGAAGGGGTTCCTACAGTCCTTACAGTGTACCAGACAGTATTTCATTGTACTTACCTTCCACCTGTACTGTGAGCAACCAAAGCACCAGAACATTATTTTCTGGTGCACCAAAGACCTTAATACAGCGATGACCAATGACAAAAGACCTAAATTAGCATTACAAGAAGTCCCATACTTCTACACCACTTCTTAGCAGCCTGCTTCCCTTTTTGCTTTCAGGTTGAGAGCACACAGTTTTGTGAGTAAGGAGGGTATTGCTGCCCCATCCAACTGGTATTTGCCTTTCTCTCACTACTACATATGCTGTATTTCTTTCCAAACTTTTTGCAGACTTAAACTCCCACAGTGGAAGAGAAGAGCAAAGCTTTGGAAAGGCTAGAAAAGACTGCAGCATGGGCTGCTGCTGCCCTCTCCTGGGTCAGGAGGTGGCAACAAAGTCTAGGAGCAGGAGGCTCTGTCACACAGAATCAGGGAGTTGTCAGAGCTGGGACAATCTCTCTAGGAACAATCCAGTCCAATTCCCCTGCTAAAGCAGGATCGCCCAGAGCACATCCCTCAGAACTGCATCCAGGTGGGGCTTGAAGGTCTCCAGAGAAGGGGACTCCACACCCTCCCTGGGCAGCCTCTTCCAGGGCTCTGACACCCTCACCCTACACAGGTTTTTCCTCATATTTGAATGGAATTTCCCACGTTCCAGTTTTGCCCATTGCCCCTTGTCCTGTCACTAAGAGTCCAGCTCCATCCTTCTTCAACCCACCCTTCAGATACTTGTGAGCATGAAGAAGGTCTCCCCTCAGCCTTCTCTTCTCCATGCTCAAGAGTCCAAACTCTCTCAACCTTTTCTCACCAGGGAGATGCTCCAACACCTCCAGCATCTTTGTTGCCCTACACTGGAC
>VZRU01002622.1:155295-176357 GCA_013398155.1 Pedionomus torquatus | reverse complement strand
CATAAATGTGATCCAGAAGAGCAGAATTGAGACTAAGGCATCTAGAGCCTTAAAAAGACACTTTGAAGTGGTGAATAAGTGGGATGTGTGGCTGGGATGGTGGCTGGGTGTTTTATCTTTTTTATCTGAATCTATGTATGCTTTGTAGCATGAGGAGAGAAAAAAAAGTGATTGGATTGAGATCCATGTCACTGTGTGTAGCTTATTGATTCTGTCAACCTATGTCTTTGAAGGAGAAAATACTATTTTGGATGGGAGGAAAAGGCATGCTAAACTCCTAGAAGCTCAAGTGAACTAGCACTGGACCCTCACCAGCTTGGTTTAGGTGACAGGACTCAGAAGGCAAAAGTGTTCAGAGGGCTCTTGAAAAGGAAAAGCTCTCAAAGGGTGAAAGTTAAATTCAGTAGCTTGATTTTGCACTGTCCTGGGAAGCGTAGAGCCTTGGTACTGAGAGCTAAAGATACTGTTGCAGTGCCTGTCTAGCGGGGAAAGGTTTTGATAAGTCTTCAAATGATAGTATGAAGTTCAACCTAAGCATTTACAGTTACTACAAATATACGGTACTTTTAATGATGTTGAGGTTTTTAACCATGATTTAAGATAGATTATGATGCAGCTAATAGTCTTCTTCACACATGATTTTAAAGGTCCTTTATCATTACCCCATTATTCTGCCAATTCCATCATCAGATTTTTCAGTTTAACACAACCTTTTTCCTTGCTTCCATAAAACATGTGAGCAAAAGATATAAGCCCGATAATTAATTTCAGTCAGTGAACTTATCTGTAGTCTTTCTGGAGAGGCACACTTTCCCAATAATCTACCTTTTCCCAAGTCCTAACATAGTATACAATGCTTTGCAGTCATCTAGTGTTATGATAAAATAGTTACGTCATCTTGTGCATACACTGACAGCTAAGAATTCTTTATTTTCCAGTGGTTAATAACAGGACGTGTAGTCTTTAGGGCACATTTTCTCAATAGAGAGACACATGAAAGTCATAAATGAAAATGAGATGCAATGGAGGAAACTATGCTTTTGATTTCATCTGTTTATTGTTTTAATCCTTGTTCATTATATCTTTTTTAAGGAATTTAAAAATTTTCCTTCATATTTATATCACCAGGGTTTTATTTAACTTCCATGACTTTTGTCGTGGTTTCAGCCAAATTTACCAAAACCTGATTGACAGATGTTCCCCCCTCCCCCCTTTTGGTCAGAGAGGAGAGGAAGGAGTTAAAGAGATTCAAGAGTTTAGAACAAACTAAACTACTTTAATGAAAATATAAGTAATATAATAAAAAGGAAATTTAGGAAAAAGGGAGTATACAATATATACAAAACCGTATCAAGCTCCCAGGATGACAACCACGTCACCAGCAGCTTCAGGAAAAGTCCCAAACTGGACTCGGTGATCGACAGGAGCCGGATTCCAGATCTGAAGTCAGGAACGCTCGGATCAGGATCAAAGGCAGACGAACAGGCAGAGTCCTCCTTGGATGTCAGCCATCGAGGAAAGGGCGAAAAGGGCGAAAAAGGAAAGGGGCGAAAAGGCAATTGACCTGTTGATCCTTCAGCTTTTATACGGGGCATGATGCTGATGGGATGGAATACCCCTGTTGGTCCGTTCTGGGTCACCTGTCCTGTCCGCTCCTCCTTGAAGGTGGGACCCTCCAACGGGCAAATGCTGAAAATTATCTGACCTTGGTTCTTCCAGCAATAAGGGCCTCTCTGCATACCATCCCTTGGTATAATCAGGTCTTATCACTGTGAGACGGAACAGCTTTGAACAATGTGCTGTTAATTTCAGAGTTTAGCTAGTTAGAAGAGGCCTAGCTAAGAAAGTAAAACTGTAAAACAGAAAATTGGTTCGTTTTACCTCAAACCAGGACAACTTTATAAGCAAAATTTTAGTCTTTTGGGGACCATTGAAGCTACACTTCTAAGAAATGTTTCCAAGAATGGTACAGTCAGAGATAATATATGCAGAAATTTTGAAGAGTTGAACTAAATGTAGACACAGGGGAATGAAGGCTCTACAGTAAACATATCTCTAAACTAAAAAAACCCTGAATTTAAGTTTCCCATAGGTAGCTGTACAAAAAATTGTATTTGGTGGAATCGGGAGGACCAACATTTTATTAGTGGCACAAATGGGTAGCAGTTGGACTACAGAAGAAAGTCACTGTGACTAAAAATATTTGACAACGTTAACTTGATGCAGGCAGATCACAGATCTCCAAATGCATTTGGATTAGAACAGATAATTGAAGATGCTTGGTCTGTTTGCACTACATATGATTAGTCTTCTCTGAAATAAAAAATCTTAGAGCTTTTCTGTCTAAACATTACTAAGGGAACAAGATTATACAAAACTCTATGAGGAGTTAAAACAGATCAAAAATTACATCACTATGGTAGAAACAATATCACATTTACCATAGCATCATCAGTATCTCCCTTTTGCTGTCATTTTCCAGGGAAGCACAGCTTTTTGTGGAAAAGTTTGAAGGTGCTCTTGGAAAAGGAAAAGGAAAAAAATTCTATGCATACAAAGTGATGATGACCAAGGTAAATTTATTATTTTACTAACTTTATGTAGTGCCAACAAGGAGCTTTTTTTTGAAGATTATTGCCATCTGTATCCATCTTCCAAAATAGAATTCCTTGTCCGTCTTTGAATTTCAACACTTTTATTGCCACTGCTCTTGCATGAAAAGATTTCTAATGCAAGCTCACAGTTTGACTGAGGGTTGTCATCAAGACAAAAAAAAAATCTTCTGTGAATTTGGCAGAATTTAATACCTTGTGAAAGTTATTTTCTCTTGGTGTAGATTAAGTTTTTATGAGGACTTGGTCCAAAGCTCAGTCTTTTCTTTGAGACAGCCCTCTGTGAATGATCAAAAAGTGTCTTTCCCCCCCCCAGCATCTAAGGCCACATATATCTTAGGAAGAAATATGGTTCTGTAGGATTGTCACCAAAAGAGTGGTTGCTGAGGACCCAGTGTCCACAGAGTATGTGTGTTCTGGTAGATTTTTCTCTGGGCTAAGTCCTGTGATTTATATCAAAAGCACACTTGCCCCAAACTAAAATGCCAATGCAGAATGATGCTAAGATTATTTCACAGGACTACTTCCTATGGCTAGGTTTGCCCAAAGTTAGACTGGATTTTCTACAAGTGATTGTATAGTCACGGCTCATAAACATTAATACTCACAAAAAATTATTTGACTTTCAAACTCAGCTCGTCATAAGAAACTCAATTACAGAAGCTACACTTATCCAATAGATAAACTACTGGGTAGAGAATTTGTAATTAAATGACACAGCTTGAGCTCCAGATCTGAATTTTGAATAACAAAGGAAAAAACAAATTATATTCTCAGAAATGATTCTAGAAAAATGAATGTCATTAAATGAAGGGATTATTTAATCATTCTTCTTGTGAAATGAGTAGGGACTTAAAAAAAAAATGAGTAGGAGACATATTTGTAACAAACAAAAGGACATGACTCTTCATAAACTAGTGTTTTGGTTGCAGTTGGCTCTGCCAAAGAATACTGTGGATGATTAAGGGGTTACATTATTTCAATAATAATTATTATTATTATTACTCAGCATCTGGCTGCTGATATGATGGTGGTTTTTCTGTCTGTGATCCTTTTCAGAAATGGATGAAATTTCAAAGAGATTTTGAGAATTTTAAGACAGCCTGCATACCCTGGGAAATGAAAATTAAGGAAATTGAAAGTAAGTACTTACAGAAGGTAATCAAGAATAGTATTTAGTATCATATCCCGTATGCATGCCAAAATGGTAAATTACTTTCTGATAATTTAGAAATACATGTCTATATTCCATGTGTAGTATAAAATCAATGAGTATCTATTTTTCATTAATATTTATTGAGTTTGATATAACTAGTTGAAAATTTCCTTGAGAGTGTTAGTCACCTTACAGATAAAAATCCTCAATATGTGGGTAACAATTCAGAAACCACTGTTGAAGTTAATCCTGAAAAAGTGGAATTGGGATTAAGCTATTGCCTACCTTCACTTATTTTGTCTGTATTTATACTATAACTATTACTGTGATTTTTTTTTCATCATCTGGAGCCTTACATAAGAGGTATTTTGGTGTTATTTCTCCCATTTTTCAACCATGTAGTACAATATATAAAAAAAACAATAGAGGTCCTTGATGTCCTTATACATTAGGTATAAATATAAAAAAAACAGAACAGTTAGTACTATGGGTATGTTTGGAAGTAGGCACAAGTCGGTTTTGCGTTTCAGTTCCATTAATTAATTTAAACTGTGGCTCTCTCCTTGAAGGAAATTTGGCTTAACTGCATGGGTACCTTAGTAAGGCTCTGCCACTGGTGAAATGTAGAAGAAAGTGCAATGGAAATGGATTTGGAAAGAGAAGTTGCCTTTGGAAGAAGCTGTAGGTTGCAATAAAGGCAATAACCAGAACAGCAGACAAATAGAAAAATGATAAATTGAGAATTTTGTGGAGTTTTGGACTACAAAATAATCCTTGAGGGGAATTTATTTAATGTCCTTAAGGATATGGTCTACAGACAACTGAACAGACTATCTACTCACCTGAGGTGGAGTTTAGAAAGAAGTTGCTGCTTATGTGTAGTTAAAATCAAACTCAGCAGCAAGATGCACGTGGTATCTTTCTGGTCTGAACACATAAAAGACATCTTATGGATTCATCAGACTGGTGTTTCAGCAAGTTTCTGCAAAGGAGTAGTCCTTGCACAAGCTCTTCTGCTAGTAATAAATTCCAACAGACGCATTTCTTTCCTGGTATAATCATAATGCAAAAAATAAAACAGGGTCGTATTTCCAGTCCAGCTTTTATACCTGTACACTTTTTATTTTGAAATGAATAATATCTTTGCTGTCACCTGGAAGGTCCCAAAATCACATTGGGATAGTACCTTTTCATAGCCTGAAGGTGTAATACTGTGAAATTTACTCTTTTCTATTAATTTTTTGTTCAGTGTATTGCTAGGCAGGCTGCAATTGGTTTTACTTGCAACAATCCTCTTAGTATTACTAATTTAAGAAGTACTGTTAAACCGCAGTTTGGTCTCAAACTCTATAGTTTGGGGTCCTGCATTTTGGCCACAATACCCCCATGCAGTGCTACAGGCTTGGGAAAAAATGTCTGGAAAGCTGCCCAGCAGAAAAGGAACTAGGGGTATTGATGGACAGCCAGCTCAACGTGAGCCAGCAGTGTACCCAAGCNTCTTCTCCCAAGTGAATAATGACAGGACCAGAGATGAAATGGTCTGAAGTAGCAACAAGGGAGGTTTAGATGGGATATTAGGAAGAATTACTGTACTGAAAGAGTGGTCAGGTACTGGAATGGCCTGACCTGAATGGATATTAAACAAGACTGGTCCCAGAACTGAGACCTGAGAGACACCACTTATGACTGGGCACCAACTGGATTTCACCCCATTAATTACAATTCTCTGGGCATGGCCATTCATCCAGTTTTTTATCCAGTGAAGAATACACTTGTCTATGCCATGATTTGCCAACTTCCCCAGGAGAATGCTGTGAGGGATGGTGTCAAAGACCTTACCACAGTGCAGGTAGACAACGTTCACAGCCTTCCCCACATCGGGAAGGTGGGTCACATGGTCATAGAAAGAGATCAAGTTGGTTAATAAGGACCTTCTTTTCATAAACCCATGGTGGCTGGCCCTGATCCCTTGGCTGTGCTTGCTGTGAGAGTTCACTCAGGATGACCCTCTCCATGATCTTCCACAGTACCGAGGTCAGACTGACAGGCCTGTAGTTCCCCCAATCATCCTTCTGGCCCTTCTTGTGGATTGGTGTCACACTAGCCACCCTCCAGTCATCTGGTACCTCCCCTGTTGACCAGGATTATTGATAGATGATGGAGAGAGGCTTGATGAGCACTCAGGCCAGCTCCCTGAGTACCCTTGGGTGAATCCCATCTGGCCCCATAGACTCATGTGTGTCTAGGTGCATAAGCAAACCATTAACTATTTCCTCCTGGATAATGGGGTAGTTGTTCTGTTCTCCATCTTGATCTTCCATCTCAGAAGGCTGAACACCTTGGGAGTAGCTGGGCTGACCATTACAGAAGGCATTAAGTATCTCACTCTTCTCCTCATCTGTGGTTGCATTTTCCCTCATTGGTGAAAAAGAATAAAACCCATGCCTAGGTTGTACATTGTTAATTGCAATAAATCTACTGATGCATGTAATTCCAATGCAACACCTTAATGCAGATGTTCCAGATGGATGCATGGCAACGACTTCATCAGGTCAACTGATACAGGAAAACTCTAACTCAATGCATGAAAATAAGCCATTCCCAAAAGAACTGGAATATTAAGATCGGGGCAGAAGAGCTAATATGGCATGGATAAGTCTACAGTATCAAAAGGGACTTGAAATCAGAAACCTTCCCAATTTCCTGTACTTCTTTTTGAGAACGTAACATCCCTAAAGGCCTTAGCTTGGTTCTAATTGAGTAACTGGCATATCACAACCAGACAGACTAAATCAAGGTCTCTTCCTTTATGCCTCTACTTCCTCTACTGCTTCCTCTTCTTCCTCTACTGCTTCCCCTGCAGCCTCTTGTTCACACAAGTCTGGTCAGGGGTTTAGAGTAGGTGGAGACCAAGGCTTCATCTGTGAACCCGGTGATAGGATTGCCTCCACACCTGGGTGCAGGTGGAACACATAAATAGCAAAGTAAGGGAATGAAAAGATACAAATGTTTGCAGGTCTTTTCATTCTTCCCTGGTGAACAACTCTGGTAAGCACTCTAGTAGCAGCACTTAGAAGTGCTTGCTGCCCTTGGAAAGGCTATCCTCACTGCTTAATTCTGTGCTGCTTCCTATTAAAGGGCTGGTGCTGGTTTATCATGTCAAGAATGCTTATAATCCACGTCAGAAAAAAAAAATGAAAAAAGGTGTGATTTGCTCTCAATCCTGGTGAGCATTTAATATTAGTAAATATCACAGCTTTTACATGACCTTAAATACTCTCTATCATGTTTTTTGTTTTGATTTTCTCTGCCAGGTCAGTGAATGCTAGTATGCAATCTAGAAAAAAAAAAGTCATTAGCATTATAGTAATAAAGAAAATGAAAAGCCTCCTTCAATTTGTTTTTTTGCAATAATTATTTATTAACAGCTTTGTCTTAAGGTGAGGTAACATGAGGGGAGGTAACATGAAATAACTTATCTGCCCTTTTTTCACATTTCATGTGTTTACAGGTCACTTTGGCTCATCAGTGGCATCTTATTTCATATTTTTGCGCTGGATGTATGGAATAAACATGATTCTATTTGGACTGACTTTTGGACTTGTAATGGTACCTGAGGTGGGAGTCTTTTAAGTGAATTTCTGTCTTTGCAGTGAGATTTCCTAAGAATGCATCTTTAAATGCATTTGTAATCTCTTTGTGCTCCATTTTAAATTATTAAAGTGTACTGTGGTGGTAAATATGTACTTGCTTTGGAGACAGTTGTGTCTACAGAGAGATGTCTGGAAATATATAGAGTTGTGTCCTGAAAGTGTTTTCTTGTGGTCTGGGATGGTGCTAGACTGAGACCAAGAAGCAGCCAAGTAGAATATCTCGACTAAAATGTGCATTGAAATAGGAAGATACATTGCAGGCCTCAAAGGAGCTATTGGTCCTTTTCAATTGCCTTGAAACTCACATGCTGATAAGGCCCAAGGGGGCTATAAACTTACAAGATAGACCTGTTAGTAATGCTGCTCAGAGCAGAAGAAATCCAGGTAGAAGGCACTTATGCAAAATGTAGTATTTTTCTAGTTTCTTTGAGCTATCATATGGCCTTCCTAAAAAGGGGGCTTATATGGAATTAAAAGTATTATGATGTCTCCCTGATTTCATTGTTTGACCTCCCCTTCTCTCCTCGTAGGCAGATGAAAAAAAAGTCAGGAATTTGAAACAGCTTCCTGGTATAGTATTTCAATATCATGATCCAACTTCTGCTGAAGTCAAAACAGAGAAAATGCCCAATGGTTTTCAGGGTAAAGCCTGGAAAGGACCCTGTGAGGACATATACTGTGGTTGAGCAAGCATCTCACCAGTAACATGGGATTCCATAAATCCAAAAACTGAATCCCTGTCATTTTCCTATACATTTCAGTTAGAAAAACAATAAAATCCATCATGCAAAATAAATTAAAATTCTGTTTTTTTTTTTTTTTTTTTTTCTGTAAGACAATCACCACTCATCAGAGGAATTTGGACTTCTGGAATGTAAGAGGGAAAATTTGATAATAGTGGAACATCACTTCAAATTTAGAAAACATCATTAACACAGATTTTAAATGTATTTTCAATCCCTAATGTGAGAAACAATGAAGAGAATTGGAAAAGTAGGTTATCCTCACTAAGGAGTTTAGTAGCACAGAACAAGTCAGGCAAGTTTTCCTAAGAAATGACAGATCACTGTCCCTTCCCTTTGTTGGTATTTTGCTTTAAAATGTAAATTACTCTTGGGTTGGTTTGTTTGTTTGTTTGTTTCAGGCTTTAATGGGGAAGCCGTATGGCTCTTTACCTAGAAAAACTGTCCCAAGAGCTGAAGAAGCAACTGCTATGAACTTTGCTACTCTCTGGGATTTTAGTGTAAGTGCATAAAATTGAGATACTATATATTCACATGACTAATTATTATGGGCTTTTCCTTCCTTATTTATTATCAAATATTTCAGGAAAAAATGGCAATAGAATTACTTTCCCCCCAACTCCCCATGAATTCTGAATATAATTGTTAATTGTTTCCTTCAGACAAAATATATAATTAATCTTAATGTCCACACACACATTTTGGTGTATGTAACAACCCAAATACACATGGGAGCAAGTCTCAAAACTGGATTCATATCCCTGGGTACTGAATTCCCATTTCTTATGGGTGAATTTGGTCCCTTGTTTTCATATGGTTAAGTTTCCAAATTTGAGCATGGGGTTTGAATTAGAAAAAAAAAAAAAAAGAAAAGAAATTCCACTAATGTGCTCTATGTAGGAGTTATCTCCGACTTTGCAGAACACAGTGACTTAAAAAGCATTTTAATACTCTCAGAAGGCTCTCCAAACAATATTAGGCTGTATTAAATTTGAGTTAAGATGGAATTATAGGATGCTTTATTGAGCAAAATCTTGTAAATGACATACTATTGAACGTGTTCTGACTAGTGTGAATGTTTTACTAGTAATTACTAATTACTAATAAATGTGTTCTATAACATTATTTCCCTTAGCAGAGAAGAACATACTACTTATCTGTTATGTGTAGGCATATCTTTCAAAGCTAGTCTGATATGAAGAAAAATGTGATATGTTGATTACCAAAGCAGGACATTTTGAATTATATTTCTATTTATCACATATATTAATATTTCATTTTCAGCTTAGAATTGTGAACTAGATTTTCCAGATAACACTGTGACTCATTTCATACATAACAAGAGCTACCACAAATGAAGTGCTTGTTTTGCAATAATATGTAAGGGGAAAATGTTATTTATTTTAAATTAATGAGCATCAAAAAAGCAAAAGGAAAGTCAATGGCTTTTTTAATTCACAAACCCCTCAGCTTACTGTGTAAGTGTCAAAATAATGCAAGATCTATCCACCAATTACATGGTGGATACATCAAGAAGCTTTAGCTATTTGGATTGTTTTGGATACCAACAGCTGCTTACAGTTAATCACATACTAGTAAATTATTTTGAAAAATCAGCAATCTGACCCGTACAAAAGAGGGTATCGAGGAATCAAGGAACTGTCAGCTGGAAGTTACCTCTAGGGATCATCTAGTTCAACTCCCCTGCTAAAGCAGGAGTCCCTAGAGCAATACAGGACAGCATCCAGACACGGCTTGAGGGTCTCCAGAGAAGGGGATTCTACAGCTTCCCTGGGCAGCCTGTTCCAGTGATCTGTCACTCTCACCATAAAGAAGTTTTTGTCTCATATTGAAATGGAACTTCCTATGTTCCATATTTTGCCCTTTGACCCTTGTCCTGTCAAATTCTCATTCAGATTTTTAGAAAAGGAGATACATATTGAATTGCTGAGAAAGAAGGTAGGCTTGCATTGTACTTTTTACAGCCTTGGAATCTAAGTGCTAAAAACCCCTTCACACTCAATAATTATCCATAAAATAAGGCTACTATTGGTTACTATTGGATAACATATATTGAATGATCACACAATGAACAGCAGACAACATTGCTAGATAGAGAAGGTGTATGAGAATTTTATATCAAATAGGTATGCAAGTAAATTCTAGAAATGTAAAAATTAAGTTCAAAATATGGCATTTTATCCGCAAGTAATTTGTAGAACAAATTTTGTAAACAAAAATGTTTTTGTCTTTACAAAAAGTATGCAGATGAAAATGTTTTCAATCATTAGATAGTAGATGGAGTGTCCATGAAGAGTTTTAAAGACAAGATTTGCAAGTTATGGTGGAGTATACAAAGTCTTCTAAATGAAAGGAGACATTTTCCACCTGTATCATAGTGATACTTGAGGCTGTTTTGTATCCATTGAAATGAATGTTTTGCTGCAATGCTATTGGTACAATTTCTCATTATAAGCATATTTAACAGATGTGACATTGCAATTTTTGCTGACTTTTCAGGGCTTTGCACAGTATTCTGTACTCTTTTATGGTTATTACAATAATCAGCGGACAATTGGATGGCTCAAGTTCAGGATGCCACTTTCATATTTCCTTGTTGGAGTTGGGACTATTGGCTACAGCTTTATGATTGTCATTCGAACGTAAGTTCTCCTTGACTCTTGAATAATGTATACTGAGATAGGTCAATGGCTGTTGACCACTGAGACTTTTAAAAAATATGATCATTGTAAAGGCAAAATAATGCAAGATCAAATGCGAGGTCAAAGTCATGTAAGATTTCTTCAGCCTGTATTTGTTTATTTGTTGTTCTGCACCAGCAGCTGTATTTCAGTGTTGTGGAATGGGGAAAATTTTTTACTGCAATAAAATTACACTTCTCTCTGGCAACTTTAAAGTGAAAAAGGAATGTACAAAGTAAGGAAAAGAGCTGTCAGCCCATCTTTTCATATTACTCTGTGTCTAGTAGAATGTCTACTAATATCCAGAATATTCAATTGTTTTACTTTTAGTGATACCTTCTGTGAGTTAATGTTTTTTAAGGAAGAAGACAAGAAAGAAAAAAAAATACAGCAAATAATTCTATGTGTAACTCACAGTAAGCAGTAAATGATTCTCAGCAAAACCATAGTAGTTAAGTCATATTTGCACAGCGGTGTAGAAGAATTAATGTTACTGGCCTTAGCAAGGGTTTCATGTTCTGTGGAATGCAAAATAATCTCCAGCTGTGTGAAAACTCTACTTAATATAATGTCAAGATCATAATTGTAAAACAGTAGGAAGTGTAGGTGTAAGTGAAACAAGGCCAAAGCAGTATAACTGGTGATATATTAGCCTTTTGGCTCTCAGTTTCTGGACTTGAGTTTTGTCTTAGGATCAGAATTTAACAGAAATAAAATTATTATTTAATGGCCAATTTCCCTATTGGACTAAACTGTGATAATTCTGATGGTTTCTAAGGAGTAGGCTGCTGATTAATATAATGTTTAATACTCCTGAGTCAAGCAACGTGGCCACCCACCACAATAATACACTTAGCTATAATGGTGGCTTTAAGAGATGCCAAGAGTGAAGAAAATCAGAACATAGCAGGTCAAGATTCAAGGATACTTTTGAATATAGAGAAAATTGCAGTTAATCTATTTCCTGTTTTGTGCTGAAGCCCGTATTTTTCACTTGCATGAGCACTGCATTAATTCATGTTCTGCTTTTCAAATATTATATGGTTTTCTGCATAGGGCAAGAAGCATTTCAGAAGAAAGAAAAAGGTCTTCAGTTACAAATATGTATTTTTGAAGGAGGAGCAAACTCCTACAATAAAAAAGTAACCGGTTTAGATCGAAAATATATTTTCAAATATTTTTTTGTTAATGTAGCTCTGAAGATTAAAAAAACTTAGTGTCAGACAATTGTATTTTAATGACTGTCTCCCAGAGCAAAAAAACCCCATATACTTCTAGCAGAAAATCCCTGTGGCCTAAAAGAAGAAATCTTTGCAGAAACAATACATTGTATGTGTTAATTTCCCATGTGGCCACATGACACTAATTGTGATCATTAGTTAAGTATTCTTATCAGCACTTCTTGCAGTCATCTTCTCTTTGCTCTTTCTCCAGAAAACTATACATTTGTCAGAGTAACTAAAAGTGGTTAACAGGAGGTGCTACTGTTTTTTTGCTGTTGACTCAGATCTGGGAAAGAGAATATCTACATGAAAGAGGCAGTAAGGATTATTAGCACTGTTATTTTGTTTAGGAGAAATGTTTATATTTAGGGCTCCTTTCTGCAGCTCTTCCAGTGCATAATATAAAAAAAAAAGAGAAAAAATTCAGGTTTCAAAAGCTGATATTCCATCCATAACACTGCTCACTATTTCATTAGGAATTATTGAAAAGGAATTATTTTAGTCAAGAAACCAGCAGATCCTACATAGAATCTTTCATGATCTCTGTCCCTTTTGTGTATGAGCAGTAAAACAACAAACAGAATCCTGGTACTGGTTTATGACAGCTCAGAAGGATTGTCTGTATTATTTACTTACTATTCGCTTCCTAGATGTGACAGTATGTATTTTACTGGACTGTTAAAAATGTGGTGTGTAGGCTGTAGTAATATTGATAACATAACTCTGCTGCATTAGTGATATTTAAAATTGGCATTGCCCTTTTCTGACCAAGAAATCAATACAATACTGAAGGTTAAATGCTTTGTACCCTACTAACATCCTTTGCTTAATGCTTTGAATTAAGTGATAAAGAATGCAGAAGCAAGGCCAATATAATTACACAAATGACAACACTTTGAAATAAAGAAGTCAAAATTAAGTCAAATCACCAAAGAAATAATTTAATGTTTGTGGATGCTTTTATAAATCTTGTTCATAAGTGCATAGAAGATGAAAGGGAAAATTGAAAGTTAAAATAGTGATACTTCTGTATGGTATAACTGGGTTTTGTTCTGGATTGTTGTTTTAGAATTCTTTTTTTTCTCTTTGTGAAGTTTCTTATTAAGTCTATTGCAGTTCAGGATGTTCTGCAGCTTTCTATTTGAGAGATCTTCCAGATATTATTTTCCTATTGAGTTTCTTATCCAGCAGATTTTCTCAGAGATATTAATAAAATAAATTAATTCTTTCTCATAAAAATATCTGTTGTGAGCTCATAATTTGTCTATATATGAAAATCTCCATTCTTCTCTCTGAGTTCTCAGACTGAACTTTCTGAATTTAGTATAACGTGATTGACTGCAACACTAATATAGGTTTTCTCTGAACAATGTTAGAATTTAGGAACAATTTAAAAATCATGTTCACATAGCAGAACAAGTTCTAAGAAGATCTTCCCTTGTTTTTCTGCCTTTTGTAGAATGGCAAGGAATGCAAATGAAGATGGTGGTGGGGATGACACTAGTTTTAATTTCAGCTGGAAAATGTTCACAAGCTGGGACTATCTGATTGGCAATCCTGAGACAGCGGATAATAAGTTTGCTTCCATCACAACAAGCTTTAAGGTAAAACAGAGCTCACTAAGGAAAGGTAACTTGATTTTCCTTTTACACTGGTGTGGATGATGTAGAACTAAGGTCAAGTATTAGCTGTGCCTGGGGCCCAGTATCTTAAACTAGCTCTATAATGCACTTCTGAGTCTGTGTCTTTCTAACTTATCTAATTTTTTTTTTCCTTTCAATTGTGGAAGAAAAAGTATTAATGGCAACTTTTGTGTTCTCTGTAACTGCAGTACAGAAAGCTGATTCTATGGTAAAAAATAATCTTTTCCTTTTTCTCCTCTCTGATGGCTTCCAGTTTCTATGATGCTTGTCTGAAGAACTTCTTTTTAAAATGCTGGTGGCATGTTGCTAACTTCACATTATTATCATCTCTTGCTACACTGAGGAGAAATGATAAGATAAGGCAATAGAATTGTCTGTAAAGGGCTATTCATCAAATCAGAAGAATTGACCTCAGAATTTTGAGTATATACTTCTCAGTAATAAAAAAAAGTTTCCTGCATACTGTAAAATTCTTATTTTCGAATGAATATATCCTTGTTTGCAAGGCAATACAAGGTGTTCTTAGGCCTCTTTTCAGTGTATGGAGTATGTTGATTTCAACAGTCACCGTGTGAGGAATATGGGCAGGATGTGAGATGCGCCAGTGTGAAAAGAGTGAAGGAGATATGTTCTGTCTGTTATATATCAAAGAATGTGTTTGTACACTGGGGCCACTGGCATGCAGCAGTGCAGCATGAAAACGAAAATTTAATTTTCAGTTTAATAATGTACAGGGAATACATCGGCAAGGCATTGCCAGGCAATGAACAAGATGTTAGACTTGCAGTCGCACCAACAATATAAAAGGAGGACCTTGCTGGAGGATCAAACAGTAGCTGCACTGTCCAGTCACACACAGCACTCTGGTGACATGGCCAGTATACCACCTTACCCTGCCCACTCTCCCAACTTTTTTGCTCAAGAGCTGCTGCATTCTCCTTTCACTTGTGTTAACAAACACAAGACGTAAGGAGAGCTGAGCCACACAGAGTAATTATTACAATACAGCTCAGCTTCCCCTCCAGGCAAATGATCTCTGTATAAAAGTGAGAAACTGTAATCAAAATCACTGTTTAGGAGGACAGTTCAGAGAAAGTGCTCTTTCTTCTGGAAAAAACAGGAGCTGGGGATTGTAGTTATAGCAGGGTCTTACTATTTGTCAGATCTGGCCAAGGGTAAATGTGAGGCAAATGTTTTATTCTGGAGTTTGAAACTGCACTGTACTGTTTGCCATTTTTGGAATTCCTCCATCTAAACTGTCTTTTCATTCCTTTTGAATTGCTGACTTTTAGAATAAAACCTTCTGCTCTTTTCTCACAAATGCACAATTTTAAAGTGGGACAGTTCCTTTGCTGGCAGCTTATCACACATTTATCCCGCTGGGTCACTCAGCCTCACAGCATCTTGCAAGCTGACAGGGCATGCTGGTTTCTTTTTGGCATGCAAATACAGGTGTAACAAGACACAGTGGGGGCACATTCAGTGGAAGCAAAGTGAGCTCTGCAGAGCCAAAACCTCAGGGCTTGCCTGGGTCCAAAATGGGTATGATGGGACAATATAAGCTGATCTCAAAACATTTGCATCTTCATAGTTTAACTGATTGCTGTCAACTGGGGAAGCAGTACTGAATCTTGACCATTAAATTGCTCAATATTCCTTTCTTTCTAACAACTGCAGGAAGCTATAGTCGAGGAGCAGGAGAGCAGAAAAGAGGAAAATATTCACTTGACTCGGTTCCTGAGGGTTCTTGCTAACTTCTTAGCCTTATGCACACTTGCTGGGAGTGGCTACCTCATCTTTTTTGTTGTCAGAAGATCCCAGAAGTTTGCCCTGGAAGGTCTGGAGAACTACGGGTGGTGGGAAAGAAATGAAGTTCGTTCTAGCACATTTCTAAAATAGATGTGGTTTGAAATTGTGTTCCTCTACTCTGCATGTTGCCTTTTTTTTTCCTGAGAATTTAAATGCTCCAAGTGTGGGTGGTAAAATTATTTAACAAAAGAATTGTTCTCGTCTCTCTGCTTCCTGCTTCATTAAAATGATTATTCCCTGGTGGGTTTTTTCAAATGCCCCTTTGTGTATAGTTTTTATTACCTTTCCTCTGCTGTGCTACTAAAATTGTTTTCCAGCCACTTTATGGACTCACAAGATATCTTCAAGGAACTTACTTTCCTGTTGCTTTTGCCTGAGACTAGCCCAAGCAAAGTTACTGGTTTATGGGCATATCCATACTTGGGGCTTCATGGATACAACTCCACAATGTAGTAACAGGATGAAAATCATGCTTTCCTGTTCCAGCTGCCCAGTTCAGAAGTCTGATACCATTTTTGTGCTTCATCGTCTTTCTTCTAGAGCAGATGCAGCCCTGTGTGATGAATTGCACAGTGAAAGTGATTGTTTTTGTTATAATGATGTGCAGCGAGCACTTGGTTGGTGTTGCTATATGAAAAACCCAGGCAGGTTTTATTTTCTTAGCAAACACACTGCTGTGGTGTTGTAAAACTAGCTGTTTGTTACTTAAAGCTCATCTTCTGAACTGGAGTGTGAAGTTCATAACTGATTTAAGACAGGCTGAAAAGATGTTAGCCTGACCAAGCTGCTGAAATTGGTGATGGTGGAATGAGGAAAATCAATCCCTAATTTTCAACACCAAGGCTGAGAAAGTAACATAAAAAATTCCAGTAATCTGCCTCTGGAATCTCAAGAAGCAGGGTTGTTGAGATTGGGTTGAATTACTTGATAGAAGTTATTAGGTTTGGATCTGTTGAGAAACAAAAGTGTACAAAACTACTTGACTTAAAGGAACATGAGCTATAACTGTGGCAACAGATTAGCAGACAGACAGTTCAGAAGGAATCCAGTTTTTTTCTCAGTTGAAAGGTGTGGCAACAGATTTGTACTAACAAGAAATGTGCTACCAAAAACTGTTGTATTAGCTTATATCACAGTCTGGAAAGCAGTTAAACATATGCATGTTTACATTGCTTATTTTACTTTTGTTTGCTTTACAAACAAGTACTGCTAAAGGAGACTGTTTCTCAGTACTAAGATCTTAAGCTGGTGTGTCTCTGAAGGAGACAGGTAAGGCAACACTGCCATTATTTGGCTAAAGAATTTTTTGTATTGACAGGTAATGAACATGTTTGAAGGTTGTGAAATATTGCACTTGGTTGGATATTAATATTTAATTACATAAATATATATGGCCTGTGTATAAATATATATTACTATGTGTAACAGTAATTTAAACATTTTTATATTTTCTAGATCAAACTCTCTTATGTTTATATCATTAATAAATTATTTGAGATTTTGATCAGAAAAAAACTCTATGAACACTTAATGTGCTACTTACAGTAAATGGAAGTTCAGCTTTTACATACAATTTGAGCAACAGTAAGTAAAAGGTTACGTCCTTCATAAAAATATCAAGGCTCTTTCTGCAAAAAATCTTTTCATAACAATAAATGCATTATGGAATTAAAAATGTTCACACATAATTGTGGTGTGCTTGGAGCAACCCATGGTAAATATGTTTTCTATCATCTCTTCCTGAAGCTGAAGCTCATTCCTGATAAAGAGCCACTGAGGACTTTGTGGACAAGGTCTTTTTCTCTGACTATCCTCTGTCATAAGGCTGTAAATTTTTAAACTTTCTTTTCATATTGGTAGTATCTCGTTTTGTCTGATCATGACTCAGAGAAAATTGCCTATTGTGTCATGGAGAGCAGGAAAATAGTGGAACCATACAGACTGGGACTGATAACGGATTTCATCAGCCTTTACATGGCTCTTCCTACATGGCTGTGGACTGGTGGCTGGTCATGGAAAAATGATGAATCTATACCATGTGACAATTTACACATGATCACAGAAATGTTGGTAGAATGGAGAACAATGATACTGATTCCCTCAGTAAAGTGTTCTGAAACTGGATTAAAATTGCTGAACAAAATTGAATTTTCTCATTTGCTAGAAGATGGTTTACAGAGCAAGAAGGCACTATGAACAGCTCTCTGGTACTGAGGTACCCTGTTTTCTCAAATATATTCCTGTGCTGTTTAAAAATAAAGCTACTTAAAAGCAGAGAAAACTTATGAGGGGACAGACTGATTTCCCTGAATCAGAATCATTAAGAATATTTGGGCAAAGAGAACATGATTTTCCACAGCATTTTTTTTTCCTGAAATAAAAAAATATAGATTTAACACTTCAGATCTTGAAAGCTGAAACAACCCTATAGATCTTTTGCTAAAAATATCCTGCTCTTTACTTTAATGTTCCTAGTAATAGATATGGAGTACATTTATTTATTTTGGAGCTACTAAGCAATGTTGTCAATGCTCTGTTTAATTCCAGAAATCATCAGGCAGCTTTCATTATTATGAAGTAGAATTTCTAACCCTAATTTATTTTTTTTAAAAACGATGAAGCTGTGTTTACTACAAAAATTGGTTGTTATTAGTGCTTTCTGCAGCAGATGCTAGACAAATCTATGACTACTGCAATCATTGCGAGTGGAAGATTTGATTTATTTTAGCTAATCCACTTATTCTTAATGAATTTATTTAACCAACAAGCAGTCAGTGTTCAATATTTAATGTTGTGCTGGCAAAGCTTAATATGCCAGGGGGCTGGTGTTTAGATGTGATTGTAGTCATAGGATTTCTCACTGGATTGGTAGCAGTTGGAAAATCTTGTCTAAGCAGTAATTTTCTAGCTTTCAGAGTGCCATGCAGGGACTTGGGATGTGGAGTAGTCACTGTCACAGAGAAATAAAGAACTGTTTTGAACCTCTTTTAATCAGCAGGTACCTCATGTAGTTGTTTCTTAAAGAAAATTCTATCTCATCAGGGTAGAGAGGGCTTTTGAGATTCGCTGAGTAGATAGCGAATATAAAACTACGTTGGCTACCAATTGTATCTCTACCATGTATGTATGCTGATGTACTGCTCCCCATCTTGCATATCATTCTAGAGTTTTAAAGTCACACGAAGCAGTGAAGCTGTCACTGATAAAAACAGAGGAAGATCTGCTTCAGCACCTGAGCTTCAAGTTGACGAGAAGTTCAGAACACATTAGCTCCTTTTTGAAATCAAACTAGATAAAAGTGACTAAAATTTAATGAATGATTTAATTTTTTTTTTGTTCATCAAAATCCTTCACAAGAAACTAAAAATTATAATAATATATCTATGAAACAACAAGAGAAATGTTTATGCTTTTCAAATATAGAACCCATCAGAGTTTTTGGATTTTGAGAACCCAGTGTACTACAGTTTCTCTCTATTAAACCCTGCATTTGTAATAATTTCTCACTTTTTGGATTTGCAAGTTTCTGTGCCTCATTTCACCTCTTATTTTAATATCATCATTTCTCCATATTAGAGATGCTCTTGAGATAGATAGGGAACATGAATAGTCAAGATATGGGAAAATGGAGACAGAAAGCATATGAGAAAGCATGTGCTTTCTCCAGATAAGCGGTAAAAAAGATCTTAATAAAAATGTTGAAAAAATTGAATGTTGCAAAGAAAGAAAAAGTGACTTTTCTCCATGGAAACTTTCAATAAAGTTGGCAGATACTATATTTAAAACTACTGAAAGGACATACCTTGTCTTCCAAAATACATATTCACTATGCCTTCCAGTATGGAAAGTAATTAGTGAGTAGAAGCCAGGTTCAGAAAAAGCAAAAGTGAAGGAGTGGTAGATGGTGGGTGCTAGTAATGTGTATGCTAAAACTTGCATCTGTCTGAAGGAAGACTGATCTAATGAAAGATAAATCCTCTGGAGGTTACTAAATAAAACATCTGACTGAGCAAATACCCAGACTGAATATAATTGGAACCTAGGACTTAATGTTTGCCGTTTTCTTGTTCATCTCTGGGCACCTGTTGAGCTAGGCTAACCTTTGGTGTGACCTGGATCATCTCTTCTTATGGCCATATTTACTCCTGTAGCTTGTTGCTACAGGAGGATGAGAAACACCAGAGTCAGTGAGGATTCTGATTTGAGATTTAGCAAGGTTACAACAGAATTGAACTTATCTGTTGATAAACATGAGATAAAACCTGTTACAATAAGTTTGAATTTTAATAATTCATCATTGGTCATGCTGCCTGGACTTGGCTTCTGCAGCTTTGTGGTCTTGAGCCATATTTGGCATAAATTCTTTGTTTTAATGGTGACTGAGACAATAATTGTTATAAACTGTTTATAAAAAGTTTACACAATTCACTATGAAGAAAAAATGACCGTGTTTTCGTCACCAACATCTTACCACCTTTTAGAAGTACCAAAAACCAGAAATATCCACAATTGTCATAAGAGAGAAATTATTCAAAGCATTAATGTATGAAACTAAATACAGTTGTTAATATAACAATGTGAAAAGTGGCAGGACATTCAAGTGTTGCAACAAAGGGTAGCTACAGGTCTTCAGTTGGTTTCCTCTCCCTCCCCCTCTCCCTTTCCTTTCATTATAACAGTGACTTCTTGTTATTTTAACAAAGTAATGCCGATTACAAATAACACTATCTAAATACATAGGAAACAGAACAGTACTGGAAATAGTTTTTGCTAAATTCTCTGATAGAATTTTGTTTAAAATCTAGATACTAGTCAGAATAACATTTAATTATTTTGGTGGTTTAAGTGAAATGTAAAGTCTTGTAAATACTCAAAGGATGAGTGTCAATTGGATGGGGCCAGTCTGTTTTCAGTGGAGCTCGGTGACAGGACAAGAGGTAATGGACACAAACTGGAATATAAGAAGTTCCATCTAAACATGAGAAACAACTTCTTTTCTTTGAGGGTAGCAGAGCACTGGAACAGGCTGCCCAGAGATGTGTTGGAGTCTCCATCTCTGCAGACATTCAAAACCTGTCTTGACACATTCCTGCGCAACCTCGTTTAGGTAGACCTGCCTTGGCAGAGTGATTGGACCAGATGATCTCCAGAGGTCCCTTCCAACTCCATATCATTCTGTGATTCTATGAAATGTCAACAAATTTGTGTAATCCTTTAAAAATTCTATGTACTTCTTACAGGGTGCCACAAGCCATGCACTGAATGCACTGTTTGCTTACAAATGCAAAAATCCAGGAATTAGCTCTAAAACTCATTAATAACCAAGAATAGAAGAAGAGCAAAAGCAAGCCATTTATTTATTTTCAATAAGAACACTAGTCTTGTGCACAAAACTTTTGAAAGGGGGAATGCCTCTATTTGTTAGTGAATTTGTTTGTTGGTGTAGTACTTTTCTACTGCTGTATTGTTTCTGAGAAGCAAAAGCAGTTCTCATTCTCTTGGGCACAGAAAGTTAAAAATG
>VZRU01002622.1:142414-155233 GCA_013398155.1 Pedionomus torquatus | reverse complement strand
ATAGTTTTATAGTATATAGTTTTAGCAAAATAACATAGCATAACTGAGAAATGCTAGTTTCAGAGCAATCAGAACACTGGAGTTTTTTTAACAATTCTTTGGCACTAAATAAATTATTTTTGCTTAAATATTTTAATGATTCATCTCAAATAAACATCTTTGTGTTTTCTAACAATCTTGTGACTTAGACTGAGATGTTTTCTGTTTCTTGTTTGTTGGTTTTAGTCCTTTACAGACAAGCTTTTTGTAATGACATTTTACTTTAAATTGGAATTGAATAACTGTACTTCTACATTTTTTCAGTTATTCTTATTTTTGGCTGAAAAAATGAATTAGAACCAAAAGGTTCAAGCAGACTTGAAATAATTTTAGCAGTCACTTAGGAATGTTACATTGCTAGAATGTCCCACTTGCTTGAGGTATTCTCCGAATTTATAAGCTATGTTGTATTCCAAGCTTTCTAAAAAATCTCATTATCAGTTTTTCTCAGTTTGCTTTCAGTAAACTTATTACATTTCCATACTGCTAAGATGATGAATTAATCTTATTAGAGATTTCTAAGAAAATAAGGCAGAAAGAAACAGGGTTGATTTGAATGAATTTGCTTATACAGTGAGCAAAAGAGATCTGAGACAGACTATAGAGCTGGGCAATAAACTGTACAAAATTTAACAAGAGCAAGTGCTAGATTCTTCACCTAGGATGGTTTAGTCCTGATTATACAAACAAACTTGGAGACAAGAGGCTGGAGATCATTGTTGTGGGAAGATACCTGGGCATTTGGGTTGATGGCAAGAACAATGTACATCAACAGTATGCTCTGGCAGCCAAAAGAGCCAACCATGTCCTTGGATGCATCAAGCTCAGCACAGTGAGTCAGCTGAGGGAGTTGATTGTCCCAGTCTACACTACTGTCTTGAGTACTGTCTTAAGTTTTGTGTGTTTCAATATAAGAAAGAGATCAAACTATTAGACCGTGTCCAGGGGAGAGTGACTGAGATGATGAAAGGCTTTGAGGGAAAGACTTAAGGAGCAGAGGAGGTGACTTGATTTTTCAGTTTAGAGAAGGTTGAAGAGTGACCTCATCTCAGGCTGCAGCCTCCTCAAGGTGGGTAGTAGAGGGAGTGGTATGGATCTCCTCTCTCCAGTGACCAGCAATAAAACATGAGGTAGTGGAACTAAGTTACATCAGAGGAAGTTCAGATTGGACATTAGGAAAAGGTTCTTCATTGAGAGGGTGGTGAGTTAGTGGAACAGGCTCCTCAGGGAAGCAGTCAAACCTGCCAGAGTTCAAGAAACATCTGAACAATGTTGTTAGTCATATGGTAAATTTTAGGCAGTCCTGTGAGTAGCAGACAGTTGGACTCAATGATCTTTATGGGTCCCTTCCATCCAGAGATATTCTATGAATCTATGACATATAGAATTAACACCAAGTGAGATCAGTTAATTTAGTGCAGTATTTTTGTAGGAATGCTTTTTATAGAACATCTGTGTGTCTATTTGGAAGATGTGGTAGAGATGTAGCATAAAAAAGTACTGGAAATTGGTTTTGCTGAATTCTCTGCTAGTAGAATTTTGGTTAAAATCTAGATACTGGGCCGAATAACCACATTTGATTATTGTGGTGGTTTAAGTGAAATGTGAAGTGATATGTCCATTGGCACTAGATTACAACTGACTTTTCACCCCTTTCTTCTTTTTGAAAATATCTTGTGACTCCTAGAGTGGATTTTGGTTCTCATTGAATAAAAAGACGAGTAAAAAATAGTAATGGAAATATACCTTCCACCCAAATTAATAATTAAAAAAAGAACTTATTGCTAACATTTCATTGAAAATTTCTTTTTTGTTTTCTTTTTTCCATTCTCAGGTGAACATGGTTATGTCACTTTTAGGAATGTTTTGTCCAACTTTATTTGATGTAATTAGTTCTCTGGAAAACTACCACCCTCGAATAGCTCTAAGATGGCAGCTGGGACGTATCTTTGCCCTTTTTCTTGGCAATCTCTACACTTTTATTATCGCCCTAATGGATGAAATCAATCTCAAGGCAAGCTCTTTATTTGCCTTCATTATTTTTAACAGGCACCTGGGCAAGGATGAGGATTTCCAGCAAGTCACAGACATGTTAGTGAAAAACATTCTTTTCTTCCTGTACTGTAAATCACATGCATGCCTGAGCTCCTAATGGGAATCTTGGAGGAGAAAGGGTTGACAGTTGGTAACAAGCTCATATTGTGGGATGTTTGGGGTTTGTTTGTTTTGTTGATTTTTGTTGTTGTTGTTGTTTCTTTTGATTGGTTGGCTTTTTTTTCCCCCAATTTATTTCTTTACTTAGTTGGAAGAAGAAAAGATAGTCAAGTACAACATGACTATATGGGAAGCCAGTCTGTACAATGGTACTATTCCAGAAAATTCGACTGCTCCTCCAATACAGGTGGACCCTGCAGATGTGCCAAGAGGGCCATGCTGGGAAACAATGGTAGGACAGGTAATATAACTGCTTTGAGTTCATATTTCAAAACAGATCATAGTCTGTCATCCTATAGTATGAGAGGATATCATACCTAAACCTTCTTCATTTCATCTAATAAGTGGCATTAGGGTGGGAATATGTGAGGAAAAGCAGATGTGGGCCTTTTTCCAGAGCTAAAAAATTGAGAAAAAAATTACTTGAGTTTATTAGGACACTGTCAAGTGGGAAATTCTTTCTTCTGGTAGTTGACAGTATTGAAAAACTTTCTTTTCTCCACCCTCTTTGTCACTATTCTTTTCATTTACCTTTCTCATCCCATCTACATCTTACAATACCTGTTTAGAAACTTTGAAAAGTCACATTCATCACAACCTCTAATAAATGTGGTAATTCTTATTAGAATTATGATCAGGCAAAATCAGTTTCTGATTACAATAGACATATAGAAAAGATAAAAATAAGGTATAGTTCAGCAAGTAATTATGTGTAAGATAGCTCTTACAATAGTGTGCTTTTGAGAAGGCATCTCTATCTTTAACCAAGTAATGTGACAGAAGTCTCACCTGATAGTACAAGCACAAATTAGAGCAAAGGACCTTTCAAGCAAAGGGCAGTTTTTCTCCTGGTATTTTCAGAATCAGTCAATGTAGAGGAGTCTTTTTCATGTTGAAGCAGGGCAAGCACAATTAGAGTTCTAGTCCAGTATTTTGTTATTATTGTCATTGTTAATTGCTTAAATGTATTCTTGAAAGAATATTTTGCTCTAACAGGAATTTGTGCGACTGACAGTCTCTGACACAATGACGACTTACATCACAATTCTAATTGGTGATTTCTTGAGAGCTGTCTTTGTTAGGTTTTTCAATTACTGCTGGTGCTGGGACCTGGAGTATGGATTTGTAAGTATCTGATTTACTATTTTAAATGTATAATATCCCTTCATGTTTTTGTAGTTAATTACAATTTGTTTTCAATCCAACAAAATTATGAGTTAGCTAGACCCATCACCTTCAAAATCCCTGAACAATATTGTGTTAGTTTTTCTCAGAATTTGTCTATACCTTAATAGTTATCTTACTCTTTAGACTTGTGGACTTTAGGAAATGTTTGGTGCCTATACCTTAATAGTTATCTTATTCTTTAGACTTGTGGACTTTAGGAAATGTTTGGTGTTTTTTACACATTTTTCACACATTTCCAATTTGAAAACTCAGTCCCTGTTCCATGACAAGCAATTTCATTTCAAACAGGGTTTTCTAACATACTGAGGGATCCAGTGTTTGTGGAGAAAAATATCAAACAAATATGTTTCCAGAAACCTGATTTTATATATATTTTAATAGAATTATCTTAACTGTAATAAAGCTAGCAAGTCCTGTAACATAAGCGGGTGTAGAACTCTTCACCCAGGAGTTGGGACTTTCACTCTTTTACACAGATCTGCAAGAGGTTAAATTACCTGAGATTCCTGTGCTGTAAGTTCTGATGCTGCAGTTTCACCTGTTAAGTAATAGTCAAGGTACTGGCAGTGCTTGTGAAGCTCCTGAAGCTTCTCTTTTACCTACTGAGAAGTATGGAAAGAACCCAAGTAATTTAAAGATGTCTTGGGTATATCTGTATGGACATCCATCACAGCTATTCTGTCATCCTTTTGTCCTCCTTTCCTCAAAATTGTACCTTCATATGTGTAAAAATTTCTTCTTTTGCTAAAAGCAGCCTCCTGAGAAATGTTAATTTCCAAGATGAAGAGAAAATTTTTGTTTTTCCCATAGAAAAAAACCCTTTTTCTGGTGTAGCAATCTCATTGCTTTTGATTGACTTCTATGACATTTCATCCTCTACAGCAATGATCAGGTTTCTTCGCAGTAATTCTACAGCATGTCTCAAATGGGAGCGGTGTAGGGCTGGAGACAAAGACCACCAGCCAGCCAGGTTGTGGACAAATAAGTTATAACTCTTGCAATATCAATATTAATCAATATAAATATTAATCAATATCAACATCGATCAATATCAATATCAAATGCAGGAATTTGAATACATCATGGGCAGAGACCCAGCTTATGGAACCATTTATTTTTATATACTTAAATTGCAGATGGAGCTTTCTTGTATTTTCAGATGTTGCACAGCCATCACAATAGCAAAATTTGGATGTTGGAAACATGAATCATTGTAGCCAGTGCTACATCTGACAGGGAATAGCTCAGACATTGTATTTTCCAAAGATGTTGAAGTGATAGTCTGGACCTTTTTGTCACATGATTTTGTTTGTCCGTGATCAATGAAAAAGCCTGAATGAATGGAAGCCTAAAGGCCGTTCTGAAGACTGTAGGACAGACTCTAGCTAGCATGATTCAGCTTCCATTTTGGCTTCCTAAAGCCTCTTCTGTCTTGCTATTTGCTCTGAATCAGCTGGTTTTTATGCAAGGACTTTTTGTTGCATGACCTGTCCAATCACAGGACCCTAGTGCTATTTGAGATGACCCCCAGTATCTAAAACAGCTGGATGAGCCTCCTAGATGTATTTTTTGTGAGATGCCTGCAACCTCCTGGTGTTGGAAGTCACACAGTGAACTGTAGGACTGGTTGGCTTGAGCTGTGAGTGCCAATTGTCAAATGAAGATGTTTACATTCATATAATAACATTTCAGACTTAATTTTTTGCCCTTTGTTTTTGTTACCATTTGGGATGCTCACAGAATACAATACAGTAACCCAATCAATAGAAGAAAGTCTATAAAGGAAAGAGATTTATTGAAGGATCTGGACTAAAGTACTGCATGCATAGTATCCTTCTTTCTAGGCATTCATCCGTATACAAAATGAAGAATATAAAGACAGGCAATAAAGAGTGAATCTCACAGCCCACACATAAGGGCTTCAACATTGTTAATGAAAGCTGTGGCATGTTTATCCAGCAATGAGGTAATGTCTTATTTCTGTGTTATGTTATTGTTCTCAAGGTGTCAACAACACAGCTGCTGGTAGAGATGCTGAATCCAATTTATTATTCAAATTTTTACTTGACAGTATGTATGGCCATGGTGTTTATAATCATCTGGCCTGTTATGGTCCTTACATCCATTAAACTGTCTGAAACAACAGCAAGAATTGGAACTGCAAAGTGAAAATCACTCATTTTCTGGTCATATCTGAGCTTAAAATATTCCCTAGTAAGTAGCTGTACCTTTGTCTTTATGGTCAGTGCCACGATCCTACCATCCATTAAGTTTTAGACTTTTTTTTATACCATAAATATTTTTGACAGCCAAAATGTCCTTTGGCAAAGAATTCCAGNACTTCATTTTGTTTGTTTAAAAATTTAAAATTTAATTAAAAATTAAATTTAAAATTATTTTATTTGTTAATGCTACCTCTTATGTTATGAAGAACAGTCACATGTTATTTCATCCTGTATGGTCCTATTCATCTTTCCATGTCACTTATGTTATTTTATCCCGCCATAGAGCTCTCCTTGGTCAACTGCTTTTTACATTGAATACTACTAATCTACTCACTCTTTCCTCATGTTGAAACATATTCACAAATACATGCAACACAAGTACAGAAGTTTGCTGCAAACACACACACATACATATATATATGTGCATATCACAAAACTACGCAGAAAGAGTGTGGGGACTCCAAATATTCCAACAATTTAAAACAGTACAATCAAAATTTGTTATTTTAATTGGCGATTTTAATAACATAACTTTTTGTTAGTTTTGTCACAAGGTAGTATTTACCTTTGCATCTCATGTCCCTTCCTCACTCTACCAGTCATCCGTGTATTTAATGATTCATGACTTTTTTATCCATTCACTATGGTGAATTTTGCAAGTCACCAGCTATGGTGTAGCAAAATTCTTTAATGAGAAAACTCATTAAACAAAATGTGACAATGCAAACCCATAGGAATAATATGCTTGAATCAGACATTTAGGTGTAAACCAAAAGTTCACAGCCACAATTTCTTATCAGGAAGTTTTTTTTCTAGTTCATATTCACACAAACTAATAGGTGTGTGCGTGTATTCCAATTGTTATTTAAATGCAGTGTATTTAATGTTTGCAGATGGAAATGTTTCTGAGTTACAGACAAATCAGGTAGAAGAAGATATGTGAAAATGCTTTTTTTTTTTTTTGAAGGAAAGAGTCAGATGAACAGTTTAGAAATATAAAACTAAAGAATTATCTTTTTTACAATATTTATGTGTCTATACTGGAAACAAATTTATGAAACATTACTTTCTTCATCAGACAAAGAGATAATCAGACACTATGGCTGCATCTTGAAGTAAAAAATAGCATCAAACACAAGCAAATTAGACATGATATTCATATTAATCAGGGAAGACAAAGATTGGCAACATCTGTAAATGTGTAAACAGAATTCTTCAGCAGTGTAACTGGATGTGAATATGAAGGATAGAGTTATAGTTCCAACAGAAGTTAAATCACAGCAGCTTCATGGCTGGTGTTGTACTGGAAGACATATTAGAGGACCACCACTAGCCACTCCAATGGAAAATTTATTTATTCTATTTATTTATTTATTGTTTTAAAATTTGCCCAGTTCCTGGAACTGTCTTCAATTCTCTTTCATCTGCATCAATCTCAAAAACATTTTCAGTAAAATACTACAAGCTGTATTAAAATCATATTAATTTGTTTCATGGTTCACTGCTAAGATGCAACTAGACACCTTACAACTCAGTGTCAGTATGCTGCTGCTGCTGTTGGAAGAGAAAGTTTTAGTCTGCTATAAGTCATCCTAAAACCCTTCGTGCAAGCTTAATGAAAGCATCTGTGTTATTTCTTTCAGCCATCATATTCTGAGTTCGATATAAGTGGAAATGTGCTGGGACTGATCTTTAACCAAGGCATGATCTGGTAGGTGTGGCAAAGCATGTTACATCTGCAGGACTGCAGGTTTCAGCTGAATCTGTGAAAGATTGCTCTGAAATTCTGATCTTGTCCCATTGCTTTAGTTGGTGGAAGTATAATGCAACATATATCAAACTCTTACACTGCCATTAGCAGGACCACTTCAAAACTAGTTCTGGGCTAAGATTATGGGACTAGATACATCAGAATTTTGCAATGACCTGATAAGACCATCCAGTAAAAAGCTACGTAGATGAAACTTTTTTTTTTTTTAATTTTTTTTTTTTGTTTTGTTTTGACTGACTGACTGACTGACTGCGTGCTAGAGCAAGCACCTGGCCTGTATTGTTCTGCTTTGAATTTTAGCCTTTCAAAACACTTTGCCACTCTTTTCCCATTCATCCTGTGAAAAATAGACTATGAAACAAATGTGTATAAAATTATCTTTGCAGGCATATGAATGTGCATAGAATGCTACTGCTTCAGTACTATTCCCTAGCTGTAGAAGAGAAGAGGTCTACATTTCACATCATTTTTGGACTTCATATTGGTAGTAAAGAATACCAATACGTCGAATCCTTGTGCAAGATGCTCTGTCTTCCTCAGAAACTAACCTCCCTAACCACTGTTGGCTTCACCAGTTTAATTCTTGCTAAGATCTTCTTTTTTACCTTCACTATGTCTTTGTTGATCAGGTTTTTTGCTTGGTGAAAGCCCTCACTTCTATAAAGCCCAAAGACTGTGTGCTGTGTGCATGTCAAATAAATGCCACAGAAGTAGAGCAAAGAGGCTACAAATATCTTGCAGTCCCTGCAAACAAAGTCTGTTGTGGGGGATGCACTGAGATCCCCAACAGCAGCACTGTGGACTTCCTCAGAAGGAGGGTATGCTGCTGAGGATGCGCATGGCACTACCTATGGTGTCATAGTGATGGCATGCTATAAGAACATGACTGGAGGGAGTGCAGCGCTGCTCCTGGCATGTGAGGTGCCTATATTGTGTCTGGTACCTAGAGAAGCAGCTTAGGTTTGCAATTCACATATTGCTATCTGCCTAATTTCTGATAGGAAACATTTCTAAGGCTGCTTTTTGTCAAAATGATGAGGCTGCAACATTTTATACACAATTGGTGGTGCTAATAATTACTACTACTGTAATTAATGCTGTAACTCTTTGGAAGATATGTTGGAAATAATTCTTTATCTAAGAGATGTTGAGGACTTGTGAGGGAGACAATTCCCTAACAAACATTACTTGTAAAGACTACATTCACTGGTAAGCTGCCATGCCCCAAACTACAACATCCTTCTGCTTACTGCTTATCATCGAGTTGGGACTGCATTTACACACTAATTGATATTTGCAGGGCCAAGTAAGGCACTAGAGACGGAGTGCTGTTCAAAATAATGTTTAATGATTTAAACTGAATGAAATCAGAAGAGTAAACAAAAGTTAACTGAATGATAATAAACATGCACTGCCCAAATAATGTTTATAATTAATAGATAGATAGGATAAATTGGTTTCTGTTCTATCCGAGCTTTATAAATTCTATTGCACATGCTTGTGCTCATCTGAAACAGAATAAAAAGGAGTTTCAGGTGCAGCTGGTGAGCTTGGCCTATCACAGAGCTTGAAAGGGTACCAGAATCACGCATATGTGCATCTATTTTTGCATATGAGAGGGAGATCATGTGGTTAGGGAAACTCTTCTTATCTCTGTGTTTTCACAAAACAAGTGGAATGCAAATAATTTGCAAGTCTTCTCCTTGTTAATAAGCTTTGGCAAAAAAAAAATTCTACCATATTATAAATATTATACTGAAATGTTATTATAACATCTGTAGGTTACACAGATTTTGAACATGTTGAAATGTAGGATTATTTTGCAATTGACTTCCATATGGGTACAGGAACAGAGCCATGAGGTGCTCTCTCCCTTCACCTGTAACCTAGCAAACCCTTTATCTTTTCACTGAAGGTTAGTGAAAAGAGGAAGAAGATATAATAATATAGAGATTGTCATAATATTTGTATACTCAAAAGTTCTCTTTCCAGCCATGTAGATCTATTTCCTAGTTTTTAAAATAGAACAACTGAGGCATTCCAAGGCAAAATAACTCAGCCCTGGTCACTTGGACAATGATTAAGGAAAAGTAGATTCCTGATTTTTTACATTCTGTATCATTTGTCCAGACAAGTGGAAATAATTGCTCTTCAGTTGGCAAAGCACAAGAAAAAAAGGTGTGATAAAAATTAAATGTTCTCATCTGTTTCTGAGTTGTACCGTAACAAAGACAAAACAATAATTAGCAGAATGAATATACATTTTGTGGGAATGAAGGACTAAATAATTATGGTTACATAAGTAAACTAAATGTCAACTAAGCAAAAATGTCCTCCCTAAAATGGTGCCAGTGTATTACAACAAACAATAAACTAGATTATTTTGGGATTACCTAGCCTTTGGGCTATCTGTTTTTATACAACACAAGTGAGATGATACCTAAACTAATGTGAAAAGTAAGAATGGATGAGATTTCATCAGGGGATCATTTAATTTGCAGAGGAAGTGGCCTTTGTAACTTTGAAACAAAAAATTCATATGGAGAATTCTCTCCATACAGCCTCAGTTCTTCTAAAGCAAGACTGAAGAAACCAGACCACTAAAAGACTATAAAGATGGTTTTATGAACTTGATTTCTGATTGTACAGTACATATGGCTGCAAAGCACATTGATGCAGAGCATAGGTGGCATATCTATGAAGAAATAAGTCCTACAATTAGGTGCTTATTTTTGTCTTTGCTTCTTTTCTAGGATGGGATCTTTTTATGCACCATGTCTCCCAGCAATCAACGTATTCCGCCTCCACACTTCCATGTATTTGCAGTGCTGGGCAGTGATGTGTTGCAACGTCCCCCAAGAGAGGGTCTTCAAGGCTTCCAGATCCAATAACTTCTACATGGCCATGCTGCTTTTCATCCTCTTTCTCTCGACATTGCCTGCTGTGTACACCATTGTCTCCATCCCACCATCTTTTGACTGTGGTCCTTTCAGGTTTTTTTCATTTTACCTCCATTTTTTGTAACTGATTCAATGAACCACCTCATCACATCACAATGACCAAAATGACCCAGTAAAGAAAAAGAGTTCCTGTTATATATCTTAGCATCTTAGCACCTGATAGGCTGAGTGTTCTTAATGTAGATAATTTCTGAAGCTGGAATTCTAGGAGACTGAGTAATTATTTAGAAATTTTGTGAAGTGTAGAAAATAATTTNAAAAAAAAAAAAAAAAAAAAAAAGAAGGTTAAGCCAGAAACTATTCTTGAGGAGTACAGCAGTGACCCATTATGCACCTCTGGTCTCCTGTCTTGAGAAAAGGATAGGATATAGGAAACATGTACCTATAGACTGTAGGAAGAGGCATATCAGAATGCATGATGGTGTGCTAAGCGTACGGTGGTGACACAATATTTCATGCATCTGTATTACCACTGTGAAGCTGATCTGTTTCTGAAGTTTTCAAGGTTTCCACATTTATTAATCCCTTCTAGAAACTAAAGGCCTGCCTGGCCTGTACAAACATGTGCCTTACATTCAAGCTAACTTAGATTTTCCCACATTTTCTCCCTCTGTTCCCACCACTTGGGAATTCCAGGACCATTTTCGTTAACTTTACTTGCCCGGTAGCATGACATACAACTATAATGAGTACAGAACAACAGTCAATATATGAAATTAAAAAATTAAAAATATTGTAGTCTTTGGTTTTGAACAAAGTATTAGCAAAGGAAGAGTAGGCGAACAGTAAAAGAAACATTCGGATTCCAGTGGAAGGTTTGAATAATATATTACAGTTGTGAACAAAATGGTATCTGCAGAATCCTCAGTGTACTTTGTAAAGGAGCAGAAGTCTTGTCCCATTAACTTTGGCCAAGGTCAAAATGTATGGGAGATTATTCCTAGGTACCTGCAGTAGTCACAGTCACTTAAGAGGGAGAATTGCATGACAAAAATTCTGATGAGACAGAAGATTGCTTGAATTTATGGAAGCAAAGGTAACAAAGCAAGTGATGCAAAGTAAAATTTTTTATTTGTCATAGCAAAGAAAGTACAGAGGGAGACATCTGGAGTCAGATCTGAGTAGCTGCAGTTATTGAATTAGATGTTACTGAAATGGTAAGATCACTGTTCAAAATAAGAAAAAATAGTTCATGTCACTTTTCCTCGGTCAAATGCAGAGATACTTTGTTCTTCACAAAAAATATGAAGTCTTCAATGTAAAATTGAATTCAAGATGGGGGCCATCTTGAAACTCATGAAAGTTTATTAAGCCCAGGTATAGGTAACACTGCTGTTGAGCAGCCAGTAGGTAAATACTGGTAGTGCATGGTTCTGTATTAAAAAAGAACATATTTTCCTGTTACTAACTCAGTGTTTCATCTATTACGAAGCTTATGATTCTTGGAGGCTTTTTTGCTTGTTATGTTAATTATTTTAATCCATAATTAAAAGCAACTTATACTAATCAACAGAAACTTGACAGAAGCAGGGAAGCTAGAACAGAATTAGCAAAGTTGCAGTAGAAGAAGCTTTATGTGTGTTGGGGAAAAGATAAGGAGAGCACATAATGGAATTTCTCATCTGCTATGGGTAGGTGGAGGAAGCAGAGAAAAACAACTGGTCTGAAGAAGAATTCTACCTGAAAACTTTTTACATGGGAAGAGGGTAAAGGTTGAGAACAGTGAGCTAAAGAAAAAAACCTGGTTGTCAGATATGCTTTACAGGAACTCAAAACAGGTGACAGGAGGCCTCAATGACTGGAATATCAAGTGGTAATTTGGTGGTAGTTCTTTTAACCAGCTAAAACTAGCAATAAGTTTCAATACAAAGAATCATTTTGCTGGTTTTGTTCAGGTAAAAAAAAAAATCACACTCACTCTTGTAAGGCATAGCCTAAAGCAACATAAGCAGGAAAGAACTTTTGGAACATCTATTTAAATGCTTCTGAAAAAAAATCCCCTTAATGTTAATGGTCTAGGAAGAAAATGTTTTGTACATAAGCTATGGAACCATGTTTCATGTTCTATGTTGCATGAAAGCCATGGAACAATTATACGGGAGGGTTATTAGATTGCTGTAACAATAACAAAAAGCTCCTAAAACGCACTGATTCTATAGCATTGGTACACAGTGAAAAGATAAGAGAATTAGGCTGCAAAGTGCTGAACGGAAAACAATTGCAAACAGTCTATTTTTTGCTTATCAAAGCAAAGGTAGGATTTGATTTTTTCACCAGAACTTTACAGAGCACAAATTGGATTTCACTCTTTGGTCAGTAGCATGGAGTTCACAATTCAGTACAATTTTTTGAGGAGTAATTCTGGTAGTAACTGCAGGCAATATCTATTACCATGCAATGAAATTTTTGGTGTCTATTTCCC
>VZRU01002622.1:131676-142059 GCA_013398155.1 Pedionomus torquatus | reverse complement strand
CTTCCAACTCTAAACATTCTATGATTCTATGATTCTATGATTTGCGTGTGATATATTGTCAATTTTTCTTTTTAACAGTGGGAAGACTAGAATGTTTGAAGTCATATCAGAAACTCTGGAGCATGACTTCCCTTCCTGGTTTGGGAAGGTATTTGGTTATGCCTCTAACCCTGGACTCATCCTTCCTTTTATATTGCTGATGGTGTATGTATAGAATATTAACTCAAACCTTGTTTAATTTAAGGTCTGTTTCTTTACTCTGAATCTTCACTGTCTGTATATCTAATTAAACAATGCTGATTGCCCTGTGGTGAGGGCTATAAGCCTTTTATTTGATCACAATGAATGAACCTTAACAAAGTGTTATATCTTTGTTTTGTTCAATAGATTTCTTTTTAGTTTTGCTTTTCAAAAATGTTGTTGCCACAATAATGGAAAAGCTATTAAAACGCACTAGCCTATAAGGGATCTGAAGTGTTATGATTAGATCAGCTTGTACAACAAGCAGAATGGCACATCATAAATCCTTAGCAAGTTCAATAGAAACATGACCACCATGAAGCAGAGCTATTTGTCAGTAACTTTCAGGAAATCTCATCTTCCACTTCTTTGGCCTTTCCTTGAGACACAATGTACTCTATGCTTTTGGGACAGGAGTGTGAGTCAAGGTGTTGGAGACTTTTTGAAACAGGGTTAACAGAGATTTTTTATCTTTTACCAGTACCTGGTAAAGAATAATGACCATAGGACAATGTTTCCAGAGACTGTATTTAATCCTGCTTTATAAAGGCATATTAAATTGTTGTATTCATATATTGGATTATTTAGCATACTGATGAACTAGAAATAATTCTACATAGACATAAGCTGAGATTTAATCCTGCACTGTAGCACTGCCAATAAATATAGATAAGATTACATAATACAATAGAAATAGTGAAGGATTTTGCATGAGCAAATGAAATCGTGAGAGTGAATTTTGCCAAGATTCGCTTAACATCATACTCTATTTTAATCTTTGGCTAGAAAAACAAAAAATCTGGGCTGTCCTCTGAAATACATGATCAATTTGTACTGATTATTTTTTAAGCACAATTGTTTTCTTGGAATGGTCCTAGGCAAAAATTCTAGAATTAATTAATTAGTTAAAATAAAGTTATGATTTACATATTATTAATTATTGAATTCTTAGTTATTATGTATCATTATATTATTAAGATTTTCAAATAATTTAATATTTTTAATAAGTTAAAAACAAGACAGAATCAGGCAAAACAGAGAAAAGAGTATATGCAGATTAATTATTTACTGGTCATATCAATAAAAGACCTCATATCGGAATTTCTCTTATTAAATCAACATGGTGAAAAATGTTAATTTCATAGGTATCACAAAATTACTACAACACACTGAAAAATGATGTTAAATTATACGGTTATGGTTTTGATCAGTAGAAGGAGGAGGTTGTAGTTTAATAAATATTAAAACCTATGCTTTGGGCTGCTTACTTGAGTTTACCTATAGTATTAGCTCAAAAGCTTTCATAAATGTGATTTACTCCTTTTAAGATTATAATATTGAATATGGAGTATTAATAGACAGAATAGTTTATTTTAGCCTTTATTTTCCCCGAAATAACGCTACTTTCTTCATACCATAAAGAAGCACATTGTTATTTGTCAAAATACTACTACTGATTAAGCATGATAAATGAGGAAGAGATACAGATTTTATATTAGCATAATTGTAGTTATTGCTATAGGAATGTTGTAAGTCTTTATATTTAAATCATTACCTAACCGGAACTATTATTTTTCTTTAAATTTAGCCTCAGTATTTATTATCTCAACGCTACCTCCAAGTCCTACAAGGAAGCTAACTTGGAACTTAAAAAGAAGCTACAGAGTGTAAGAAATAGAAAATTATTGATTTGGGGTTTACTAAACACTGAAGAAGCTCTTCAGGTCACTGAAAGATGTGTTTTCTCTCTCTCCTTTTCATTAGCAAGCAGAAGAAAATAAAAGAAGAAATAAACAAAAGGCACAAAAATCGAATGAACAAGAGGAAAATCCATTTGAGACAGAACCACCGCAGCCCAAGCAAAAAGGAGGCAAGCAAGAGGAATCCACTCAAAACCAAGGTAAGATGTGTTTTGAATTTCTCAGGATGAGGAATTCACATGTGCCAGACCAGAGTTTTCCTCACTGCCTCTACTAGTTTCCTGAAAGTCCTTCTCAATAAGTAATCACAAGTATTAGCCTAATCTCCAATCCATTTTTCTTTCTTTGGCTTGTTTAAGATACACGGTAATTTTATTCTACACCATGCCATATGAAAGTTAAAAAAAAAAAAAATAAAAAAAAAGAAAGGTGGTCATAGAGCTGCAATGAACTGCAAGATCCCAGCCCTGCAAAAAAAGAAAACCTACTTAAAGCATCTGAATGTTAGGGAACTTAACACAAACTGGTCAGATCCAAATCTTGTGCCTTCCTGTCGTATTTCACTGATCCAGGACTGCTGAGGACAAATTGTCAGGTGCATTGGGAAAAGGTATAGTGAGAACACGGAAGGATAGCAACCTTTATCGGAAAGCCTAGCTTGGTCTGGCAGGTTTCAATCTGTCCTGAAGGACCATGCAGCCTATTTCCCTATTTCCTTTCCCTTGGACATTGCTAGACCTCCCTCATGCATGTATGTCATACAGCCCGTGTAGGTTCAAATTTAGCAGAGAAACTGAGATTAGAGATGACTGTTTCTGGAAGAATCATGTGCAAGATATATGTCTACAGCCTCAAAATCTGCCCACTTAACTTTGAAATTAGCTGTTTCATCGTCATTTAAGGAGCATCTAGCTACTTGGGAAAAGCCTCCACTTCCCTTCACTGGGCCCTTGCTGAAAGGATGGGAGGGAAAATACAGTGCAAAGACGGTGAAGGTGCATTACCCCAGATTTCATGCTGTCAACTGGGCAAGGCCCAGACTTTCCACTGCACTCTGGAGTAGACAGGAAGCTGCAGGATTTCCCTGTCAGCAAATTTCTGGCTTGCATGTTCGTTTTTTAATTTTGTTCTCCAAACACATTTCAGACAACAAGAAAGGGCAGGACAGCAATGAAGTGAAGAAGACAGGCCAGCCACAAGAAGCCAGCTCCTCTCAGGCACTCCAGCATCCAGGTCCTGCCCTCGGTGGCCACTATCCCCCACAGGGCAGAGGAGGAAATGTTCCTCCTCCATCTATAGCTGTGACAAGGCCACCTGGGCCCAGAGGATATGGAATGCCGGGTTATCTGCCTGGAAACCCACGTTTCCCAGGGCCACAGCCAGGAATGCCCAGGGGGCCTCCCAACTACAGATAAGGAGCCTCGAGAACATTGTGACATGATGAAGGGTGCTGAGGGCCCTAACCACAAACACGCTCCTGCAAGCGCAGAACCCAAAGATCTCCACGTGCACAGAAGTTACCCACACACTTCAGTCTTTGCAGGATTGGAGCCTTCAGAAGGAAACATTGTACATGTCTTTTTGCATTTGAAGGCATTGCAAAAGGGCATTATCCGTGACAATAAATTGCTAAACTTAGGGATATTTATTGGAAGATATTTATTAGAAGAGTGAAAGGCATTTTGTATTCGGTTGATTATTTTCTTAGAAGCCTGAAACTGTGTCCCTAACATCCTTCCCTTTTTCATAGAAGCACGGTTCATTGAAACCATAACTTCATATAAAATGTATGAGAGTCATAAACACTGCTTATAGCTTGTCTTCTGCAGGTTAGATTTACTTACCCAAGCATTGCAGGTTGTAAATGAGAAAACTAGGATCTTTCAAAAGCTGGTTGATTGCCTCTGAAGTCTTTGGGAAAGTATTAAAAAGGTAAAAGAAAAGCAATATCCTGCCTACTGCTATGAAGAAAAATTATCCCCTTCCACAGCACCACTTTTAGCTAATAATATTTTTATCACATTTTGAAAGACTAAAAATAAATTTAAAAAAGATCAAAGTGGTGAAGAAATATCTCCTGTGCACAAAAACATATTTGAGGAATAGAGGTAAGACAGTTACGCAATCATTTCTCCCAAGAACTTCCCAAAATTGTGTTATGGCACAGAGGCAGTTATTATAGGATAAGAATATGTGGTGTAAAATCCGTTCTGTGGGTTTATTGTTATATACTTGTATTGAACTTCATAGAATTCAATAGGTGGAACAAATACTTAGTCTGATGGGCCTTGTGGAAACACAGGATAAATGCAAGCTCATGTGTGAGTTGATGTTACTTATTCCAATGAGACAGCTTTATTTTTATGTTCTGATTTTATTTCCTTGTTAAGAATTTTGGCTTTGATAATTATTTTAAGACTCACAAGATTAGTAACATCAAAATTAGTCAACTTGCTGTCTTCTAAAAAATAAAGGTAATTGGGGAATTACATAATATAAAATACAGTAATAATAATACTTTTATATAATACAGGCTCATATTGTACAGTAGAAAAATTTTAACCATATCTCAGAATAAAACAAGTCTTGACAATACAATTACTTCCATTTAATTAAATTGTGAAACTTACTGACAAAGGCCTACATAAAAACCTAGCGTAGGCTAGGTATCCCCATAAACAACAATGATCCCGATGCAATGTCCAGCTCAAACAGTCTTAAAACCAATTGCCGGAACCCTGGGAGAAACCAAGGGAAACTTCACTTCATATGTGGCGTGACTCCTGAACTGCTTCCATAAGTATCTGCTGTCAGCCAGAGATAACGTATTACATCTATCAGACCTTCAGTGGGGACCAGTGTGGTTGTTCTGCCTGTAATCACTAAGCACTGATAGCCCAATCACGAAAAAAGTGCATTGGAATATCTACAAGTCTTCTCTAGCACAAGACTGGCAACACACTGTTACTAAGGGAGAAGACAAATGAGTTAAGACTGGAACCAAAGACATGTCTGCATCTGGGGTACAGTAAGTCTTGTATTTTAAATTAGAGAAAGTATAGCTAAGTGCAGTATAAGTTGTTTTCTCTCTGTCAGATAAGATTTCTAATCTATGGAGTTCAGACATGGACAAAGTAGAGTAATTCAAACTGTCTTTTAATTTGAGATCCTTTTGTAACATGATTAATTTTTAAACTGAATATGTTTTTAACCTACAGACTTATAAGACTGTCAAGGGTCATATTGAAGATTGCCATGGGCTCCAGTCCTCTAGGGCTTTTATGCTTTTAAGACATATTTTTTTCCTACACATTAGGATTGATCTCTCATGAGACACTGATTTGCATAGAGCTTTCATCTCACTGTTTGCTAACATTTCGTAAGAACAAAACACTAGATATTCCTTAAAAAGAGGAAGATTGTATATAGAAGTGAAGAAACTGATTTTAAAGAGACTTGGTGATCCATCTGAGGTTTTCTAAGTATGTTAGAAGAAAATGGAGTTTAAAACTGCTTTTGATGAAGTCTTGTTCCCTGAAATGAAGAGGGAGGTTTATGCTACACACAGAGGTCTTAATAAGGACTCCTTGCTTTTTAGTACCAAATTTTTCTGTGGGTATTAAGGGCTTTCTCATTATTAGCACCCCTGTTATTTAATTCTGTGGGATGGTTTTACACCATGATTGGGAGAGACATAGGAAGGAATGCACTGGCTGAAATTATTCTGAGGAACTTCCTGCTGATCATGCTGTATTGATTTTCAACAATAAATGTGTTCTCAGAATAAACCTGTATATGCAGTGACGAGCATGTAACAAACAACACAAAAGACAATAACAAAGGTAGTTGTTGTTTATGCCCCGTGGTCCTCATCCGGTTGCTGTGACAGAAAATTAAAGATTTATTCTTATTCTTTGGTACTTCTAAGTAAAGATCTTTCATCACCGTGTTTCATGAAGTTGTGTTTTCAATGTTCCCTAGTATGCCATTTCATTCATAACACAACATCAACTTAGCAGGCAACATGTGGCATTATATTATCCAATGTCCTATATTATGTCCACTTTAAGAAAGCATGCTGTTATTCAAATATTTACAATAATTTTGCGTGTTCAGATTTCAAGTAATACTTCCTTTCTGTACAACCTTTCTCTAGTCCTACTATATTTTGAGTCTTTCAGTTAAAATTCTTTGTCTCTGCTTTTTTTGAAAAAGCATCCTATCCACTTTTTGCACACTGCTCCTGCTCTGTTTGACTTTCGTACTTGACTTACTGTGATTCAAATCATGGCAAATGATCTTGCTTATAGAATATACTGTGCTTTCATCAGTGAAATACAGACCATTTTCTATGTTGTTAGATATGTGAATTGTGCTCAGGATTCCTCAGAGCTCTATTATCCAACTGTTTTCAGTGAAAATGAGGGTGCAGTGCATCTTAGCATGCCCCAAATTGTCCTCTGCACAATTTACATGCTGTCTTCATAGCATTTGGCTAAGCATTTCACATAGTTTTCTGCATAATAAAAGTGCACTTCACTAGATTAGGGTACTGGTACAGAGGGACCTTCAAAATATTTTGAAATCCCTGCCAAAGTTTTAATTTCTTGCTGATCTGTGAAATTTGTAATTGCTGTAAAATTATGGTTATTGAATAAATATCCCTTCTCCTATTTGTCTTTTTTGCTGCTGTTAAATTAAATATTTTCACTTGATAACAAAGTCCTACCCTTGGACCTGTGCAATGCTCTCAGATGAACAGGAAGCAAAAGGATGAAAATAAAGTTGAGACTTGATTGAATTCACAGCTAATAAAAGACATAACTTTTTATAACATATTCTTTTGAACACTAGATTTGTGGAACCTAAATATAACAAGTTGAATACAGGTAATAATAACAACCCTGAAGATCTGCAGAAATATAGAGATGTTGTAAAGTTGCTAGACGTTGAAGTCCAATAAATCATTTTGTTACCCTCCATTGTTTAAAAAAAAAAACCCACAAAGTACTCACTGGAAAATTAAATGCAGGTTTTGTCTGTTCTGAATCCTTTGCTTTACTTTCCAGTTCTCTGAGAAAAATCAGTCTGTTAAAATAATTATGGCTAGAGATAAACTTTAATATCGGGTAACATCCAGTCTGTCTGTCCTGCGTTGAAAAATGAGGCTGTATGAGACCACAATGAGCTTTGTGCTATCACCGCCATATAACCAGCCTGTATTAATTCCTCAAAACCATTGAATGGACAAAAAATAAAAAGTAAAATAATGTAATGATATGGTGGCACAAACAATATTCCCTTATCTCCTGTAGAAAAGGTCATTATAATTGAGAAACACCCATGCTCAGTGGTTATAAATGAGCTATGAAAAACAGTATTTCCCTAAACTAAAGAACAACCTGGAAAATTCTGCATGGATGTGGCAAACTCTGCTTTACCTGCTGTTTACAGTCTGTAAAGACTGAACTATAAAAATGTCTGTGTGTGATAGTGCTGGATAACTCACATTACCTGTCTGTTTAGAAGCACACTCAGGTATTACGTTATTAAAGTCAGGTTAATAACGGAATGCATACTTTTCTGTGAGTTACTTAATTTCTCCATTTCAGACCAGCAAGTGTCTGTAATGCATTCATGAGCCTAGATATCACCCAGAAAATGGGAAGCAGCATTCACCATTAAAGTCTGTGGTTGCATTATGGATGTGGGACATTACAACAGCATAGTCTGGAGACACAGACCACATAAGCACCTGCTGCCTATCCTGTGTGACAGAAAGTATGCAGCACTTACTCCCTGGCATAGGACAAGGATGGGGGTGGGGGTGGCACTGTGGTAACCGACAGAGACATGACTAGCACCCCTTTGGTGCAGCAGTTAGCATTGGGAAAAACTTTCCTAGATTTTATTGTGCTGCCTGGTGGTTGCAAATAAAGATGTTTCCAGGGTGTTGTGTCAGAGGAAATGGTGAGGTGGAAGGTTGCACCTCCTTGGCATCCCAGCTGCGGCTCAGCCTCCTGGCGCAAGACAGCATGGAGGTCATTTCAGCAGCAGGCTTATTCCAGAGAGGTATAGTGCAGAGGGCTTTGAAAGCCACATCAGGAGACTGAGAGAGCTTCTTCTGGCAGCTCAGTGATGATGCCTTGCAGTACTGGACTGGGAGACTCAGCTTCTTGGGCCACAGCTGTGTGCAGATAATCTCTGTCTCACACAGCTGATTCATGCAGTGACGTGAAACCTAAGCAGAAGGGAAAGAAGACCAGGTCAGACTCATAGGATGCCATGGTAACAGTCTGTGAGACTCAAATGCCAGCATGGTTGCTTGTCAGGTGCTATCTGAAATATTTCTCTGAGTGAAACTGGACTAGGTGAAACTGCAGCCAAACTCGCTTTGGCTGCTGCAGTAACTGCTCTGGAAGGGAGAAATGGCTCTGAGTGAGATCTGCTATACTTTGGTCCCAGCCACCTGTTCTCCCTTGGTCTCAGCAAAGGAGAAGGATCACAGCCTTGCCCTTCTCTTTCCTTTGTTCTTTTAGCTTAGTTTCTTTGACTCAGTACCATGCACAGGAAGCTATCTCTCCATGGCTGTACTCCACCACATGGAACCACCAAGTCATATGTGCATGTATACTGTACATGACAGGTAGCCATTTCCTTAAATAGCAATATTTAAATACATAAATAAATAGAGTTCACATGTAACAGTATTAACAAAAGCCGGAAAAACAAGATATTTTTGTCTTATTACCTAAATGCTGTGGGAGGAGACTGTGTCATAAATTACAGATCCACAACTTGCAAATAGAAATGTTGTTAAGGTTAGGATCCAAAAGTACTAGCAGTATCGTTGGGTATAAACATCACCAGTGGAGTATTTTCTTGTATTTGCATCATTAGAAGACTATAGGTTAGTGTAAAGAGCTGAAAGATGCTTAGCATTAATAATGATTAGAAGTAGGAATAAATATCAGGTTCCTTCATGTCTGGGTAACATCTGAACATAACAATAAGGAGTTCAGAGGTCTGATTCTTTTATTCTGCCTAGGAAGAAAATCTAAAGAAAGAGGCTTGTGTTCCACATCCAATTTGTTTCTTTTCTTTGAGACATAACATTTCAGCTTCAGTGTGTAGTTATAAAAAGCTGTCAACCACATCTACTGAGGTGTTAGGAAAATAATAATAAAAAAATAATTATTGCACACTTTATCTGAGGCTTCTTTTTACTTCTTGAATTTTTGCTGGAAGGTGTTTTGTGTACAGACTACTCTGCACAGTTATCTTCACAGCTAAGTACATCTTGAAAAAATTTTGTTATTTAATTTTGAATTTGCATAAGAAAGAAGAATTTCCAAAACTTGTGGTTGATTTTTTACTTAAACCCATTCTTACCATGTGTGCATTACATACACTAATTAGTTCATACACTAATGAGTTTTGCAGTAAAACATGTTTATCACTTACCATTTGACTCTCTTGTTTGTGTCCTTTCCTGGTCTCTGGCTGTTGGGAGAGCTTTTAATATAACAATCTTCTAATCCATTGTGAAGAGCTTCTTAAAAAGTAGAACCAGAACACTTTTTCTCCCTCTTTCTTAGAATTAGATAGGAAACAAGTTCCAATATGTTATCGTTAGTCAGTAATACTTATAAATCATGGCCCATGGCAGGGGGTTGGAACAAAATGATCTTTAAGGTCCCTTCCAATTCCAACCATTCTATGATATTATATTATCTCAAAATACTGTAGTAGAAAAGCAAACTATTATATTGGAGATATTTAAATTGTAGAATTCTTAGTTTGCAGTCAATAAAAATTCTATTCATGAAAAATATTAATTTAAATGTTTGAACTTTCTGACTACAAGACTGTACCTGCACTTTTGTCAAGTTATTGATTCCAAAAACTAAAAGCTAAAAACCAAAAGAGAGTCAAATGGCTAACAGACCATTAAGACCACTAATTTGTATCTTGGATGAGTCTTGTTTTTTCCACTAGGTAAAATCTTTTCAAAGTCCTGCATAAATGAATAGGAGAAAGGAAAAAGTGTTATGTAATAATTTTAGGAAAAAAATTTCCTAAAATACTTTCAGACAATCTGAAGGTATGAAGGCCAAATCTTCAGCAAAATGCCAATATCCATCTTTAAGGTAATTATCTAATATGTATCTTATTTAAAGAAACAATTTGATTCTTATAGTGTGAAAGTATGAAGCACAACTTCATTCTAATCAACATGGGATTAATTTCTTGCCAGCTGAAGGTAAATGTAATATCTCAAAAACTTTACCTTTCTTTCTCCCTTCATTTTTCCTAGATGGCTGAAGTAAATGTATACTCATTGTTGTACTAATTTTGTGAAGAGCATTCCCCTTTTTTTTTTCTTTTTTTTTTTTTTTCTTTTTTTTAAATCACTAAATGTCTGTTCCTCAAGACAGAGACA
>VZRU01002622.1:64483-131650 GCA_013398155.1 Pedionomus torquatus | reverse complement strand
CTCAAGACAGAGTCACAGCTCCAACCATCTTTCATAAAGGATATTTTTAGAAAGTTTGCAAGATATATTCATTTGTTTAAAGGAATCCTATTTAGAACCTTGAGGGCATTTTCCCAAACAGCTTGTAAACCTTGTTTCTGCTTGTAAGCAACTAAGACTTTCGAAGAAACTGAGTGCACGCTGTCTGCCTGTATAATACAGTTACTTTCATCACCAGGCAAGACTAAGAATAAACTTGTTTAACTATCTATTTATCTGTCTACCTACCTATAAACAGCCTGTATTCTTGGTTTTCTGACAGCTTAGAAAATGGGACATAAGCTATAATAAAGAACACAAAGTACATTATGTGCTAAAATCTGATTTCCTCTCATTCTTCAGTGTTATCTCCCAGGGGTTTTCTGAGTCATCTGTGATTAAGGGAGGTTGTAAAGGCAGCTGCCTGCTACCCCAGACATGTGCTCCATATCAGGATGCTAATGGCACTGGGAATCCTGGTCATCAACTTATGGGCCCCTGTCTTCTAAATACTACCTTAAATCAGAAAGGAGGCAGATCTGATTCAGCAAACTGAACATCAAGACAGGAACTTTCTCTCTTTCCTGCTTTGTACACTAATTTGAGAGAGAGCAATGAGTTAAATTATAACAAAGTAAGCCACATGGAAGCCACAAGGAACTTTCTTTTGTTTACAGCTGGACTGGCAGATTTGTTCAGTGAAAACAAAAATGCATCACTGTCAGTACAGAACTGCCTCTAACCCTCACTTGGTCTCCGGTTTGGTTTTGGTTTGCATCAGGCTTTTAATGGAAGGAGACAGCAGGCACAACAAAGAGCAGGTAGATACCACCAAGAACAGGGAAGTAACTTGCTTTTCCTTTTCAGTACAGCATTGTGGCAGTGCAGCTCTAGCAATAGCTCTGGCTGTAGTCTCAAGTTTCAAGGTGGTCTGCCCATGCTCTATGGAGACCACTCCAACCCAGTTGAAGCAGGATCTGTTCTTTCTGAGATTGCCACACTGTCTACCTGCAACACGGTAAGAGGCTTCCCACCCTTTCCCAGATCTGAAGCTGCTACTCCATTATGCCACAACTAAGCTCCATACCTGGGACCAGGAAAGCATGTTCATGTTTCCACTCTATTCATGTCCATTTGCTTTCTGTCAAACCTGAGACTGGTGGTCCCTGGGTGTTTACACATAGTGCACTAATGGCACTATGCTGGGGTGGACANTTATTTATTTTTATTTAGGACTGCATTTCAATTCCCCTCACAATTCCAATTATTTCCCACCTCCACCCCCATCTACATACTGGTTTCTTTTCCTGAAATCTTCTCCAAGTCATTCCCACATGGAGAATCCAGCATTTCATTCCTGTTTTGATAAACAGCAGATAGAAACCCCAGTACTCTTGTTCTTACTCTTTTTCTACCATTTAACTTTACAGTTCACAGCAGAATTTAACCAAGTCAAGAGGCTAACATTGTATTTGCTTGCTCAACATAAGAGTTTACCTCACTGCCTTATACTTTCCATACTCACTTCCATGCTGCAATTTTTCAAAATACCATTGAAAAAAAGTCACTGGTTATGCGTAGAGTTATTTAGGCCTTTACCTGAGCAAACTTTACTTTACTCCAGTAAAGCTGGATAGCTTTACTTTTGAGGACTATTTGGTGTCTCAGACATAACTCTAGTGTTCTCCAAAAGGCAGTCATTAGCTCTTGAATCATTAGCCTGTGTCTTTATTAGAAGATGCCCCTAAGCCAAATTAAATCATATTGGTAAAATCCCTTGTATTTATATTCAGAGTGTTTGATCTAGGGAATAGTTTATCTCAGTAGCTCATCAGCTTTAACTGAAGAAAGACAAAAATCTATGTCAGATTTTTCTTCTCAGTACCTGAATTTTATGAAGTTGTGTCCCTGAATTCTTCATGTCTTTCTCTCAACTTTCAGACCTCTCCAGTAATCATGATCTTTGTCTTTCTATGAGCCTGGCTTCTACCTAGTTTAGCTTCTACCCTATTCACTCTATCACTAGAAAATATAGGTACAGAGGTCATAATCCAGGATTTAAGTATCAGTTTAGTATATAGTTCACTGACTACGGAAGGATGCCTTGTGTACTCACTTTAATAACTACTGAATTTACGTTAAAGTTAACTTATGGAGAAAAAAAACACAACCAAATTATAATTGTCTTCACCTGCCTAGCCACTTCCTTTTCAGCTATTTTTCTGTGTCACACTTACTGATTACATCATTCCTTAAGGTATATGTAAACTCTTTGGGGCAGCCTATTCTTTTTATCTGGGAGGCTTCCACTGCAGAGCTGCTCCAAATCTTACCAGGATCTTTGAGTCCTACTAGTAAAGTGAACATCTAGGTGTGTGAGCATTTAACCATTAGTTTCACATTGATATGTGCCATCAGATATGAATTAATGTATTACCTGAATGCGTAATAAAAAATGGGTTTAGAGCATAGTGAAATAAAAAGTGCCTTTTCTTCTTCCTTTCCAGCTCTGCACTTCCTTGACANAAAAAAAAAAAAAAAAAAAAGGGAAAAAAAAAGAGGTTAAATAATTTTAAATAATTGCAAATTTAAATAATTGCATGTCTTTTCTCCAGCAGAGGTCACAATAACATAAGATATTGCAGTCCATCCATGTGGCGATTGCCTGAGGAAAGGATAAATTCTTGGTATTTGATCCCATATAATCTGACAGAACTAAGGATGCTAATAAAGTTTCAGATCAACTGGGAATTTGTAGGAGTGCCAGTTGTTGCTATAATGTTAAGAGTAATGACAGTAGTCCAAAACAAGCTTTGCTGTGCTGTTGCTATCTAAAAGGAACAGAGACAAAAAAATATAGTAAGCATTGAATCTGAGGCAGTGTGTGGGAAAATTCAGTGGCAAAATAATCTTTCCAGCATTTTCATGTTTTTCAGATATAATAAATGATAGTGTAACTGCTTGGGAATAAGTCTGTTGGTTTCTGTTTTTAAAAGCAGCATTGCTGAATCGTAGTCTGACCCATAGGGATTTTTCATGTCAAAATAGTCCATCTATTCCCTCATTTCAAACAAAACAGTATGTAATGCTTCTTCAAGAAGCCAACTTTATCTGTAAGTACACATGCAAAGCAAACTGCAAACTCATCAAAGTGAATTTTTATTTCAGAAGCCCCTAATTGGTAAGGAAAAGTGATACACTCTGTCTTGCATGTCTTATCTAAGGTACCTGAGTAATGATTTTATATTTCTCTGGACAAATGCATAGATAATGCGGTAATATTCAGACAGAAAAGCCTAATCTAGAATAATTTCAGAAACATTTTTGCAAAACAAAGATGCATGGAAAAACTGTAAATTGTTGCTCCCTGAGTGCACATAGCAAATAGCTCGTGTGAAGAATCCAGCACTACTCCATATTATGGAGCATCTGTAATGGCCCAAACATGACAATAATGACAGATCACAAGAACAGATATGATTAAGAGAAAGCCACGGCCTTTATAAACTGTGACAAAATAGGGCAGATCGAGAGATGTCCCATCTTGCACAAAGTACAATGCAGCTTTAAAAGATGAAAGATGAAGCATCCATTGCATGAAGTTACAGGTACTTATCCCTTCTTTTCCATATCATACATGAACAGGATCAAAATTGCCATAGACTACACATTTTGGTTCCCTAACACAAAACAAGAATGCAGGTGCAGGAAGGGTCTTATTTCCAATGCAATGTAAAGCAGAGGGACAGCCAGGCTCTGTGCACTGCTGTGGTATATCCAATACCCATTTTCTGTTTCAGTTAACTACAACTAATAAATGTACAGTAGCAAACAGTACTAGATAACCTCTAGCCACTAGAAAAGACATATATCCAGCTACAACTGTGCAATGTGGAGGAAGTTTTTCTGTCTCCTATGAGTCACATAGCAAACCAAAATAGTATGGGAATCTTGTAGCAAGAAACAAGGAGAGCTAAACCAAAAGAAGTACAAATACAAAACCCAGCATCATCAGGATAGTTTTCTTCACTATATTAATTTCTAGCAATACTACACTACTTATGTAGGATCATTTTTCTGTGGTGTTTTATGATGTGTCAAAAATACATAAAAAAATCTCTCATACTACAGTTCAAGTGACGGTACATTCTGTGCACATGCTGAACATTTGTCATAGCTCAGCAAGGCTGCAGAATACTGCAGCGAGGCTGGTGCTTGAAACAACTCTTTTGGTTTGGATTCTCTTTATAAGACTAGTCTACAAACAAATGCACGGCCATCCATCTGCTAGATGATCAAGGAATTAGTGGATACTTTTCCTACGTCAGTTGCATCTAGCTGGGAGGTACAAAGTAGGGAGCAGTAGCTGAATGAGCAAACAATATAGGTGTTTAGATTCCACTTTCATCGTGTGTATTCAGAATTAAAGAATAAAAAAAATTTCAATTTCTTTCTTCCTTGCTTGAAGTTATCTGAAGTTTCTGCGAAAACATCTTTCCACTAGCAAAGTTACCCTGGTACCCGAATGTCAGCTAGAGCATGCATAAATCTGCCTAAGACTTGATTGTTACATGCATGGATCTGCTTAAGACTTGATTGTTACAAGTGCCAGAAGACAGGTCACCCGGTATTACATCGAAGAGTAACAAACTCAGTTTGAAACTGAAAACCTGCCAGCTTCAATATTGTAAGCATGATATTTTGGGGAGCATGATTAACACTATGTGAGCAGCCAGGCCAGTGCTCCCCTTTTCTGTCCTGGGGTCCTGGTGGTGAATGGATTTTGTTGTGCCCGTCTCCAGTTTCGAATGTCCAGTACTAGTCTTTTCTCAGTGTCTTTTCTTTCTCCAGGAAATGCATATACAGCAGTCTGCTCTGTAGATGGCGCTTTCTCCTTTCCTCCGGTTTCACTTGCAAGAGTGGCCTTGTGCCTGAGACAGGCAGAACAACTCCAGAGTTTAGTGATTACAGGGGCTGTTCTCTGCAAATGTAGGAAGCTGGCCCCTCATCTGTGCTATGTTTAGTCCCCAAATTACTCTTGAACATTTTTCAGTTGTTAGCTCACTGTTTGGAATATAAGAATTTGCACATTTCTTTTTAGTGTAATTCATACAGCAGTTGGATACTGAAAGCCCAGGGTTCTTCCTGGAAATGTTCATGGACATTAGGATGTCTTTCAGCTGGACTGCAGGCCTAAGAAGGGCAACTTTTCTGGTATTTTGTCAATCTCCTAGGAGTTCACAGGTGTGTTCTAGGAGGGATTTAATTTAAGAATATTTTTTTTTTTTTGTTTTAATTATTTAACTCAATTGTATTGTAACTTTACACATCATTTACATGGGATTATGGCATACAAATTGTGATTTTCACCCAGGTATACAATGAAATAAAGATTATTCCAGTCCTAGGTTAAAATAGGATCCTTACAGTGACTATATCATTGTTCGTTCATGTGTTTCTTATTTCACTGACAGACAAGGCAAGTTAAAGTAATGTTGTGCCATCACCTCTTGAGGCTAGGAGCATTTCCTTTATATATATCCTTCTGAGGGTATTCTTTTGAGAGATAATTTTTCTTCATACATAGATTATTTTTTGTTGTTGTTAAGGAAGTGTTTGTATTGTGTCACAGCAAAGGAAAAATGTATTTGCTGTGAAAAGAAAACAAGACCCATCTGTCACAAATGTTACAGCAGTACAATCAGATTTCACAGATAAGCTATTGTTCAAAGCCTTCTTGAGATCCACAGTAATAACTACATCAAAAATTGAGCTGAATGGCAACCTACACATTAGGTAGCAGGTTACCTATGGTTGACACTGCTCTTTTACACAGGTATTTCTTAACTATTGATAAGAAAGGAGAAAATAGAAAAAGCTGAAACATAAATTAAATTATATAAACTAATTGTTCTGAGCTGGCGACATAGGTTCTCAAATGGCTTCTTCTCCTTTGTTGCTAGTATATCTTTCCTGTGGGCATATATATTTAGTCCCTTCTCAGTAAAGTTTCTTAACTTATTTTGTATCTTTACCCCTGATTGGTTCTTTGAGCTTTACTTTTTAAACACACAAAGGTTTGGGGAGATAAAATCTTGTACGCCTTATTTGCTGGAGTCCCTCTGCCTTCATCTGATTGCTATGGACAAGATTTGACCTTGGCATTACAGATTTTGCTATGTGGTTGTAGTCCATGTGCAAACACCCACCGCCACTCAGGCTCTCAGGTTTGTGCATTTGTACAGAGAAGCAAGTTTTCTCACAGAGAGCACAATGACTAAAACGTAAACAGATATTTTCTGTTTAATCATGTAATGTCTTATTTATACAATGAGAATTTTAGTTTTAAATATTTAACTTGTTTCTGGATTCTCTCAACTGGCACGCTCCTTTTTTCTGTCCTCACATTTGTTATACATTTCACTAGTTGAATCCCATTATTAAAAGTTTCACCTTCAAACTAATTTATTTTATGTAGTATTGAGGAGAAAGACTAGTTTTAAAGGTGTCCATTTGGTTTGTTTAAAAATTAAAGAATTAAAATGCATCTTTCAGATAAAACGTGTTTTTGGAAGTTAAAGTAACGTCATGCAAGCAGCTTCAAGGTGGAAAAGCACTAGACCATGGCGAATAACTGATTCTTCTATTCAGAGCATAGCAATACTTGCAGGAGATGTTTACCTGAATCACATGGATATCTGAAGCTGTCAAAATTAATGCCAGTGACAGCTGACGCTCCGAGAAATCGAGTTTAAAAAGTCACTTCATGGATGAGAATGAAGTTTTTTGTATAGGCTATGGGGTATTCAGGCTGGTCTTTGTGGTTGAAAAGTCATTGCCAGCATGGACAGTGCTGAGTGCTTGATTAAACAATCAAAAATCATGCCAGTCTGTGCTTGATTTGGTGGTTATGGAAAGTTTCAGGATTCTGTTAGGAATCAATCACTTTTGTACACAGGTAGCTTCTCCCATATCATTCATATGACATGAAGGATCTTCTAATGAGCTGTGGATCTCTTCTTTCCAGCTCCTATAGTGATAAAAAAACACATAAAAATCTAAGTCAGACTGACTCACTCCACTCCCCTCACAGGCAGCTGCTTATGTGCTAGGGTAGTAAGCAGGGAAGGAGGCAATGAAACTGCTATGAGCTTGATCTGGATCACTATATTTGCTGTGAAGGAGAAGGCATATGTATTTTTCTTCCTGTATGTCCAGTATGTCAAAATTTTAAATTTTCATAAAGTTCTGCCGTGTTCTGTTCTTGTGAATATACTCCATAATAAAATGACTTAAATATAAGCCCCAATTTGTGTATCATTTGCACAGGATTAGTACTTAAATGCAATTTTTGTAAGGAAAATATTTACAGAAAAAAGTAAGAATGAAGCAAATAAGCAGTGCACCTGCAACAAATACATCTCCTAAGAAAAAATCACTTGGCCTTCCAGTGTCCATAAAGCCACATACCTAAATAGCCTGATTTCTAGCAGTGATTAAATCAGAGGAGGCTACCTATTCAGCCTACATATTCACAGTGGCAGGGAAAAGCGACAGGTAAAATGTTGAAGGTTTTACAGGGGTTTCCTTGTTTAGTGGTGGATAGTACCCACATACAGAAAACAATAATAAGTGACTCCTGAGAGAGCAGCATATTGTCAGACATGATCTGTCTTGTATCAGTGAATAGTGTAATGCATGACCATTTTTCCTTTTGTTAAAAACAACTAAGACCTCTCTGAAGAGGAGTAACAGAGCAACACAGTGCAGGTTAAGGAAACATAAATGAAACACACACCTTGGTTTGCTGAGTGTAAGGTTTAGATCCCGAGGATGCTTTCTCATGGAGATTAACCTCTCCTTAGTGTTATGACATCATTTACTTCTGTTTGTTTGCTGAGGTCTAGACAGAAACATAATGAAACCTAACATTTCCACCTACAAATCAGAAAAATATAAGATATGAAACATGCTGCTTATTAGACTGTGAAGTTCCTTTAGCTCTGGACTACTTTTTTTTTTTACACGTTTCTACCATGGGTAATTGTCAATGTCAATAACTACACAACTGCATTTCTCAATCATATTGAAATTATTCATTATGGAATTCAACATGTAAAACTAATTTTATATTAAACAGTTCCTTTATATAACTGTTAACAGAGAGGTAGCCATGGAGCACAGGGGAGTATTTGTATCAAGAGGAGGCTGAACTAATAGCATCCTTACTGTTTTTCCCATTGCACGTTAGATGTCATAAGGGGAGACTAACAAAGAGGCTATACGGGTGGTGATTTGCTGAGATCGAACATGTTCATGTGAGCTGGGAGTGCTCCTCTCCCCTACCTCCTTAGATGTTATTTTGGTTGATGTGGCCCAGAAAGCCAACCATATTACGGGCTATCTCAGAAGAAGTGTGGTCAGCAGGTTGAGGGATGTGATTCTTGCCCCTCTGCTCTGCTCTCATGAGATCCCATTTGGTGTATTGTGTCCAGCTTTGAAGTCATCACAAGAAGGACATGGAAATGTTGGAGTGGGTCCAGAGGAGGGTCATGAAGATCATCAGAGGGCTGTAGCACCTCCAGTGAGGACAGACTGAGAGAGCTGGGGTTGTTCATCCTAGATCAGAGAAGGCTCCCGGAAGACCTTATGGCAGCTTCCTAGTACTTGAAGGAGCCTACTTGAAAGTTGGAGATGGACTATTTACAAGGGCATGTAGTAACNAACCATATTACGGGCTATCTCAGAAGAAGTGTGGTCAGCAGGTTGAGGGATGTGATTCTTGCCCCTCTGCTCTGCTCTCATGAGATCCCATTTGGTGTATTGTGTCCAGCTTTGAAGTCATCACAAGAAGGACATGGAAATGTTGGAGTGGGTCCAGAGGAGGGTCATGAAGATCATCAGAGGGCTGTAGCACCTCCAGTGAGGACAGACTGAGAGAGCTGGGGTTGTTCATCCTAGATCAGAGAAGGCTCCCGGAAGACCTTATGGCAGCTTCCTAGTACTTGAAGGAGCCTACTTGAAAGTTGGAGATGGACTATTTACAAGGGCATGTAGTAACAGATGAGGGGTAATGGCTTCAATCTGGAAGAGAGAAGGTTTAGATTACATATCAGGAAAAGTTTTTTCACTATGCATGTGGCGAAGCACTAGAACAGGTTGTCCAGAGAAGTTGTTGAGGTCCCATTCCTGGAAGTGTTCAAGACCAGGCTGGATCAGGTTTTGAGCAACCTGGTCTAGTGGGAGATATCCCTGCCTGTGGCAGTGGGGTTGAAACTAGCAAGATTTTTAAGGTGCCTTGCAACCTAAACCATACTATGATTCTATGATTGTTCTCTCAAACCTGAGAACAGGCAGCCAGCAGGTGGCATGAAGAAGGCACTTTGTATCCAAGAGCTGCTTTGTTGTTCTGCTGATTAACTTGGTCTTGTGTAAGATTTCACCTTTTCTAATCATTGTGCTAAAAATAAGTTCCCTATTGATTGATTATGAGGGTTTATAGGAAATAACTTTCATGGACTCTCTTCCTTGAAGACTTTTGGACATGGGAAAGACCACAGAATCTTGTCTTAAAGATTGCCATCATCATAGTGGATAAGCAAAGGTCAAAGATTCTTTATGTAAAAGTAAGCTCTCTAATAGGCGCTGTTCTTCGCCATACATGGTATTTGTCCATAATAAGAGCTCTAAAATAGGTGTTGACTTATCTGTGGATATACAGAATATGCCAAATTGCTCTTTATGTCCAGAGCTATTTTGAATTGGCTTGTACTGAGCATTTCTAATTGTCAAGCTATTATTTAGGCATAATCTTACACTCCATGTAGCACTATAAGCACTATATAAGATAATAAAACAATCCCACCCCTTGCTGCTATGTTTTATAACTTGTTTGCTTCTAAATAACCTTCAGTACTAATAATTTTTCTTGGAAGAGTTAGCTACATCTATTTTGCTCCTATAGAGGACAACCGTATTTGTTAATGCTTCTCCCAAATCTCTCTGCAACACTTGCTAGTAATATGTAAAGAGAGCTCTTCCCCTTGCATGCCTGATTCATTATACCGTGTATGAATCATCTTCATTGCTGCCCTTTGAGGACTGTTTCACAAGTTGGATTTTCAACAGTGAAACAACCAGTGAAATACTCATTTCTGTTTACTAGATCTTTATGTCTGTCCAATTTTTCATGCAACAAGTGATTTATGTCCTTCTTACAAAACTATGCGGCATTTTGTTTAATGGAGTCAGTTTTGTTGTGCTTCCAGATCTTTAAATTCTTTTTCCAGAGTAGTATATTCATCAAGCCACTGTTTTTCTCTTGACATAGCAAAGGTTGTAATCCAGTCCTTAGGGCCTCCCACTAAGTTCACAGGGAACTATTACTCCCACATTTTTAGAAACTCTCGTTTTTGCTACTTTATTTTAAAATGGGCTTTTCCTAATAAGGAGTTATTTAAATCTCACATTTCAGTAGGGAATAGATGGAAGAAAACATTAACAGTGGAGCATGACTTGATTGAGGAGAGCAGAAGGATCAAGCAGGACAATACAATCTGACAGCAAACATGGTGAGGGAAAGGCTGGGTAGGGATACTTTGTTAAAACCCTTTATGTTAGCTCTCACAGAATTAAAATGAGATCTTACAGTGAGATCTTACAGAATCTCAAAGTCATCCTCAGCTTTGCTTTCATTCCTTGTTACGCTCCTAATACTTCTGCTATAACTCTCTTCATTTCTCCCTCTTTTTCTTGCACTTTTTTTTTTCTGCACTTTTGTTCCCCAGATGGAATATCCTACTCTCCTCCGTCCAAGACTTCTTGCCTGCAAAGATCACACATCTTTCAAATTCCTGTCTAAAACCTACTTCATCATGGAATTTTCACTCCTTATCCAAGCCAGATGCCTTTCTTGCTCTGAATATTTTTTCCATATCTTCTCTTGTCTGTCTTAAGACCTGGATAACTGGCAGTTAAGGATTATCAGTAATTTTCTTTCTTGAGAAAGAATGAGAATTCCTCACAGCTTCACTATTTTCACTAAAATAGCCTGAGGGTCCCTCTGTCCTGCTGTTGCCATTCAACAGCTTCCCCCCTCTTAAGAAATAGTGTGTCAAGGGTAGGGGAGGGGCGGGCATGGCCTCCGTGATGGCAAGGCAATGTCTTTAAGGAGGCCAAGTTTCTAGGACTTTCTTTTCTATATGATATAAAATTGCCTGAAACAGGTAACTTTCAAAGAAACCTGCCAAAGCATCTCCTTGGTCATACGTTCTTGCAAATTAAAGATATGGGTTCAGAAATGTTAGGGGGATAGAAAGGTAGTTCACTGGAAAAAGAAATGGTACCATTCAAATCTTCAGGGATTTTGCTGTAGGTTGTTTACTCAGGCACCCACTGCATTGGAGAACTATATGAGAAAGAGCATCATTTCAATCCAGACAAAAAATATAAGTTTAGTAATTGCTGCTGACCATAGATCTCAGTTTTCAGAAGCTATGAAGGAAGTACAAAAAGCTCTATTCTCTTGCTAATTTCTATCCTCTGTGAAATTCTGAGTACAATTTCAGTAACATTATAAGCAATATTTGCATAGAGATCAACTGTTACTCTTCTCGTCTTTTGTCACAGTAATTTTCAAGGGTGCTCCTTTGGCACTAACAGGAGTAACGTGATAGTGATTCAAATCCAGAAAGAAGGGACCTACTTAATTGCCTGTGTAATATTTGCGGAGTTTAAGTTTTCAGTTTTTCCTGCATGGACTGGGTGATCACAAGCCACCATACCTGTGTACAGATAGAAACATAGACATAATCAAAGACATTTCAACATCAGAGAGAGTCATTAATGCTATTAACAGAGTTACAAACACTCTTAATAGTGGAAGGACATTTCTTGTACTCACAGAGAGATTGTATTAGTATTAATACTGTGTGCATTGTGGGGAGAAATATGCTCCTGAACTTGACTCTGAGTTAGTAGCCAGTCAGCTGAGAAACAAACAGGACTGGATTCTGAAATTCTTCTGGCTGGACACTTTTACTGTGTACTATGAACTGATGTGCTATTGTAAGGTAAACCAGACCATGCATTTTATTGATTCCTTGTTTGCGTCCTTCAAACACATCTCAAGTGCTTTAGGTAAACATACACATATTGAATTGCTTAAAAGTACTGGATGCCAAAAGGCGTATCCCTTTACATTGGCATCTCTTGAGAGCAACTTCAATGTGTCATAAGATTAACCCAAAGCTATACTTGGCTCTGCTGAAAAAGTTGGGTATTTCAACCTATTTGCTTTCTTTTGCTCTTCTTTTTCTCTTTCTTGCTCTTTCTCATGTGTCATGTACACACGGAAATATCCTCTTAGTCAAGGCTTTTGAAAAAATAGAACATAAAGTCACTCCTAGATGGTACATTTTGATCATATGGAACTTGTAAATTGGCAAAACAAGACCACCAGCAGCTTTCTTTTGCCTTTTTGCTCCAACAAGCTAAAATAGATATAAATATTGCTGAGAACAGTATTAAAATATTTTAGACATTGTAAAGAAGAACATATATGTACACACTGGGGTCAAATTGACTCTTCCCTTATACCCCTCTGCATATGTTAGGTTTTCTCTTTCCTTGGGTTATATTTTAAAGTCATCTTCTGCTTGTGCTTGCAGTTTTAGGCAGCATAGAATCACAGAATCATCCAGGCCAGAAGGGGCCTCCAAAGGTCATCTAGTCTGCCCTCCCTGGAGTTGCAGGGACACCCCCAACTAGCCCAGGTTTCCTGGGGCCTCATCGAGCCTCACCTTGAATATCTCCAGGGAAGGGGCCTCAACCACCTCCCTGGGGAACCTGTTTCAGTGCTCCACACCCTGATAGTGAAGAACTTGTTTCTAATATCCAATCTAAATCTGCTTTTCTCCAACTTAAAGCCATTGTACCTCATCTTATCACTGTGGGCCTTTGTAAACAGACTCTTCCCAGCCTTCCTGTAGGCCCCCTTCAGGTACTGGAAGGCTGTGATTAGGTCTCCTTGGAGCCTTCTGTTCTCCAGGCTGAACAACCCCAGCTCCCTCAGCTTATCCTCATAGCAAAGGTACTCCAGCCCCCTGATCTTTTTTGTGGTCCTCCTCTGGACCCGCTCCATCAGGTCCATATCCTTCCTATACTGAGGGCTCCAGCCCTGCACACAGTACTCCAGGTGGGGTCTCACCAGAGCAAAGTGGCAGAATCACCTCTCTGGATCTGCTGGCAACACACCTTTTGATGCAGCCCAGGATGCGATTGGCCTTCTGGGCTGCAAGTGCGCACTGCCTGCCCATGTCCAGCCTCTCATTCATCAGCACTCCCAAGTCCCCTTCTTCAGTGCTGCTTTCTAATACCTCATCCCCTAGTTTGTATTGATGACAAGGATTGTTCCGGCCCAAGTGCAGAATCCTGCACTTGCTCTTGTTGAACCACATGAGGTTCATCTGGGTCCACTTACTCCAGGCTGTCCAGGTCCCTCTGGATGACGTCCCTTCCCTCTGGTGGATCAACAACACCACACAGGTTGGTGTCATCTGCAAACTTGCTAATGGTGCATTTGATCCCTCTGTTTATATCATTGATAAAAATGTTGAATAGTACCAGTCCAGCATGGACCCTTGAGGGACACCACTTGTGACTGCTCTCCAGCTGGACCTCAGGCCATTGAGCACCACCCTCTGGAAGCGACCATCCAGCCAGTTCCTTATCCACTGAACAGTCCTCCCATCAAATCCATATCCCTCCAATTTGCCAAGCAGGATGTTGTGGGGGACCGTGTCAAAGGCCTTACAGAAGTCCAGATAGATCACATCCATAGGTTGTCCCTTATTTACCGACATAGTCACTCTACCGTAGAAGGCCACTAGGTTAGTTAGCATAGCCTGGTAGGACTTGATTTGCAATCCTATGCTGCCAAATGTCACTGTTAGGAGGTGAGAACCAACAGCCCACATAGTACACATTCAGAAAAGAGTTGGTTCAAACGAGTCCTAGTCTGCTTCTAAGAGCTGAAGAGTTATTATCATAATAACCTGATATTGGTTGGATTATACCAGACAGAGGCTGGGTGCCTGTTCTGGTTTAGTGTCATCAAAAAGGCATTCAATTTTGCTCCTCTCTATCCCTCTCCCATGTGAACCAAAGAATGTAAGTGAGGATGACCAGGTGGAATGCATGTGGAAAATGTGGAAGTGCACTCCTGATCCAAACCAAAATGCGAATGTAGACTTGCTGTCACTTGGCTTATTTGTTCTCCTTTAAGGCTGCTACAACAGAATTCAGAATTTGGACAGACAAGACTTATGAAGACCAATACCTGCTCTACATATTGTATTTCTACTCTTTGAAATATTCCAGATATTTTTAAATATCCAGGTATTCTCTAATACTGTATTCATTACCATTTTAGAGTCTTTCTGAGTCTTTTGCCATTCCTCTCTGCAGCTTATACCTTTAGGATATTTTTTTTCCTTTTCCCTGTATTTGGCATTTATCTTGATTTCTGTGTTTTCTTCTGTATAATTTCCTGTGCTGAACTATCTCTGTTAATTATTGCCACAGCACATTTTTACTTTTGATTCACTCTTCCTTCTTTTATTTTATTACTTGTCTCTTGATATGGGAATAGGATTGGGTTTGTTTGATGACCATGGGTAATGAAATTATCTCAGAGGGAGGGCAAATGTATGGGATTTTGAATTGACACCTTTCAAGAACAGATACAAGAACAGATAATGTAGAGGCCTTTGTAGAGAAATACCTGTGCCACAACTCTTAATTCCAATTCCTAACTTCATGAAAAAGGGCATCCAGAGAGTCATAAGGTCAGTCATAAGGCTGAGCTGGGTGATGCTTCAAGCAGCTTATAAAACCAAACCAAACCAAACCAAACCAAACCAAACAAAACAAAACAAAACAAACTAAACCAAACCAAAACAAAACCCTCTTTCATTTCAATACTGTGCAAATTCTCTGTACTTGCTCCTTAAAAATTTGTGGTGTTCTATGTTATTACTAGTGCGTAGAGCTTGTACATAAGGTGTAAGCAAAGTTGACCCTCTCTAAAAAGAGGTGAATTATTGCTCTGGAGTCAGTCCAGAGAAAATATGGCACAGCCAGTAGCAGGCTACGTAATTGCTGGATTTAGTCTGTAGAACAATGTCTCAGAGCTTATCTGGTAGATGCTGATGGTTGGTGCTATCAGATGGTGCTGGTAGCTGCACTGGCAGAAAACTGTGAAGCATCAAAGCTGCACCGACTGAGAGACCTTAGAGGTTATGATCAACTTGGGACACAGATCTGCAGAGGGCCTTTATGAGAATAAGCAACTATATGAAAAAGAGAGGTTGAGAAAAAGGAGGAAGGGAAACAATGGACCAGAGGAGAAAAGCAGGAGGAAAACATTTAAGTTACATGCAGGCATATGAGTACAGGAAAAATGGAGCAGGTAAAGTCATGAAGGAGATTGCCTTCCCTCCACTCCCCTTCTCTTCTTTCCCTTTAATATTCCTTGTTTATTACCTGTTAAGACTTTTGTTATACATGTACCGCTACAAAGCCAAGTGCAGCCTTTTTGCAAATTGTCCAGTGTACTGTGTGTTCATATTTTTCCTTTTATAACATTATCAAAGAATTGGGTATTTTAGTCTCCATATAGTCAATGTAGTGTACTTCTGATGATCCAAACACTTTAGTGCCTCTTTAAGGATATAAAACATGTGCTAGATAGTGCCCAGGGGTAAACCAGTGTAGTTGAAAAGACTAATGAAAGGAGCAATATTACATTTTGACGGTTGCTTTTAATATTGCTTAATATTATCCGGATTACATTTGTGTAGTATGATGAACAAATTCAGTAGTCTAAGAAGTGTATCTAGAGGTCTATTATTTTTGAAAGACACAGAAAAGTATCTATCTGCTAATTACTTGTAAGTGCTTTTGTTGAGGCCACAAAGAAAAGAAAATGCAAAGAAAGTTTAGAACATTTCAAAAAGCAGATAAATTCAGATTGTACTTGTACAATGTATTGAAAAAGGAACACTTTCATAACACTACAGAGACCTTCCACTGAAAATAAAAAATAGTTCTTTTTGAACGTAAGTTTCAAAATTAGTTAGCTATGTACCAGACATTAAAGTTTCTTTTTCTCAGTTAGTCACATTAACATTTTCTACATTATTTTTATATTGTTAATGCAAGCAAGTACCTCTTATACAATCAGAAAGTAAAATGGTTAATGAATAATTTGGAATTTAAAACTTATCAGAATTCAGATAGCCTTTTCAGATTAATTTGAAGATGCTAAATTCTGCTCCTCAAGTAGCATTATGAATTCTTCTGTGGGATTTTGATTGTGACAGTCTTCACTTCTGTGTATTCGTGAAGGCCATATTCTCCCCTAGATAAAAGAGAACAAAGATCAATATTTATGCTAATGCTTTTTATATGAGTTATGTCCTGGATGGAATTTTTGGCAGTGCTGTGCAATTGGCCAGATGTGTAAGAAGCGTACTGGACATATTCGGAAGACATCTGTGAAGCTAGTCTGCTGCTGGAAGCCTTTTGAAAAGCTAGAGCAATAGTCTTCTGAGAAAAATGGTAGAGTAATTTCGTTTCTGTGCAAAAGAATAGTATTTAATCAATTTAGTGAATTTCTAAACTGGGTTTCTGGGCAACAAATCAGGTACATGTTAGGTATTTTCAAGCATGTGCAAACATGTGTATTTGCAAAGGCTTCTCTCTGAAGTCAAGATTTTTCCCGAGTCAAAGAATAGATGCTTCATCTCAAATAAATGAGGGTCATAAGTAATCCACTATGAAATCTCCCAGACAGTGAAAACCACTTAAGTCTTACTGACAAGTTCTTAGCATGATTCAACCTTCATGTTTTACATGATGGGATGAAGCTTGCCTGGGTGCCTAGACGTTTGACATCTTATTTACTCGAAATATTTAGGCAGTTTTATAGAATAAGTGTTTGCTACAGGTTAATATTACCCAGTTCTTGCTGCCATCCTACTAGATACATACGTGTGCAAACCAGAAACTTGTGTTCAGGACTTTTTTGCTATGAGAAAATGTTTACTGATTTGCTTCATTTTTAAGAGGTGTTCTGCTAGTACATGACATTCAGTAGTTTAATTCATAATGGTATTGTCATGCAAGAATTATACAAGGCATTTTATTCTGTGACTTACTTAATGCAGTTGTTTCACATATTTCATGCATGTTTTTGCCCCTCCTACAATTAATTGCCACATGTTTACAGTATTTTTTCCATAGCAGATATCTATCTGGTGCTAATTCCTGACCTGCCTTCTGGCAGAAAATGTTTTATTGGTCTAATTGTGATTTTGAAAAAAGCACTACGAAAAACTTCATTTCCTCTTATACTCTTATAAAGAGTATTAATATTTATGGTAGTATATTATTGTTTTCCTATTATTTGTAAGAAATATATCCCAAAAATATTTCTGCAAAAGTCTGTAATTCAGAAGTGACTATCTGGCAATTTTTGGCACTCAAGCAAATGCAAACCAGTCCTTGACAGTAATGGCCTAAAATATTTTGGGTTTTGTTGTTGTTGTTGTTTTGGTTTGTTGTTTTTTTTTTCATTTTGACATTTTCTAGAGCTTTCAAAATTGGCATGACTGTTTCTTTTGAAGTCAGTCAGCTTTCTATATATATGCAAAAACTGTAAACAATAAACACAATGATGAGATTTACCTATCAATAGACTGAAAACTACAAAAACCAGTCATTTGAAAAAATAAGTTTCTTTTCTTTTTTCTTATTTGTTTTATAGAGGAATTGTTTACTTGACATCTTCTTTGACAACATGAAGTCTCTAAATACTATGTAGACTAATTTGACTGACTCTCAAACTGGATATCCTAGTTATGAGTGTTAAAAGTTGGGGCTTGGAATTTCATTTTGCAGTTCCTGTGAATCTAAATTTTTAAAAGTATTTACTTACATTTCTCGTCCATTTCCTGACATCTTAAATCCTCCAAATGGACACTGAGCAGACAACGAACTATAACAATTAACCCTGGAAGAACAGGAAAATTACTTCTGACTGCAACTTCTTTTCACTCCTGGAATATCAGTGCCTTTCAGTCGACTGTAAAAAACCTTTCATGATATTCATAAACTATATCTCAGTAATATATTTACAAAAATATGTGTAGTTCAAGGGAAAAAGCCATTAACAGAAACGACAACTCTAGTCAGGATTCTAACACTCATCAAGGCTCTTCAGGCAGAATGATAGTCGTATCTTTCTCTGACAGTTAAGATAAAATTCCTTCCTAACAAGCGCACAAACTCTCAAACCAAAGACTAGTCACAGTTAAGCCTTTTGCAGGTACATTTCCAATAGGTAAATACCGGATTGGTTCAGTATATATATTTAGGAAATTCTGTTTGGTTCTACTCAATGTTTAACCATATCTTGTATTGTGGTTGAGAACAAAAATGTAAGAATTCAAGTAAGAAAGGAATTTCACTGGGCAATTTGTAGTAAAAAAGAGTTGTGGCAGAACATGCATCCTGCTTCCCAACTGAGAAGCTCTATTTCTCATTCAACATGGGCAATTCAGATAGTCTTTATTTTTGTTATCTTAGGCATTCCTCTGCTTCCATCTACTGGTGTCCACTCCTACTTTAAACTTTCTTCCATTTAAAGAATACCAACTCCTAAATCAAAACAGTTAGCTTATATTTAGAAAGTGTACATTTTTAGGTCACAGCACTCACACAGGAATTTGTGCTAGCTGCAAGTTCTTTCAGATAAAACGTAAATTGGACACAGGCTTTGTGTTCAAATGAAATTGGTTGGTCTCATTCTGATGCATTGAGACAACTATAGGGAAATGCAGGCCTCTGTCAGCAATAGTCATTTAGACTGATTTTACTATTATTCTAAGTTTTCACACTTGTGTCTCTTAGCATTTGCCTTTCCAGCTCCATGTAGTAGCTTCATAGCTTTCATGGTACTTGTAGCTGTTTTCCCCCATTTATGTTTCCTTCATTTTTTCAACCGTATTTTTCCAATCTTTTCCATCACAGGTGAATTTTCTACCCAGATTAATGGGCAGAGAACTTCAGATAATTAATTTCTTTACACAGTATAGAAAATGATTTTCACAAATTAATTATGTTCTTGAGCTCTCCACAGATCCTGGACAGAAAGGAAGTCTCACTTTATTTCCTTTTGTCTCTTTTCCTTTTTAGCAAGACAATTTAATTTTTTTACAGACTAACTTTACAGGACAATCCCACAAAGACTTAAAAGTATTTCGTAATAACATGTTAAGTATGAAAATGTGAAGGAAACACATATCTGGGAGGATAACATTAATCTACCTTTCTAGAGATGATAAAAAATTGAATTACGAACGTATACCACCCAAAAAAGTGTTAGAACATCCTACAGTTACGGTCATTGGCATCTGTAGTTCTGAAGGAAAAATTATAAGAATGCTTTACTTACCATACTGTTCCAGCCTGAAGAGCAGCTGCAAATGTCAGTGCTTTATCAATGTCTTTGGTAAAAACTGCTGCTGCTAAGCCATAGGTAGTATTATTTGCCCTCTTGATAACCTCATCTGCAGTTTTAAACTTCATGATTTGTTGAACAGGTCCAAATATCTGTTTCAGACACATGTAAATATATGAAGTGGACTGGTATAGCTTACTATAAATAATAAAAATGTCATACAGTAAATAAGTCATATTTTAAAATTTTATTTCTGTCAGATGTCGTTATTCCTGAATTCATTCAGTCAAGAGTGTACATCTGTGAACAGAGTGCTAAAAAGGATTGTAAATTCACTTAAAGATAAGATTTTTTGTATCATGGAGCAAATCGAGATGGACTATTGTAAAATGATTAACAAAACAATAAATAAATAAAACAAATAAATGAAAATTAAAAGGCAACCATTGTAAAGGTAGTTCGCATGCAGTCAAAGCATATCCATACCAGTTACCAAGAAACTGGTGTTTTCTTGGTAAGCTCCAGTTTAGAGTTGAGAAAGACATTCAACTTTCCCTTTTCCTAAAATTTCTATTAGACTTTTATTTCTGCAGATAGCTGCACAACTATGTTCGTATGCCAAATGAAATATCTAATTCTGCTCCCCATTATGAATGTTAAGTGAGATAATATTCCCTCAGGCTTGGCTTTCCAAATACTGCCACTTTGTATTCTCACTCAGAGGTGCCCATGACCACCACACTGCAAAAAATGGGTAAGGCAAGGAAACATTACCACATTTCATTACTTCCATTTCCACAGATGGAAGTAATTTCTTCTCATGTGATTTGCCTGGAAAGTGTTTAGTGCTAGTTTCTAACTAGAGTTGCAGGGATTAATTTACAAAGATCAAAAAAACATTGAAAGTTCCCCCACTGTCCAAGCTGTGAGTTTCAGAACCTTAATATTCTTGGCTATCTGGGGTTTCATTATTCAGTACACTAAAAGTAGCATGAGATAAGCAGTTATTGTACTGCTGACCCAAAGGAAACTAACAGAAACAATCCAAATAATTTCTTACACAATTCTCTCCAGCTTTACACCTCTCTCAGACTCACAATTAGCTCTAGGTTCTCTGATGTTAATTTTAATTCAGCTTGTAGACTCCTGCTGAATGTACTAGGTATGTTCAGCAGTCTGCTTCAACAGTATCACTGGCTATATTAAAAAAAACTTGATTTGTGATAATTTTAAAGAATCTTTCTAGTATGAAGAAGTTTAATGGAGACCAATTGCAGCGCAATTGCAGCAGTTATTAATCAGGATGAATATAGAAAACACAGAGAAGAGGTCATGACCAGATTTTGAGGTTATATTTACAGAACTGTTTTTCTCAATGGCATAGCAACTCTCCTGTTCCTTTCAGATGATCACTGCTGCCTGGCCACTGCCACCTTAGTTGGTTCAGTAAAGGCACCTTCAACACTATGTAGGCACTTCTGCAAACATCTAGGTTAAACAGCCCTGTGGAGGCAAAAGTCTGCTTTGCAGTTTTTGTCACCAACAAAATGCCTGTGGAAGTGCAATCTATTTTATTATCTTGCAAAATAGCTGCTTGGTGCATATTGTGTTCAGACCCCAACTTAAGTCGCTCCTTCAGCAGCGCAGAGTTCACAAGCTGTCTTGAAGGTTTGCTTCTCTGTCACAGGTTACTGTGACCCTGATATGTGAGACATGGGCAGTATGGGGTGATGTAAACAGTCCAAACTTCAGCATTTCTTATCTAAGTTCAGCTTAAAGTGGAGCATTTATTGGCAGGCCCGCCTTATACTCCCCTCTCTCACCTCCACTGAGCTGGTAAAATGGCTGGTGAAACGGCTATCAGAAACCAATAAAAGCATTTTAAACACCACCAGGATGGAACTACAGATTTACTGAGAGCATTTTTATGCATCCACGTGACCTTCTAAATGGATATTTTGTACAGGCATTTAAACAGACAAACTCCAGTGAAGAGTACAGACTGCCAAGAATTTATTTACCTCTTCTTTGGCAATGCGCATACCATCTGTAACATTAGAAAAAACTGTGGGCTGGATGAAGTAACCTTTGTCTCCCCATGGACCTCCTCCGCATTCCAGTTTGGCTCCTTCTTTTTTCCCACTCTCAATTAGCTCCAAGACTTTTTGAAACTGCTCCTTATCAATCTAAATAAAAAGGGATAAAAAGAGCACACAGGGATAAAAAGAGCACACACTGATAATAATTGGTCTTCTAGCCCATCAAGCACAACTTAACTACATTTTAGCTTTGTTCAGTTGCATGTGTTGAAGTGGAACAGCTGGAGACCCCTGCAAATACTGTTGTCAGTAACTTCTCAAAACTTCACAGGCTTTTCTCAAATAGAACAGTAATCAGAAATTTTGACACAGGAGAATCAGCTGTACAGGGACTGATACCCTGTTTTTCAGTAGTAAAGAGGACAAAAAATCTATAAAATTAATGTGGTTTATACTTCTCCCAGAACTTGCCAACTGCAAATGGTTCATTAAAAACAAAAATAAAATAAAATAAAAAAATTGCTGAGCTTTATTCTGCAAAAATAACAGAGCTTGATCTAAGCAGTGAGACTCTTCTATACTCACCAAGTCTGGTAGATTGGCCAGGCTGTTTTCCTAACTACTAAAGGTAGCTAAAAGCAACAGCAAAACAGAACTGAAATGCAATACTGTTTTCAGTTCATTCTGAATTATTAGTGGAATAAGGACACTTACATTTGTGGTTTGAGATGGTAGATTGCTTAGGGCATAAAGCCAGTCTCTCTCCCTCCATTCACCCAAGCCTTGCAACAAATTCAACAAATGGAAAGCATATTGCAGTTTGTCTCTATAGTATAGAAAATTGCATGGTCTTTGGTTGTAAAATAAGTTTATGGTGGAAGTTCAATAGGGGCTTATATTTGTCTAGGGTTTTTTAGTTTTCAGTGACAAAGAGCATAGAAGGAAATCATGTAAATGGGGGCTAGAAACAGATCACACATTGTTTTGTCTTGTCCCTTTCCAAATCAATCAATCACCACTTCAGGCATGAAGGGAAACTGCCTAAGAAACACTTACATCAAGAAAAAATCAGTAGTAAACCTGATTTGGTAGATGCCTCCAACACCCTTTACTTGTTTCCATTTTTTTTATTTGGTCCATTTCATGATTTTTTCCTTCACTCTGTAAGAGTTTAGCTTTTCAAGCACTGGCTCATGAAGATACTGAGATAACTTCTGGACACTGTTGCAGAGAAGCTTCTCTGTGATCATACTCAGCAGAGTAGGCTTGTATCTTGATGTGTATCTTATTCTCTTATTCATGCAGTAATAAGGTTGCATTTCAGTTCAAACAACAAGTATTACCATGATGACAGGACACAACAATATTTTCAAAGGTTCTGGGAAATCCTCTATGTGTATTAGACTAAACAGTTATTCAGTTAAAGCTCTGATAAAGACTTATATTTATAAAGGTATGAATTTATAAGGATATTTGTAAGGAATTATTAGGAAATTTTTTAGTTCACCATACTTCCCTTGTCATTTTGCTTTCAAACAAGTGCCTTACTGCATGCTGAAGACATAAAATTTCTGCTACCCTGGTGGCCAAATACCTCTTGTGCATAAACATCTTGAAGAGAAGACACAGTTTAGATGATATAGCTCACATTGCTGTCAGCTGTTCCTTTGCTATTATTGTCATCATTATTTTTCTTAATAATGTGTGAATTAACATAGATGTGATCTTTTACATTCCAGTAGGGCTTTTGGCTCTTCTCTGGTTCTCACTAAGCAAAGCATTACCCAAACTTGCTGCCTGAGGCAGGTATGGCCCCAGCAGGCCTATGAACTGTAGGAAAGGAGTTTCTATGACAAGAGAGCACCGTGCATATGTCTGATACAGGCTATAATTTTTTGTTTCTAGTAAGAATTAGTCAAAGCACAACTAGGAATTTGAAGACAAAAAGAGTTTTCTAACACAGTTACTACAAAAAAAACCCCAAACACCCTAAACTGCATCGTTACAATTTTGCATTAAACAGGATCATACCACTTCTAAAATGAGAACTTTGCTAACCTATGAAAAAGTTACATAAAACTGTGGTGTTGTGTCACAATTATATGGGAAACACGTAACATTACTTACTTGAGGGCCTTGCTGTACATTAGGCAACAGAGGATTCCCAAGAGTATACTTCTTTGCTCGTTCAACACTCCGTCGAACAAACTCGTCATAAATAGGCTCTTCCACAAAAATCCTAGATCCTGCTATACAACACTGTCCCTGGTGGTAAAACAGACCGATATGTGCAAATTCCACAGCGGTGTCCACTGCAAAGAAACAGAGTTCATCAGATCGTAAATTTGGATTGTCACATCATAAATCTTTCACAAACCTTTATCACTGCATCACCTTTCCCCTTTTAGCACTTTTTATTTTATGGCACTTTAAAACACAGATATTCATCCATTTACTTATGTCCTAAACCTACTCTTATCAAAAGTAGCATGGTACATCTAGGCAAATATACATTCAGCTGTTCTATGTGAAATGTAGATTCAGCATTATTTGCCTTATCAGCAGTACCAAGAGAAATATTCAGCTAGAAAGTTAACATTAACAAACCTGTACAAGATCTGATTTTGGTTCTGCATTCATGTTGCATTAGGATGATATTTAATTACATTAAGGGTGGACAGGTAGTCAGAGGTTCATATCCGTTCAGGAGCTAAGAATTTTTTTGGCAATCTAACATAAAATTATGGCGTGACCAGAAAACCTAAAAAATTACTCCTTCATTAAATAAGCACAAAAAAATTTACTGACAAATAAAAGAAAAAGAACATGGGATTTGTAGGAGGAATAGGTTTATATAATAAAAATGCTACTAACAGTCTGCATCCGCAAATATAATGTTAGGACTTTTTCCTCCAAGTTCCAATGTAACTCTTTTCAAATTGCTCTTCCCTGCTGCTTCTTTAATCAGTTTGCCAACCTAAAAGATAGGGAGAAGACAGCTTCATGTCAAAAGATTTATTCTGACAGCCATAACACTTCTCTGAGTTCCTCAAAAGTGAAAATCAGTTCACAGTTGCCTACTATCCCAGTATTTGTAGAAATGAAAAATAAATAAATAAAGAAAAAGATGTTAAAAGAAGAGTCATGGTGCAGGTGACTTGCAGTCTACAAACCAGGAATGCTTCCTAGAAGAGTTTCTCTTTGGACATGCTCATGTTAACTGCCAAAGATATCTGGTGCTCTTTATTTGTTACCACTTCTCTACTTGCTTGTAACTTGAAGTAGGCACTGATTCCTGCTATGACATTTACTCCCATTAAGTTGAAACTCCTCCATTTTATACATTGAAAAGCCATTTGACACACAAAATGTGTGAGAGAAAAAGTAGATGTCTACACTGCCTGCATGGCCAACTCTTGCTTATTCCAGTTTTTCCATTACAAGAAATGAGAGGAGGAAACAGACACTGTGAGGCAGAATGCCTATCCTGCTTCTTTTTATTGATGGCATAATTAAAGGAACTACTTAATATGAATTGTCCTGGAAAAACTGTGAAAGGAAAACATGCTTGTAGTCTTTATGTTTTTTGTCTATAACTGTTAATGTGTAGCAGCTATCAGGTATCTTCCTTTCTCTGCCAGCCTTTCTGCCTTTGTTTCGTACTGCTAGATTACATTGTTAGAAGAAGAGGACCACCAAAGTCACTGAAGTCTATGAATACACCTTGTGGTCCACCTGCCACTAGAGGGGCAGGGGCATTGGGAATTGAATCTGTTACTGTCTATTTGGAACATTTGTGGGATATTTCCAGGATGGTGGGGTCTTGGGTTGGTTATTTTCCTTGTTACTTTAAAGCTAAAGGTGCCTAAGAGTAAACATAACTCTTTACTCAGTGTGTGCTGATCTTTGACATGAGGCAGTGATATTTATCTTTGGAATCTACATCCAGGAAGTTAAGAGACTATCTGGCAGCTCTTCCATGAAGCAGGCATGCAGAGACATAATATAATGTACTGTATTAAGGATGCAGTTATATAGTGCCGGCACTGAGAAATTTTTCAAGTGCATTACTGACACTTCAGAGTGAAGGTTACGGAAAATTAACAGTGACTTTCTTTTCAATTATTAAACTGATAAATATTAAAATACACTTCTAAGACCACCCACATGATCACTAGTATTATTCAAATACCAAAAGGCCAACACCTCACCTAACTGTATACAGAACCAGGAATGAGATTTCTGAAGTACCCTCCTACCATCTTGTCGTTCATAAAACTAAAGAGAATGGAGCATAGCCTGGTTCAGGTTTTTTTCATTTTTAAAAATAATTATTCTTTAAAAAATGAAGCAATCAGAAAGTTATGAAAATATTTTCTTTTTAGAGGACAAGTCTTAAAATAGACTTGGTATAATAGAACCTATTGTATCTCATAGAATGCCTTTGTTTGAAGGGCTTTTCTGCAATACAAACATTGTTTAAATATGTTCAAAGTTAATAATAACCAACAAATCATTAAACAGACTTTGTTTAACAAACCAGAAGCCAAAAGAAAAAAAGAAGTTAAAATAGTTACATAGAACAAGTTAGACATTAAATCATTTCTGGGAATCAGAAGGGCACAGTTCCTCGTTGTATTTTCTAGCATTCATTATCATACCTCTGTAGAGCCTGTGAAAGCTACTTTATCTATATCCATGTGGTGAGAAATTGCTGCTCCAGTGGTGGGTCCAAAGCCTGGCACAATGTTCACAACTCCAGGTGGAAATCCTGCCTGAATTGGAAGAGAGAATCCTTTAACCTGGGGAAGGATGTTGGCTAGAAGAACACATCATATAGTTTTACTTCCTTTTTTAGTTCTCTAGCCACCTTTTCTCAGGCATACAGTTATTCTCAGCCCTAGAGCCCCATATGTTTTCATTCACACTTGATTTATGCCCTCTTTTCCTCACTTATATTTTAGTCAATTGAATGGGCTCTTTTAAAGAAATTCAAAACCCATTTTAATTTAGTTCTTATTCATTGCCATTGATAAGGGACAAAATTATTTTTTTTCTCCTCCAGTCAGATGTGTGAAGAAAAAGTTTGCTTAATTTCATGTCAGCCTCATTAAAGCTATTTGTAACTTCCTGTGTGCTTGCTGCTCATTATCCTCCAAGCTAGATGGAATTTAATTCATGACCTCTTGTCTTACACTGAAATGTCACTAAGAAAGGTGATGTAAATAGTTCTTTAAACTCAGTATCTTTGCTTATTCCTCTGGACGTGTGTTGAAAGTAGAGTGGGCAACATGAGAATGTACAGCACAAAATGTGGAGATCAGCTACTAAACAGTAAAATCCTGGCCACCTGAGACATGCACATTTCAAGTATTTATAAATTTTCTATTTAAAGACGCTTTTACTGTCGGCCAATCAAACCTACTGTTTCCCACCAATTCTATATTAGTTAGGTTTCATCCATAGGCAAAACCAGTTATTTTCTTCCAGCAGTTTGTCAGGAAACCTTCTATGGATATGTGAAGTGAGACTTGATTTCCTATCGACTTCTGAAGCAGCTATTGGGATCTCAATGACACTTATGAACCACAGCAAACAGAAAGACCAAAAAGATGCACCTCCTGAGTTATCACTTAAAATAATCTATTTTTAGGTTTCAACTGGACTTTGGAACTACTTGCACAGTTCCTTTTTCATTCAGAAAATAGTGAGTTTCAGCTGGTGAGGTATAGCTCCTAATCATCATGCCCTGCTTTATGGACACCAGAAAATTACTTATATTCCTTGCAGGTTTATGATCAAATATGCTCCATCAATACTTTTTATTCTCATTTAATATTCTAGATTAAAGTTTAGAACTGATGAGATAATGTTTAGCATTGTTTTTAATACTTAATTTGTAGAGAAAAGTATGAAGATTATTATTTGTGGGACTAATTGACACTGTATTGCTCTGGATACTTAATTTCCATATTTGTATTAGAAGTTATTGTCTACACATTAGCAAAGAAGCCTTGTGAGGATTATTAAAAACGATAGTGAGGATTATCAAAAGTTAATAAAATATTTAACATGGACACTTGAGAAGCAGAATGTTAAAGTAGATATTCAGAAAGTTTCACAAAAAGTCTAAAGCAGCTACTGAAATGATCAGTGAGGTTCTGATCACCATCAGAGATTTGGGCACCAAATTTGTTTGTGTAATCTGGGTATAAATTGAAACTCAACTGGATTGGAGTGAATAAATCTTGAAGGACTTGATAAAATAAGTATTTGTCTGTTTTAAAGCTCCACAATATCCACCACATAATACATCAAACACATTAAATAATTATATACTCAAGCTTCTCATCCAGTTGAACACAATGACTGGGTGAAATGAGACTCATCTTGCCTTTTACTAAAAATACTCTGGTGTTACCAGTTACTACCACTCTGTGACTGTTTTAAGCACGCATACATAGACAAACACTGATCACATTTCCACTTATGAACTGAGGAAATCAAAATATCAGAACAGATATTTCATTACACTCAGAGCAGAACTGAATTACTTTCCCTGAAAAGTTCTTTTCTCAGGGAAATACACTTTCTGAAATTTAGAGTTAAAAATTAATAGAGAAGGTATCTCTGATACATATTTTTGAGCAATTCCTCCCCTACAATATAATCTAATAGCATTTACTATTTGATGAAGTAACATCAGGACTTGGCTCCTTCCTGGTAGTCATGTAGTTTCTGTGAAATATTAATGTGTAACAAGTCAATATGCTCTGCTGAATCACTGTTTCAAAGCAGAATAATAAAAAGTGCAAAGTCATTTCCGTTAAGACTCTGAAAGGTTACTGCACTGGTGATTATTAACATCTAGGCAAACTCTTCAAATGTGTTAGATTACATTTGCTGATTTCATTGGGAAGCAATGAAATAATAGCTAAACTATATAAGTGTTGTTCTTTGGGCTGGGCACAATAGTCAAAGTAACTTTGGAGACACTGGAGAAACTACCACGCTCCTTGTGTTCAAGAGCACAAAATGTATTCTCCCAGTATGTGTGTGAAGAGAGTTCACAAATTTGGCAGCAGTCACCAGTTCAATTTTACAGCTCCCTGTTAATAAAAAGCCCAGGTGAGTGAAAGGTTTGTCAGTTAAAAAACAATAATAATTAGCTGTACAAACAGGTCCTTCTCTGTGACAACTATGTTAATATAGCAATTGCCATTGAACTCCAAGTACTCTGCTCTCAATTCTTTGTTTACTTTTGACTTTGAAAGGTAATGTGCTTTTGTAATACAAATATTGTTTGCCAAGGAACGAAGTTTACTAAATTGCTGTGGTGGGTTTTTGTGTGGGTGTGTGTGAACTAGGCTGAAAGATATGCATGCTTTTGCCCTGGATTTGCTTCACCGGTTTACAGTAAGGTAAGCTCCATAGTACAGGCTAGACATGCAATGAGAAGTGCTTGCAGAGGACAGTCTGTTTTCTATTACTTCTGCAGCACTCCAGCTGCACTATGTTCTTAGATTTTTGAGAAAGGCAAGAAACTCTGTTGTTGCTGGCTTACCTCTTTAATTAAGGATCCCATGTAAAGGGCAGTCAGTGGAGTTTGTTCTGCTGGTTTGACCACCACCGTGTTTCCACAACAAAGAGCAGGGGCGATCTTCCAGATGAACATAACCAATGGGAAGTTCCACTGAAAGACAAATGAGAAGATGTATCCCATTTCTCATAGATCACCAATATGCTTTTTGCTTAACAGCACAAATTGTCAACTGGATGGTTGAACTCTTTGTTTAATGCTTTTTAGACTAAGACATTTTGCAAAAAGCAACTGCCAAACTATGTTATACAAAGACCAGTGCTTTTGATGTATGTTAGTCAAAGGGATCCAAAGTTTTCGTTAAAAACTTGAGACACAAAGTGTGCTCCTCTAACAAAAGCTTACAGAAAGTTGTTGGACTAGTGGTGAAATCAGGAGTTTTGCTATCTTAAATGATCAAATTCATCAGCTATTCAGCTTTCTAAGAGAGACAAGGTAATAATGACACCTCTGCCCTCTTCCCTGGAGGTTTCACTGGCAGCTTTCCATTGTAGTCTGTCCAGCCAGACTGCAGAGCAACTGATTCCTTTGGACCCCATATGCAACAGTATGAGTGACAATGTTGCTGGGGAAAAAATGAGTTGCCCCTTTTAGAATATTTTGAATGGTTTTGGAACCCACTGAATTGAGCCCATGAGCCTCATTACAAAAGACACTGTGTGACTTTTACAGAAATGGGGAAACAGGCAGGTAACAGTCACATATTCTGTCAGAAAACCTTGGAGAAGTATGCATGCAGCTACTCTTTATCTCTCTCCTTATCTGATTTCAATCTCACTCCACCCCCAAAAAATTACAGGAGCACAAATAACACAAAGTAAGGGATTACAGGGTTTTCTGAATCTCCATCATTACCGAAGAACTGTGTGAGTGGAAGGGAAATGGAACTGCTGAGCTAGCAAAATTGTTTTGTGGCATTCACATAATCCACAAAGTTTTCAGTTTATGCACAAAACTCCAACTTGCTGAGTTGACATTTCAATGAAGTGAAAATAAAGATATACTCAGAAGTCTTTGAACATTTTATAAGGGAAGTCAGTGTTTGTACTAACTGCTTATGCTTCCAGAATGCAATTTTTTTAAAAAAATACTTTACTTGAAATACCCTGTGCCTGACATAGAAGAGAATTCCCAAATATGAAGCTGGGTACATATTCCAGTGATGTTCTCAAAATCAACGTGGAGGTAAAAAGACCTCTGCAAGCTTAACTGAAAGACACCAGGAACATGTGTGGGACATGCACGTCTGGGCAAACCTGACAAACCAACTATTTCAGAATGTTTAAATTGTCAAGCAGGTCAGGCTAGGATGCCCACACTTACCATGTGCAAAGAGGTAAGTGGATTAAGAGTGTTTAGTTCATATAGCCATTTTCTCGGCAACCTGTTGAAGCTGTGTAGACCTCACAAAAACGTTTAAAAGTTGAGTTCCTCAGTATTTTGGATGCCCAGACTCAGGCAGGCTTTTTGAATATTCACTTAAAATAAGTGACTTCAAAATTCGGAATTTAGACACTCTGAACAGGAGTTTGGGAATGTACAGCTCAGTATCACTGTGCTTGTTGGATGTACTCTTTGTGTTGTTACTTGTACCATCTACACGGTGAGTGACTCTTAGTCATAAACAAAGATCCACTGATTCTGTACAGAGCAGAACAGACATTCCAGGCTTTAAATATTACCCTCTGCTACTTGTTTATTTCTAATTCTTTCAGTTCCAGCAAAACACAATCTTGTCTTTCAAACTAATCCATCAGTCAACCTTTTGAGATTTCTTTTCCCTCCACATACAGGGAGAATAGAGATTAGACTGGACTGGTCTGACTCCTCAAAAACTCCATGTTGCAAAATTTGATGAGTTCTTAGGATAATCTCTGTCTTTTAGGATCTGAAAGTTTCTGATTGGTAATGTTTCATAAATACACTTGCATAGACAAAATTTCAAAAGCATTTCTATTTGTAACAGGAACATTTCTGTTATACATTTTTGTAAGGCTCCAACTTACAGGAATAATTTGGCCACAGACACCAATAGGCTCATGTCTTGTAAATGTAAAAAAGTTTCCATCTAGGGGAAGAAGAAATAAATTAGGTGTTCAGAAACAACATTTGTGAGAAACAGTTAAATCTGAAAGAAGATGAAGTTGGACACTAAATGTAGCTGGATGCAATTTTACTTATAAATTATATTTTTAAAATCCTAACTATGCAAAAAAAATCCATAAGGTACATCTGGATTCAATATCTACTTTCTTCATAGCTCCAAGGTTTGATTCTACCAGTCTGACTGACTTTCTGCAGTGATAACCCTGCTTCTCAATATGGTATGCACAACACACCAATGAGCATTCCTCATTTTCTTTTTCTTTTATCACCTTTGTTTTTGGAAAGTGCTCTTTCAAAAACTACTTGCAGTCCTAGGTACATATCAGACATATTTTTAATATTTGATCATAGCTTCAGTCAAATCCATTAAGTATAAAATTCCCTTTGATTCAAATAAACATGTGTTCCATTAAGCCTAGTATAGAGATCTAGGTGATGCAAAAAAGTTGGAAGTATTTATCAGTAGTTTTCCTTAATTCCTTCTTTATTACCATTTTTTTCTTTGTTCTTCTGAGAGAATGAAGCTAGAAACAATGTTTTCATAGAGATGCTTAATGGGAGAGGGAGTGGAATGAATATCAGCAAAATAAAGGAATGTTTCCTCATTCCTACCTCTTAGTACTCTTAATGCATTATCCAATAACTGAAACAAATATTACTGTTTGTGTTAATCTTAGCTTTAATAAGCAAATACCTGGTTTTCATTGCTGTAGAACTGTATAAACTATATATCGTTATGCAAAAGTAATCTACCAGACTTCTGAGACGTACATACAGGCTAAAATCTTTTGATTAATAAACAGTAGTGTATAGAACATATTAGTGGTGTACAGAACAAGAAACAAATATGAATAACTCCACTAAATGCTTAAAATAAACACTATAATAAATCTTAAATAACCTATATTAAGATCTATCCAAAATATTTTCCATTTGAGATACTTTTTGTGTTGCACAACTTTTAGAAAAAGGCATTTTTTTACAGATCACATTGGCCTCAGCCCTGTACTTTTGTTATCTCAAAACTACTCACCCATTGGAACTGTACGTCCATGGATTTTATCAGCCCATCCTGCAAAGTAGCGTAGAGTTTTGAGACAGGCTCCTAAATCCATTAGGTAGGCAGTGGAAAAGAGTTTCCCACCATCTATGGCTTCCATTGTCTACGGACAACAGCATTTACAAAGTTAATATGAAATATTGGTAACAGTTCTCATGACTTTGTCACTTAGCTTTTGGTTGTTCAGTTCAGAGGTTTTCAGCTTTAATACAAACATTTGGATTAATTCCACTTTGAAGAACACTTCTCATTTGAAAAACCCAAGCTAGCAATTTACAAATGAGAAATTTTCATGATGATTTATGTGCAGTAGGCTATGCAAATAATGTGATCATAGCACATTTGTAATGCTGAGATCTGAAAAAACAGTAACATTTCTCCCATCTGAGTCAGTTACACTATTCTAGTTTATCTTACATATTCTACAAGTGTAGATGAAAAGATCATCCAGGAGTCTGTGCAACTAACAGATGCAAATAAAATGAGTGATTGCCCTCAGCCTATTTGCCTTCCCAAGGTAGGCGGTAGCTTCCTGGAAATCACTGTCTTGTTAAGTTAGGGTCTTGTGTATTTAATTATTAAGGAACACCTTTCTGGCAATTAATTAGCAATTTATATGAGGAAGAAGACTCAAAATGTAGAATAAAATACCCCATATATACCTTGAGTGTCTGATGTGCTAAGGAAAGATCTGGGTCACTCTTAACTTAGAAAAATTCAGTATGATAAATATTTACACAGAAGAGACTGTCTTTCATTGGCTAACTAATAACTGAGTTAACTAACTGGTCTTATTTGAAGCCAGGCCTGGATCTTCATTCCAGCAGATACAAACTTTGAGAATAATAACCAGCAACTATTCATTCAACATCTAAGACTTTTCAGTTGTTTCACCCACAGTGCTTTAATGATCTCACAGGGACACCAGTCCAAAACAAGGCTGATTTCCAGTCAAATCTAGGGACTATGGTTTAGATTTATGCCTTTCAAATACCCCTATAATGTTGGGACATCTAATTGAAGACCGTGTGCAGTTCTTACGTAGTGTCAACATATTCTTGACACAGCTAGTGCTTTTTTCTCAAGTTTTTCAGCACAGAGACACTTGGAGACCTTCAGCTTTGCAAACAATCCCATTAAGATGCTTAGTAGAAACCCCTTAACTACAGTTTCAAGAACTAGTCATATCTTAGAAATAGTATTTTCTTTTCTAAATTAGTTATTCTGTATGTCCAAGGTGCTTTAGCATTTCAGGCCAAGCCTGCAGACTCATCCTGCAAGCACAATGCACCACCAACACCTCCCCTGCAAAGTCTGCAGTTATAGTTAGCTGAACACTTTGGAGATATAACACTTGGGAAGAGAACAAAACAAACACAGAAGGCATCAATGTTTGATGGCTTTCAGCAGTAAGGAACTGATTAAATGAGATATGTCTTTGTCATTCCAGGCAATATATCTGGCACTATGTTGTTCTGTGTGGACAAGGGAGAAAATTCTTCCCTGGCCTCAAATTTATGAGCTCTGTAGCTTTGAACATCAGAACAGACTGAAACATAAGATAAAAAATTCTCATCAGCATTTTCAGTAGCCTGCTTTTACCTATTCTTCCAGTAGCCTGGAATGAGCTTACAATGAGCTTAGGGGTCTATTTTGACTGCTAATGTTTGTAAGGCTATTTGCTATTCTACAGTACTAGTTCTGCAGTTAGGATAAGCCGTGAGTTTAGAAAATCGCTCTCCATTTTGACAGTCTGGAAAGCACTTCATTGAAACACATTTTAACTAAAAGGGAAAAGTAGTCAATAATGTAAGTAAGGTGTAGGAAATAAAAACAGTCAGTAAAATAGAGACTTAGGAGGGGTCCCAGAGAAAAACAGTACTTTCATATTATGAAAATGGCAAGTGGGAACAAAACTTAAATTTTTCAACTTTCCTGTAGGAAAAAAAGATTATTTCTCCATCCTCTTTGCATATGTAGTGCCTTAGGGTGTACAATAAAGAAGTAAATACCAGCTTATACGGTATTTAACTGACAGAAGGACATACTTTTACTATTAAAAAATCAACTACTTTAAAATTTTATCTCTCTCAACTCCAGTAAATCTAGTGTTGTTATGAACACAAGTTCTGGCCACCCAAGTTCTCTTCTGAGAAACTAGGTGATCATTAGTCCCTATAATTTAGTTGAAGAAAAGTGTAAATTTGACAGTTGCAGACTTTGGAGTTCAAGGGAGTAACCTCAGTTCCTTTGAATTTTCATTTTTCTTTTAAAAAACCCTTTGGGATGCAAGTGTGTTCCTATACCACAGGACAATAGAGTGAGCAGTAGCTTCTTTGCAGGTTTTACATATTTTGAAGATTTAATTTTTATGAGCTTATCAATGATGTGAATATAGCTAATGGCTAAATACTTCAGATTATGGCTAGATCAATCTAAGTGATCTGGAATGCTCAATACTCCTTTCCCGCTCTCTTAAATTTTTAACACTTTTGGCAGAAAAGCAGGGCACATCTTAAGGAAAATATAAACAGCTATCCTGCCTAAATTTCAGAAGGTGGTTGAAACAGCAAACCTATCATATTACAGGTAGCATCATATATGGAGTTTAAAACAAGAGTGAGTGGTACTAGCCTCTATCAAATCAGTGATGCAATTGTATTTTAAATGCTCTTTGTTGCTGTAGTGCACAATCAGTAAGTGTTGGTGCTGTAGCTTATGTGTCTGCTGTAAGTAGTTGTAAAATGACAAGTACACAATAGGTGGTAAAGGCAGGACATCATTCTCCCCCCTGTACATTCTTCCTACTGATAAGTAAACTGCTACTTTTGGCTCTGTTTGTGGATCTGTTTTTTCACTCACTGCCAGTTACCAGTTCGAGTTAATGAAGGACCAGTGCTAACAGAATATATAGGCATGAAATTAAAAATTTCTCCCAGTTTTGACTTGTATCATCTGTAAGACCTGAGCCAGGTTTTGAGCTTAGGCCTTGATTCAGGCCTTGGCTTAATTAAGTGTTAAGGTGGTCAATGTTAGTGTGTTCTTAAGAATCAACAATTGAAATTGTATCAAATTGCAGGCGACCTAAGTATCATCTTACAGCTAATCAAACACTCAAGTACTTTGTAGATGTGGGGAGTTACTAGAGCAGAGTGCAAGCCAGTTTAATGAGGTTCATTTGCAATACAGTAGATATAAATATTGAGACAGCCTGACTGTCCAAGGATTTAGTATGTTACACTTGCACACTTATATCTTTCTTTATAAATCAGGACACAGGCTTTTTTTTCCCAGCCTTTTTGTTCGCATATCATACTTACAGCTAAAATCAGCCGATCTCTTTCAACTAAGTCAGCTAGTTTATTCAAGAGCCTTCCTCGCTCTGAAGCATCCATTGTACGCCAGGGTGATCCAAGCTCAAAAGCTTTTCTAGCTGCTTTAACAGCCTTGTCGATGTCTGCCTGTGGGGAAAACAGGAACTTTTATAAACAAGAATAGATTTTTTCATCACTCTTGTTGGTTGTTAAATGTGAAAAGTGTTCTGCAAGATAAATGAGAGACATCAGTCCCAATCTAATCAGAATTAGTACAGTAATGTTAGTTACATGGGTAATTTGCTTTCTAACAATTCTGCTATCATTTCAGCAATGTGAAGTTGTACGAGAAACAGATGTGTTCTCAGAGCTTCTAAAATAAAAACATACTAAGGAACTTAATTTTTTAAATCTACATTTTCAAACCCTCTGCCTCCTTATATCTCTAATTGAGCATACACCCACCAGTTACACTGCTGATGCAATTCAATCCCATTTATGTACAGAGATGCTCAAATCTGTAAGTTAAATATTTAAGCACTCAACATTATCTAAAAGTATCCAGTGGTGTGATGAAGCCCAGATTAGAAAAATCTGTTCATTAGAGTGTGTCATAAAATTTGGTATTAAGGAAGACAAATAAATGCATTTAGTTTTGAAAGTTTTAAGGAACATTTGTATTTGAAATCATTTTAGCAATAACTCATTGACAAGATTTAAAGTGCTAAGCCTAAATATTCTCAGCTCTAAGCATTAATATTTAATATTTTTATAGCTTAATTTATTAGTTATCATTTGGTTTTTGCTATAGCAGGAAAATCTACAATGAATTATATGACACTCTTTTCTGTGTAAGGGTGTTCCAGGAGATAGAAAATGTAACTAAAAATCTCTTGAGAAATGGCTTTTAGTATTTGGAATTCTTCTGTATTTCACAATTTGTATAAAAGTTCCCCCAGAAAACAATAACAAAAAAAAGGAGGTTTATTCTATTTCTTTATTAGAAATTACAAACAAATTTCAAGGGAAAAACAAGGAACCTGTACATGGCACATTTCCCTAAGTATTTTGCATAAGTTTCATTCAAACATTTTTTTCTGGTACTGCTGATTGCTACAATAACCTCAATGCAAATCACTATTGAGATTAATAATGTCAGCAAACCACAAATTCTATTGTTCTAAATTTGAACTGGATCTTGAATCTTTAACTGATGTTGGTAGCCAAAAACTAATTTTTAAAAGCCAGGAATGGGTTGGGTAAGTGGCTTGGAAAGCCCAGCACAGACAGGCTACCAGGAGGTCCACAGAACTTCCCAAAGTTCTTTCCAAGAAGTCTGGGAAAAATACAGAAAGGATCTCTACAAATGGCACTGTCATTACTATAGAGTAATACTGACCTGTCTCAGGCAGCTGAAATCTACCAGGTTAAAAAGTGTGACATTTCTTTGGAATCTGTCAGAGTGTCATCAAATACCTCATCACTTATTTGTGACCCAGAACACTACATTCAGTGAATATTTTCGTCTCTATCATAACTATGTTACAGTTTTGCATCAGTCATACTTAGGTGAATGATATAAATTAAATACAGCACCAAGTGTTCTTTATATTACAAGTGTAGAAATAATTTAAACGATGAAAAAGTTATATAAAGCTAATATACGACTGTGCATGAAAAGGAAAAAAATGTACTTCATCAGTATGAAATTTAATTGGATTACATAAATCTACACCATAAATGTCAAGGCAGATAGCTCCTTCCAGAGCTAGACTTTTACAGAAATACGTTTATTTTACATCCCAGTGGCCATTTGTTGAGCTGTTTTATTATTACTAGGGGCCTTTAGGATTAGCAAATGTAGCTTGAAAGAGCCATCAAAGTGAAAGGAAAATAGTTCCCACCCACATATATGCCTGTGCTTTGTAATCTCCACTTGTTTTTTTCAAATACCACTACAAGGCAGTGTACAGCCCTTTGTCAACCCCATTGTACACACAAATTAAATTCCTAAAATCTCTTGGCTCATTATCTAAAGACTAGGCTCTAGAATATTAGGTTCACAATGACTGTGTAATTTACTAGATTTGTACATTTCACTTGGCAATTTAGTTAATAGCAGTTGTCATTACACATTAGTTTGCAAAATTATTGGAGAGAAAGCAAATCTCTGTGTCGAGCAGCATTATCTCTTTATTTAGCAAGTTGTTAGCTTGCCTGTAAGGAATGAAAGCTACAAAAAATTCTGAATGGTAAGTGAACAGTTGCAGGTCATAAGTAATTTAATTTGAGGATGATCAAATATCAGGCCAGCCTGATTTGTAATGTAATTTGGTTTTTAAAATCTGAAAAGGGAGGAAGTAGCATTTTACATCAAAAGCCTGTCAGGTTCTAGTGGGATACAATTCAGCAGTTAACAGCATGCTTATGAAACGCTTTGGCTGAGAACAAGAAAAAGCCTGAAACAATCTCAGTGAATCTGGCCACTATGTACAAGTAACTGGGAATAAAGGAAAGCAAGAAGGTGGCGTTTGGAGAACTCGTTATTAGATATATGAAATGATCAAAGGCCAGACTCAAAAAGGCTTTCTCAGTCATCTTTGTCTAATAAAAAGTTTCAACTGTCTTCACTTAATAATGTGTAGTGACTATTTCTCCTATGCTAGACAGTGTTTGAGCCAAAGTTTACCCATGGATTAATGATGAAATTACAGAACAGAGTAACAATGATCCAATGAGCACAGGATATTGAAAGAACTGGGTTTCTATATATTTCTCAAAAGAGCATTTCATCTCAGAATGAATCTTTGTAGAGGAAATTAAAATATTCTGAAAGAGATTCTGCTTATTGTATTGGTAGGAAATTTTTGGTGAACTTATAGCACAGATAAATGACTTGTAAGTTTTATAGTAGTTCTAATGTGTTTAATAAAGGTGTTTAATTTTGCTGCTACATTTAAAACACACTTGTCATACAAATCATTCTAGATGTCCATGTCTTGACTAAAATAAACATCAGATTTCATTTTTTGAGAAATGCAAGAAAATTTTTTCACTTTTGGATGTAAAATTTTAACTTTGAAGAGGAAACTGTCAAAAAGAAAATATATGTAAGAATCAAAAGAGCATTTGAAAAATCTTTTATTTTCAGTTACAGTCATCACTTTTTGTACACCTGTGAATTGGAAACAGAATATTAATTTCTCATACTTAATGAGCAACATTGTCTTTTCTATTAAAAAATGTTACCCCCTTACTTGATAACTCAAATTTAAACTATATCATAGTACTAGGAAAGTCTTTTTCAGCAGAAAAATACATAATATAACAAAAATAGAGAGGCGCTTATTTAAGAGCTTATATTTTTGTTATATTTTTGATTATGTTGCACCTATGTGTAATTTTTCACCAGAAAACCTCAAAAATATAAAAAATAAATGTTTGTTTATAGGTGCCAACTACCTTTTTAGTCCTTTGCTTAAACTCATCAATTCAACAAGGTGTAAGAAAACTAGCTTTGGGGGAATTTGTGTCTATTTGATAGACTACATTCAGCTTCAGAGTCTTTTTTAGGACTATGTTCCAATGCATTTTTCAGAACACAAAATTTTGTGCAGCAATGAGAAGACATACTCATAGATAAAAATACTGATGGTATCTATCATCTTTACAGAGTCTGTGTGGGAAAATATCTGTACTCATCCAATTCTTGTTATTTTTAATCAAAAGCCTTGCATAAAGGTGAAATGAACAGATGACATCACTTTGTTAAGGAAGAGTCAAGAAAAAATAACACAAAAATCACTAATCAAAGATAACAANACAATCAATATTAAGGCTTCATGAAAAAGTTAAGAATTATGCTTGTAGCAGATGTATGGGATGGGTACATCTATGAGGTGATATTTTACATCAGCAGAGATAGATGCTTGTTGTCTTCCTGCTTTCAAAATGCGGAATTAAACTTAAAGCTAGAATTAAGACCAAGAAAAAAACTCCTACCTTATCACCTTCTTCAACCTCACAGATTTTCTCTTCATTTGCAGGGTTGAAGACTTCAAATTTTTTACCACTGACCGCGTCATGCCACTCATTGTTTATAAATATCTGCAGAAGAAGATACAATGCAACAATATCAGTAACATATGTCTAGCTATTGTCTGTTATCTGTTTGAATGAATAAATCTATCTTTCATAGCTGAGAACTGCCTGATTGTATGATACCTAAATTAAGATTGGAATAGCTGTTTCTACACTATTCTGAAAAGAAGAGTAATCACTTAACCAGGAACAGCTTTTTAAAATTAACTTCATTTGGAAAGGTGAACTCTCTTTCTCCATGGTATTTTCACTTTGTTTGGTATCATAAAAACATACTGTTACAAAAGGGTCCTCCCTTTCTCAAATTGTTATGTACAAGGGAGGTACAGCTCAATCTGACCTACCTAAAACTACCTGGGTTTATGATGTTCACAGGGTTACTAATGATGGAGGGCCTTTCATTTACAGACCTCAACAGAAGTAAACCAAATCCTTGGGTTTCGTGTATACAGTATATGTAGTATCTTGCAGAACGCTATTCAGTTTTGCTGTGATTTCTCATCACTCTCTCCTGCCAAAAAAAGCCCAACAAAAAATAACAAATGGTATGCTTTTCTGAAATTAAAGTCAAGACAAAAAAAAAACCACCATGGTCAATTGAATGAAGCAAACACTTAAGCTGAATTAAAAGAAAACAAGTATACTTCAGTATTTTCATGTTATGGGAGAAAAATAATTAGAGACTAGGGAGAGGCTCTTTTCTTCTGCACCAAAATTCTTTGGCTTTGTGGACTGGTGCTTCAGTGAATGTAACCCTAACCAAGATTTGACAGCAGAAACATCGTGTTCTTAGTCTTTTGCAGAAAAAAGAACCAGAATTTACTCTATTAAATAAAGATAGCAATCTTGAATCAAGAGGAAATGGCTGGTGTACAGCCAGAAGCACAAAATTAGCAAACTCAGAGAAAGCCTAGACTATCCTTGCTGTTGGTAGCTGGTGCATTTCACAGAGACACTCCCTTAAAAACACACTCAGCAGCCCAAACTAGGAAAAAAGCTCTCTGTCATATATAATTGCTATCTTGAAAACAAATTCAATTACTTTATGGATGAAATTTCTTTAATTGCTATTTTTCTGTCTGTCCTAATCTTACAAGGAAAGGAGGACTAGCTTTCCAGGCTGAACCAGCACATGCCAAAATGTTTGTACTGGCATTATGAAATTCAAATGTCCAAGAGCTGACAATGAGGCAAATTTTAAGGGTGGCTTATAGGGTGAAGATGTCTGTGGTCCTCAGCTTCAAATATAACCCTGTACAACCCAATAGCTCCTAAATGAATGTATGTGGGAAAAATTGACACTTCAGATCATAGTTTCCAAAATCTTCTTTTAGAAATACTATTTGCAGGATCTCAAGGTGAATGTTTTAACATCACAATTCTGTTATTTCCCAGGGGCTGTAGTATGGATGGCAGAAGTGGGGTTGTGCTGTATTACCATAATCAACATGTGAATATATTCATACATATATCGAGCAAATGTGAGTGAGGACAGCATATATGCTTTCAAAGCTCATCAGGATTAGAGTTGTTGGCCATGAATATGGGAGGGCTCTTTTCTCTCCCCTCCCTGTCCTAAAGCTTCTCTGCAAAACACCAGGAATTCAAACCTCTCTGGTTTTGGCGTACAGCACATGATGCAGTTCCTACTTTTGAAGGGTGAAGCTACTTGCCTCATACAACTTCAGACTTTGACAAGAGGATACTTAGGCAACCATTTTAGCTGACGTTGTTTTAGAATCAATATGACTATGTTCTATTTAAAGTAATCCTAACCCCTTAATGTTATTTATTTTTTATTCAATAATTTCTATCAATGCCTTGATTATCTCCAATATGATGGTCTCAGCTATCAAATCTTTTGTCACCCTTACACAGGTGGCTGTTTCCTGCCTCCTATTCAGCCTTAAGGCATAAAATGCAAACATATTCCTGTTACTCTTATTATTGTTTGCACTGCAAGGGATATTACAGCAAATTAATATTACTTGTGTAATTTTGATAAATTTTCATACTTTGTTCCAACTCTGAGGATCTCTGTTACGCCCTTACACTGAGTTGCCTCAGTACCACTCTTGAGTTTCAAACCTCCCAGACATTGCGGAACTCATTTTAATAATCTCTTGCTTTTGTGTAGAACAGCCATATACCAGGAAAACCAGGCCATAATACATTGCTCTTTTAACTGTTTTCTCCTGACTTTTACGTGACAATGACTGAGAAAAAATCTAATATAAAATCAAGAAAATAAGCTAAAATAGTGCTTTCTCACTTTTACAAGAAAACCCTATCTTTTCATATTAAATAATCTTTCTATTTCAAACATTTCCTGATGCCAAATATAAAGGTAGCTATTAAGCACAAATGAACAATAGCACAGCACCTGACCTATTCCAAAGTTAATCATAATAGCTTACCCAACAGCAATGAAATTGATATCCAGAGTTCATTTAATAAACATTAGGAACTCTATCCTTACTCAAAGATTAAACCTTTATACTGGCTGAAAGCACATTGTGCACTGAATTTACTTTGCATGACTGGAACAAATACCATCAATTCTTGATTGCAACACTGCTGGCAAACTTAGAACTAGACCTAAACAAAGCAAAGTGGGTGTTGTTGTTTCCCATATTGAGCTTTTATGTTCTGTAGCCTTTTGTGGTATAATAGCCCCAGAAATTCAAACCCGGGCCCTTTTGTATGGGAATACATATTGTCAAAGGTACTGTTACAGCTGAAGGAATAATTAAATTTTTGAAATCCTTATAAATTCTAAATATCGGCATCATACAATAATTCTTTCTCCAAAGACAACACAAAATTCCTACCATATCTGCTCTGCTTTTGCTACCAATTTTACTGTCTGTCTGGCATAGCACTTTCATCTTCTTTCAGGCTCTGATGTCCTAATTTCAGTTATGGTACATATCCCTTAAAACTATGTCCAAAGAGGGTTTCAGGACTGAGCAGTCCTGCAACCCTCTAGATTTTTGGTTGCTGAATATTAAGATTATTTCTGAAATCTGTAGAAATTATTCTTCTTTTCAATTAAAACAAACAAACAAACAAACAAACCAGGAAATAAACCAGTTGTTCCTGAAAAATCAGTATTTTTCATTCGTGTTGGGAAAATACATCACCATACACACTAATTCCAAAAAGGCAGATGTTGCCTTTTAAAAGATGCACCTTATAGTATTATAAAAATAAATATAATATTTTGCATTTTTTTGTCATATAAAAGATGATATAAAACAAATTGATTCAGCAATTATAAAGTGACAGAGAATGAAACAGTCTATTAAAAATATGCTGTCATTTAATTGTAGTTACTAGGAAACTATGACATTACACAGCTGTGAAAATTCGGAAGGCAAGCAGAGTAAGGCTAAGGAGCTCTGCGTGATATTTGAGGTACATATCCCTGTTCACAAATTCAAAATAGAACTAGGCCTTATGCATAGGTGCACAAGATCTGTTCTACCCTAGAGATGCCATCTCTGAGACACTGCTGATGAAACTGTCTAAAGGAGTTAACTTTTTATTTCTGACCCTGTAGATTAGCCTAGAAACGGAGGACAACCTCATTGGAAAGATCTGATACATGGCACAGAGGTTGAAAGGAGGAGGCTATGTTGCTACCAAGTATTGTGTAGGTTGTTCTTTAAAATGGACAAAATATTGTATACAGTCCCATCTTAACAATACCTCTCATCCTCTGTCTAACCATTTCTTCAGTCTCTGGCTGTTGTTCAGTGCAGGAATGGGATGCCCACCCTAAGCACCCCTCCCAGTACATAAGCCCACCTCCTTCCTGCTGATGGACTGGTGCTTTCCCTTCTTGCGCCCTCCCAGTGCCGTTGCATTGCTGGGACACTTGGTTCTTCTTGCCATTGAGACCACGGCAGGCATTAACTGACTGCACCAGGTAATTTGTGCTCCAACTCTGCCTATTTTATGGTCATGGCATTTTAACTGACATTTAGTCTCTGGAGCTTAGCTGTGAGACCAACTAGCAGAAAAGATGTTTTTCCCATTTCCATTCAGATAAAGCAGAGGGTACAGGAGCTACTCTGTTACTGCTCAAAGTAGCAAGAATATTTAAATAAAAAAAAAAAAGAAAATATTTTGGGCCAGGTAAATCAAAGCAAATGATTGTTTTGTTCTCAGGACAAAGTCAAGACAGCAAAACTGCAAGGTAAATGCTCTTGTTACATTGACCAGGGTTTTAAACCCTACAACCACATATGTAATGAAAACATAACAGTTTTCAGGGAACAGGATTTTCGCATATGATTGAAATTGCTCACACTAGCTGTCTGTATGGCTGTTAATAATTGATTAATAGTTGGGTAATAACTATAAAGATCAATAAAAGTGTTACCTCTATATTGATATGGTAGCAATTTGTTATTAATATATTCCTGTATATTTCAGCCTGTTTATATGAAGGCACTATACATTGAGTGCCATTGCTACCTTCAGCCACTAGAACTGATCAGTAAACTCCTGATGTGATGAAAGCTGTCAGGGGAATAAACATCTAAGTCCCTGGAAATTTCAGATAAGTGATGAATTTCATTATAGGAACATCCACATAAAATTCTGACTGTTATGAATGGGTAAAGACAGCAGTTAAATGGTTAATATGAAAAAATCCATCTTTAGTAACTAGCTACTACATTGCCAAGAAAAGAGACAAAGTAAAAGGTAAATATTAACATAACACTGCTATGATGTTACAGTATGCCAAATTCGTATCTGTCTCTGAAAGGAATATTATCAAAACATACCATTTTTGGAAGTTTTTAAAGTATTTGTTTAAATACAACATTTATTGCACCAAGCAGTATCACCCATAATACGAGTTTAGAATATAGTTCTTATTAATGTTTCTGATACCATTCCCATTTAAAGCATAACTTCATTACATTAAATGTATACTCAACATTGTATTAGGGCTGTATAAATCAAAATATCCAGATGTCTTCTGTATGCTAGATAGCAGTCTTGCCTATGCAGGTATGAAAAACAAGAAAAAAATAAGGAAAAAATCAAAATTGGCCATGTAACCAGTATTAGTTACATTATAGGCAGCTGCACGCAGAATTGTGCATGCAGCCATGTTTATTTACTGCTGTGGAGTGTATGCTGCTAACATACAGGGCGTGGATCTATCAACCCAGTCAACACTGAAGTTCCAGGCAACAGCAGCAGCCTCTGGTGACTCCCCTGCCCCGCTGAAAAAACACGTTTGGAATCATCTTGCAGTCGGTTGCAGTGGTTTGTCTGTCAGGCAGAACTCGACTGCAGCTAAGGGGATTTTTTGTACTCATCTGTCAGACATAAACGTGAAAGACCTATTCTTCTGTGGCATGTGCTGTGCAGAGGGTCGTCTGTGATGACATGACACTTAGGGCTGCAAATTTATTTTGCAAGGTTTTAGAAATGTTATTGCAGGCATTTTGTAACTGTTATTTCACTGGTATTTTTAGGAGAGGTGACAGTTTTATTTCAACAACCCAAAGAACTTATGGCTTTCAGACTTCTTTGCATTCAAACTAGTAGATAAAACTGCACCCTTCTAAAGTTTAGTGTTTAAAATACTGTGGTCGAAAACCCTTTGAATGCCTTTATTTGCCAATGTTAGGTTGCAATAACGTCTTGATTGTCTGAAATGATTATTTACAGTTCACATAATCTGATGTCATTGACCATTTGAGGTTGAAATTATCTGCACGACTACAGTATTTCTGTCACTGTGTAGACAGTTGGTCTAGTTCTTCAAGTGACCTGAGTAGAGAAGAGGGAGACAAGACCTGCTCTTAACTTTTCTTTGTTATCCCGGTGCTTTTATTCCCTTCAGTCCTCGAGTATTTTGAAAGGATCATGACTTCACTTTGTAAAGTATCTGCTAGATAGGAAGTGCCATATTTGTGTCTGTGCTGCATGAGGAAAGAAAGTATTAGACTCCAGATAACTTTATCTCAGGTGGACCACACCATAGGCATGGCTGAAATAGATTTTAGGGCCTCTACATTTGGTGCCGTCACCTTGTGAAACTTTCTTGCTGCAGTTTCCTTAGAATAAGTATCCTCTTTTTGTGGGTTCAAAAGGAGCAAAGTCTGTACGGGGTTTCAGGCCTCAGTGCTTCTGTTGAAGTGACTTAAAAGTGTAGTTTAGACAAAAAATAATTAATTTCTGATGTTGCAAATTTCCTATACATGATGCTATATTTAGCATCTCTTTACAAATTAATCCTTAGTCAGGTAAGAATTTTAATGTAATTCACCATTAATGTTACAAACTATTATCCATGCTACAGAGATGTACAAGAAAAGTAACAGAACTATCTAAAATGTGGGCTATCCCAAACCTAGCTATTAATATTAGCTTTAAAACATGGAATGAAATGTCTAAGCTGTCTTCTCTTTAGATGCCAAAAGCCTAAAGTACAAGAAAAAGCGTAACCTCTTCCCACCATAAATCTGACCCCAGATATCCTCTAACTCTTGTTATGATAAACCTTTTCTTGACAATGATCTTCAAGTGAGCCTAGCTGCTTGTTTTGCAGAGCTAAAAACTATCACCAAATTTCAACAGCTGCTCAGCTGACTGCTCACAAGCTTTTGTGTACAGACGGTAAAACGGAATTACACCACCGGCATTTTTTTAAAGGCTAGGAGCAGTGACTGGACTCACACATGCTGGTGGGAAGTCAGCTTCACTCTGGTGAGGTGATGCACATTGCTGAAAAATTGCTGGTTTCTATTCACACCTCCTTATATAGATTGTGAGAGTCATTCAGAAATGCTTGAGTTTGACGATGGAAGTAAATCTTACACCTAAATCTGAAAGAGATTTGTGGCCCAAGAGGACATTCATTTCAAGTTCTATAAATTCTGATTTATTAGTCCCAAAACATGTCAGGGAGTCTCACACTATTCTTTAAGCAGTATAGTTAAAGTATGTTAAATTATTTAGAACTACTCAAGGTTGAAACTGTAAGCCTTTGAACAGTTTATCAATATAGAATACTTGCCATGAAGTCTCTTCTGCCTCTCCCTGCCACTCCATCTTCCCCCCCCTCCCCCAGCTTTTCCTTAAACAAAGTTGGTATTTGGCTTGTAATTCATGTAATTTATTTTTTCCATTGGAATTGTATGTCATTAGTGATGCAGAAATTACTTTTTACCACTGAAATGAACTAATAATCAGAAAGCATACTCTTTCTTTTCATTATTCATTGAAACTTTTTGATTTGTTTGTTTGTGGCTTTGTATCTAAAGTTAGCTGAACTTAGAAAGAACATGTTTCTGAAGTGCCTTTATAGCTGGTAAACTTTCCCCATATATACTAAATAAATTTTTGTGTTTTTACCTCTCATCTTTGTGAAGCAAGCAATTGCTGCATACGTGATACTCACCTACAGGATTTCTTCACTCATAGTGGCTTACCCTCCCGCACTTTCTGATATTCCACATGCAGCTTAGTGAGAGAATATGTGGCTGTTTTCTCTCCCTCGTGTAATTTTACAACCTAATAATTAACTAATCTGAGTTTCTCTGATTAAAGGAACATCACAGGGATTAGTATATGTGAAAGCATCATGACAGAAATCATCTGTCAGACAATCGTCTAATTCCTCAGTCTGTTGAATAAGTAAAATATTTACTAGAACTAGTATAAAATATTTTTAGCCAGTTACCAACACTCATTCAGTTCATTGGAATATCTTTAAAGGAGATTCAGATATGAAACCAATTCCAGATCACTTTGTGATTCAACATCCAATCCAATTTAGCTGTTTAAAAAGCATTCAATTCAATTCTTGAATTTCAAATTCCATGCTATATGTGAAAGGCGTGATCTGAAATGTAACCATACCAACATATAGATCCATAGACATATGGAAATACTTAGTTAAATGATCTCTGTAAAAGGCCCCAGGTGATCCCTCTCACAGAAAATAAAAGAGAAAGAGTGTTAAGTAAAGAGGAAAGTCCTTGGAACATCTCCTGCAGACACTTCTTCACATCTTTGTGTAATGGCTGTAGATATTATGCCACAGTAGAAAACGGGAAAATTGAGTTTCCAGAGCTGAAGGATTTGCTGATGTCCAAAGTGCTTTAGTCAGAAAGATTAACACATCAGCAGTAATTAATGCTTCCCTCACCTTGATCTCTCCAACGTAACTAGTCAAAACAATCCCACACCCCATGTTCTAATTTGCATGGGACAGGAGAGGAACATGATGGGTAAGAATGCAAGAGTGGAAAAGCTTTATTAAATTGTGGGAAAAATGCTGTGTATGGGATGACATTTCTATTATCCCATCTTCCTGTCCCTCTGTATATTGTTATGCCTTTCAGACAATTCTATGTGATATTTCAAAACAGGAGGAAAGCATTGCAAAAATCAAGACTGTGCAAAGCTGTGTCAGATTTGATCACTTGTGGGTACACGCTTTCACAAACAAGTGCATTGCACATTATATGCACTTTTTAAGGAAGTGGTTGTCAAAGCAAAAGAAAAATGTGTTTGCTATGTGACACTCTCCTTAACTGAGGACTGTAGATATTTCAGCCATGCTGACTGTCTTGTGGTTGCTTTTTGTGTTAATGAAATAGGTTTTTGCTAACAATATAGTAGAAAGACAGAAAAGTTTACAGAAATTTAAGTCTTGCATATTTTGTTACAGCACATTTCTGAGCTGATATTTTCCTTATATGAGTTGTTTTCCTTTAGAAAAATAAAAAAAAAAAATCAAACAAATGAAAACTGTAGTTTCTGGAATACCACTGTGAAACAGGTACTGAAGTATCTTCTCTGAATTACATTGCTGGTTTTTTTTGGTTTGTTGGGTTTTTTTTTGAGACAGCAAAAGCGGTAGAGAGCTATCACATGGCAGGACTACATATCTTTCATAGCTGGTTAAATATTTACAAAGTAAGGTCCTGTGTGATTTATTTAAGAAAGATACGCATTGAAATCAGGTTAGCTTTCTTCCATGAAGAAAATTAGGATAGAATAGAATCCAAAAAAAATGAATCTAGATAATCATAGAACACCTTGGTTTTGGAAAAGAAAATATGCAGTGTTTTTAGTAGATAAAATGAATTTCCATTGCAAAAGGAAAAAAAAAAAAAACAAAAAAAACAGCAACTGAGAAGTCTAAAAAGAAAAGGTCCTTCCTGATCAGTTTTTCTACCTGAACATTTCAGAGGGCAGAGATTCAATATTTTCTGCCAAGTTTCTTTAAAGTTCTTGCAGATACTTGCATACTATGATATAAAATAGGCAAAGGGTCTTTTCAAGCTGAGAACACAAGTCTGAATTCAGACCTTCTTAATCTGTGTATTTCTAATTGCATGTGGAAAGAATACGCTTAGAAAAAGTTTATGGTAATACTGAGTATTTAATAATAGCAGACATTGTCCGCTTTCTTGATAGTTACTATTTTAAGCTGAAAAACAGATTCATTATCACTACAAAAAATGAGTGGAATGAATTTTATTTATTATATTTAGCTTCATTTTCCCCTTCCACATAAGGTTATTTGGTATAATTATTTATATCTGATTATAATATAATGCAATATGCTAACATTTTATTTTTTTATTGCTATCCTGAAAATAACATAATAGTAGAAATCTTTCCCACTTTGCTCCATTTTAATACTTTCTGAAAACTTATCACTGCAGAAAGTTTGCTTCAGGAGAAAACCAACACTCACCTCAAGCAAAATATGAAATGACTCTATCACACTTCCTGAAATGCTTAGGTTAAAAAGTTCACTGAACATTAATTGCTAATATGTATAATATCAGAAACAGGTCAGAATAAACATTTTAAGCACTGATTTAACTCTGTGGTTCATACTGCTTGAGCTGAATGCATAAGAAAAACTGAGAAATAAACAGTACTAACCTTGGTGTACTTAATTTTCAGATCTTTGACTGGTTCTGGCAGCGCTGGCAAAACTGGAGCAGCATTACTGTCTGAACCTTGCTTCTTCATATTTTCAGTTGAGGAATTTGAGGATGTTCCTGAAACACAGGTGAAATAAAGTATAAGCGAAGCACCGTGATTTTTGTCCAGACTGAGCTCTTAGCTTTATTTGTGCTTTTTTATCTGTACCAGCTATGGTATATTTGCATACAGGCATATGATTGGATGAAAGAATTCATTGCAAAGAGAAAATGACACTACTTATTTTTAAAACCAAAAGCAACAGCCTTTTCACCGAACTGAGACCTTGATGAAACAAATGTTGCTGAAGCAATCTGCTTATTCAGACGCTACAGATTTCTTACTGGGGGACAGAGTTTAAGGCCTCCTCCACTTACCTGTAAAATTGCTTTCTCTCAGCGGGCAGGTCCCCAGACTTTAAGTAAGGTTCTTCACGTTCTTGAAGGCAGCCCTAAAGGTAAAGACAGACTTCTTAGCTCTGGAAACAAACTCTTTCTTTCTCACTGGACAGTTGGCAAGAATATTTCCCAGGGCTGGGAAGTGTTCACTGGAAAGCAAACCACCTTAAGTTACACTTACTATGTTCAGAGTACATTATAATTCCTGTAATTAGTAACTGCTTTTCAGATCAAAAAGGTAAGGGATGACTATGGTCACACAAAACACTCCACATGTTTTTCAAGAAATGTGAAAGTAGGACAAAATTAATCCAGAAAAAATTGCCTGTGGGTAGAACCAAGTAAAAGCTTGTTTTCTTCCAGATAGCAGCAGAATTTTAAGGACAAAACTTTTACTCCAGTACTCTTTGTAAAATCTGAGTTTGTGCCTTTCAAAACAAGTTATTTGATAAACAGGACTTTTATGCCCGGGTAGAACCCAGTGGTGCATATATGTCCAGTTCTGATTTTTCAATGACAAACCTACTTCTGGTACTGGAAAATCACTTCATAAGGCAGAAGAAATTCCTTTCTTCATTGAGTCCTATCTTTTTTGATTAATTGTGTCACAGAACAAACTGAGGCTGAATTAGCACTTGTTTTTATATCCTAAGCTTCTGATGTATGCAGAATGGATTTGTACAACAGTAATAAAGAGAAATGATCTTATTGCTTTCATTGTGACTATACAGATGGATGAAAAACTGATTGAGCTCTGTTAATTCATGTATCAGGCATCATCTAAACTATCTGGCAATGAAGACATCATTGCTTTTAACTGATGGATGATATAGGACATAGCATGAGATTAATTTTACAATGCATTAGTTATATGTAACATATATTCAGAATTAAAGTGCATGCCATAATTATAATTGATGATTTTTCTGTTTGGACATGGATATGATTGGAGCAAGAGTTTCTGACTTCTAGAAAAGTCGATGTAATTCTGGATATGAGAGATACGTAAAAAGCTTTTTGGACTTGAACAACTTTCCTCCATTCACTCTGTTATGTGAATGAGGGGCACCCATTCCTGTTGTTATAGTGCCATGATATCCAAGCTCAGTTTCTTCCTTTTGGACGTGTCTGCTAGCTTTTATGCCTCAGCTGGCTGGCTTAAAATAGCCCAATGTAGAATAGTATGTTTTGTGCTTTTTTGCAACATTCAGACCTTAGCATTTTGGCTTGCAATATTTGCCTGTATTCTAGAATGTCTTTGAGTGTCTTTGAAAACCACAATTTCTGAATAAGGCTGTTCACTTTTATTTGGAATATAGTTGGAATATAGATTTTCAGTGTTATCTTCATGCAGCAAATTTTTTGTCACTTTCTTTTTCTTTTTCTTTTTCTTTTTCTTTTTCTCTTTTCTTTTTCTCTTTTCTTTTTCTCTTTTCTTTTTCTCTTTTCTTTTTCTCTTTTCTTTTTCTCTTTTCTTTTTCTCTTTTCTTTTTCTCTTTTCTTTTTCTCTTTTCTTTTTCTCTTTTCTTTTTCTCTTTTCTTTTTCTCTTTTCTTTTTCTCTTTTCTTTTTCTCTTTTCTTTTTCTCTTTTCTTTTTCTCTTTTCTTTTTCTCTTTTCTTTTTCTCTTTTCTTTTTCTCTTTTCTTTTTCTCTTTTCTTTTTCTCTTTTCTTTTTCTCTTTTCTTTTTCTCTTTTCTTTTTCTCTTTTCTTTTTCTCTTTTCTTTTTCTCTTTTCTTTTTCTCTTTTCTTTTTCTCTTTTCTTTTTCTCTTTTCTTTTTCTCTTTTCTTTTTCTCTTTTCTTTTTCTCTTTTCTTTTTCTCTTTTCTTTTTCTCTTTTCTTTTTCTCTTTTCTTTTTCTCTTTTCTTTTTCTCTTTTCTTTTTCTCTTTTCTTTTTCTCTTTTCTTTTTCTCTTTTCTTTTTCTCTTTTCTTTTTCTCTTTTCTTTTTCTCTTTTCTTTTTCTCTTTTCTTTTTCTCTTTTCTTTTTCTCTTTTCTTTTTCTCTTTTCTTTTTCTCTTTTCTTTTTCTCTTTTCTTTTTCTCTTTTCTTTTTCTCTTTTCTTTTTCNTGCTATTTTCTAGTTTAGACACTAAATTTTGCTCTAATAATCTTCCTGCCACTCATTTCTCCACTTACCCACATGAGTTTGACTCTAGTTAATTCACCTGCTAGTTGCTCAGGTTTGCCTAAATTAAAGAGAATTTAATTAGAGTTATAAGATACAGATCAGTAGTATTATCTGATTTAAAGCAAAACAAAAATATTTCTCCCAAGTAGGAGTGTTTTAAATACATTCTCATATTTAGGTACTATTACCTTCCTGATTTTTAAAATAATATTAAGCTATTATAATAACTTATTTGGAAAATGATTACAATAACCCTCATCCCGTGTCTACAAGTACAGGCTGAAATCTGCTTACACAGGCTTCAGAGATGCTTCCCTGAGTTAAAAGTTTCGGCTTTTAAAATGTGCTGGTAATCATTGCTTTATTTTCCACCCTAGTCATTCATTTAACACATACTTTACCCTCTTTTTTCCTTTTTGTTTCCCTCTTTCACTCTTGGATTGTATGAATCACCTTCACTACTACGCTTCCTGTGAGTCCTTTCTTTTCTCTCTAAACCTTGTGCATTGTTAAAAAGGTCTCATGTCTTAAAAAGATTACTTGTTATCTTGAGCAATTTGCTTATCCTGTCACCAGGCCTTATCTGCCGAGACTTGCTCCAAGCGTTACCATTAATGTCAACTATAATTTTAACTTCTCTGTGTCTTCATATACTTGATTTACCTCCCTTTTTCTAGAAAATTGTAACTATTCTTTAGACTAGCTGTTTATGAGCATCCCAATCGCTTCCCACCCAATTAATTTCCTATTCACCTTCAGCCTAGGATTCCTTTTAGCCTAGTGTAGAGATGGTTCCCTTCTCCTCAGGTGCCATGTTCCTGCATATTACAGCTTCCTGCTATTTTCACTCTGTGAATTTTTTCCCCAATCCTGCATCACTACTGTTACACTTTTCACATAAATAAAGATGTGCACTTCAAGCACTATAACTTTAGTGAACTGCATTGTTCTTTCATGTAGTAGATTTCACAGCAACTTGGATATTACAGATATTGTACATGGAAGTATACATACTTTTGTTGTTAAGATTTTCTTGGAAAGTGTTAGATTTTGTCTGGATTTTTTCTTTTCTTTTGCTCAGTGATTCTTATTGTCTGTTCACTGCTAAGGAATGAACCTTAGCCAATCCACACCTTGAAGAACGATGTCATATGTGACTACATGATATTGCTTCCTCTACTATAATGCACAACAGTTCTCCTGGTTGAAATTTACTGAGCTCCCCTATTCAATACAAGATCAAAGAGGAACAGGCAAAAGGTAGTGGTTCACGATGCATCTGATAATTAAGCTATGAGATGCCTTGCTGCATGACATGAAAGTTGCTAAAACACAAAATTGAGGGCTGCATGAACTTTTGGTCTGATATATGTCAGTAAGTTAAAGGAAGTTTTATGCTGCAAGAAGCTGTAAATAATTTGTCCATGTGTTTCTTTACAGAGATTTAAAAAAAATAATTAATAACTAACCAAACACAGCATTCCAGAGTACAAGTAACCTTTCTTCCCAGATATAGTAACCTTTTTCCTCGGATGTGATCATACAATAGGATATTGCCATCTTGTTAGCAATTAGTATTAGTGTTCTTTGTAGCTGAGGTGGGCAAACTAATTGGCCTATATTCTTGAAATTCATTGCAGCACCATATTCATTACATGAGATACGCTTCAATAGCCAGCAGCACACACACAAAAGCAGAGCTTTCAGTTGGGCTAGCTTGCAATTCAACTAATGAAATCAGTGTGTCACAAGAATCAGCCAGAGGTAATCTGTGACTGGATTCACTTCCCTAAACACAATACTAGCACTATCTGAAATGCCCTGGGCTTTACCAGCTGCCCCGACATGTCAGTCCAGAAGAGTTCTGTAGATCTTATGTCACCTTGCCAAAGTTGTAGCAATGTCTCCAAAAGTCTTGTGCTGGTCAAATGACACTTGACGCCCATGTTGAAAGAAATGGTTTGACCAGAAGGTTTATGATTCTGCTTCTCATTTTTATGCTGGTGTATGCTGGGCTAATATAGTCTGAAAGCCATATATTTGTTATAGAAATCCCCCTTCCAGCATTTAATAGCAAAATATTTACTTTACATTGTAGAAAAAGATTAGTCTGAGAATAGAATTACCTCTTATCCAAAAATTACTTGGACTTTTCTAAAGGCCATAAACTATTGGGATTTTTTCCCAAGAAGTAGGCATAAGCTTGTCTTTTTTCAAAGCAGTCTTTTANATCTTCCCAGTTCCCACAGTCTGTGTGTCTCCATTCTCCAGAAATAGTGGACAGGTGACTTATAGTAATGCTGAGATTGTAAAGGCAGCAGTAAGAAATGTTGTCTTGTACTAGACATGCTCAAAGCTGTGTGGATCAGATAGTACTGCATATATTTAGCTTTGATCACCCCTAAAATAGGACAGTGTATGAATTTTATTTCAGGTAAACACATGCTAGATGTTGTCTACTTTTGGTTTGTGCTTGGGTTTTTCTGTCATTTACAGTTCTGGTAATATTGCAAATTGCATATTTTCGACATCTGACGATCTATCAAAATTACACCTTGAACTGCATAAAAATTATGCCTTCTAAAAGGTAGCATAAAAATGTAATCAGCCTCCAGAAAGTTACAATCACTATAATTTAAAACATTTATGGCAAATAATCTTTCATAGCGATTTAGGACACTGTTGTAAAATGTTCCCTGGAATATCATATGAACAGAATGGCTGCTGCACTCCACAGTTTGGTAGCTGTGTTGTGTCATCTGTGCTGAGTTTATATAGAGACTTTACTGCTTACATATGTGTTTACACTTTATAAAACCTTACAATAAAATAATTATTAAAAAAATCTCTACTGAGACAGTATCACTGTTACTGAAAATCCTGATTAGGTGAACCAGTTCTTCCAAATTAAGATTATACAGGGAGTTAAGAAAGGGAATTGCTCAGTGATTCATAGAGATCTCCTGCTAGTACTGTCAGGAAGTGGCATTAAGTTAGGAGTGGAAGATTTAAATGTCAAAACCACCAAAATATGTTTATAAAGTAGAAGTCTTTGAGATTCATTAAAACACTAGACTCTCACTCTGAAATGCTTTATTCACCCTGCTAATATTTTTTATGTCATCTCATTAATGGCAGTAGACAAGAAATAGTGGTCACTGTTTAGCATGATGTGGAAAGGCAGACACCTCAGAAACTAGGCAGAACTAGTGTGAAACTTGTGCCACATTTACCCATCTAAACTGAGAGTCCAAAGTTGGGTGGGATGTACAAACTCTGATAACTCTAACTGTAAAGCACTGGGGTAAAAACTGCAAGATTTTCAAGGCTACTGTGCAAATTCCTTTGGCTTTTGCAGCACAGTAAGTATCCCAGATTTCTGAAAATCCAGGTGTTGCTTTTGTATAATGCAGGTATTTCTAAGCACAATTAGCAGTTTTTTAATCACAAAATTTCCATAAGGTATAAACTCATGGAGTGATGCAGCTGACACTATTTATTTGAGTTTGAAATTTGAGCTTGCTTAGTGAAAAATCTTTCCCTTTTTTCTACATGGACAATAAAAATGTATGAAGAAATGTCCCGGAAGATATTTCTGCATAATGTCTCCACAAACAAGACTAAACACACATTATAATACTAGCTACTGTTTAGCTGATTCATGCAAACACCTTTGCCCTAGTAATGGGCAGATTTAACTTGAGCTGGTTCACTGCAACGAAGACAGAGGCATAACAAGCAGTAGAAAAACTGGTGCTACCAATTTTGCAATCTTGGTATCAAAAGGTATCGAATAACTTCTTTATATCAGTGCATGGGCTGACACTGAAGCCTATTCTCTTCATTCTCTTCTTTCTCTTCATCTCATTCTATTCATGAAGCCTATTCTCTGATGAATCCATAATGACAGTTTAGTCCCAAGATACTTTCTGCAGGGAGGGACAAATAAACATTTCCTCTGTTTCTACACAGAAGCCTGTGACACCACAACTGGATGTTTTTTTTTCATTCACATAGGGCCTTACCTGCTAGGGGAGGAAGATAATTTCCTATGATTTCATACACAGAACACACACTCTCCAGTTGTCTGGGCTTAAAACAGACCTTTGCAACAAATTTCAGGGTAAATTCAGCTTCTCACCATAAATCTTTTCACAACAGACAGCAAAGTATGACACAAAGAGCAAGAGAGAGCAGAGCACCTAGAAAGGAAGCCTGCAGCTCAGTGGGAAGTCCATAATCCCTACCCAGTGTTGCATTAACAGCAGTGCAATAATGCTCAATCTATGAATGCAGTGGTACCAAGGTTAGCTGGGGCATTAGTCAGAGGTTCTGCAAACCAAGTTTTGCTGAAGAAAATCAGTCAAAAACCACCTTTAGAAAAGCAATCATATTTCCTTTTTCTCAGATTATGATGGAGTGACACACTATGATATATCATGATTAGCCTAATGTAATGGGGCACATTTCAGTAAATTTATGTAGAACCCATGCAGCTACCTATGTTTGTCTTAACTGTGTAACAACTTTCCATAATTAGTCATGAGAAACAGTATATTTTGAAGCAGAAATCCTCTTACTTCAAAGGAGGTCTCTAAAGTAGCTAAGTATTCCAGTAAACTGAACAGTATCCCATAGGCAAATAATTATAGTTGGTGGCTATAAAGGAGGTCTACTCATCTGCCACTGATACAGATATCTTACTGGAGATATGTACTGCCTAGTGAAATGGTTTTCACTACCTCCACAGCTCCCCCACCCCCAGCTCCAGTCCCCTTTACCCAAGGGAGAGGTCTTACTATCTATCATTTATGGACTATTATATTGCTTCTGGAGTGGAAATATAGTTTAACAATATCATTCTGTGGACATCAGGCTCTCAGGACAAGGTAAAACCAACATCTCCACCAAAGATTCTTTACTTGTTAAAAGACTGTCTGGGAGCCCAGGAATATTTATTTGAAATCTAGTGTTGTTTATCTAGAGCAAAACGTTTTATTGGGAGCATGTACATCAATCTAAATGCATTTTTTCAACACTCTTTCTGCTACATGAACATGGGCTTTTTGTGATCTTTATTTTCTGTGGCATATTTCATACTGTGTATTGATTTTAGGGACAGATGTTTTTATCTTTGTATATATTTTTATAACTTACATATAAAATAATGACTAAAATTCAGTCATATAAACAACATCAAAGAAAAAATTAAATGTTAAAGGAACTGGATATACTGTAGAACAGTGAGCGAGAGAGAGTAGTGTTTCAGGAATTATTAACACCATTTTAAAAAACAGTTAGCTGTAGAACCTATTGTAGCCACAGTAAGCAATTTTCTTTATAACACAAATTGGAAGACTATTTCAGCACTACATTTCCTAAAAGTTGCAAGATTATTTGGTAACACAATATATTTAATTTCCTTAAATTGATATGACTTGTAATTGTTTTTCTCCTTTTGAATTTACTGTCAAAAAACCCATACAAAAGTAAAAGAGATTATAACTTCTGTAAGGAAGGCAATCAAATCAATAAAACCAAATGAAAAGAACTCATTATAGTCTGATGCATCAAAAATGTATCTACATTTTTGAAGAAGTAAGTTCTCATAAAATTAGAATAAACTATACCAAAAAATCTGTGTTATTATTCAATCATGACATCAAATATTTGCAAAATTAAGGTCATAGAAACAGTTCATTCATAAATTAGCAGCTGGCAAAAGTATGCATTTTTCACTCAGGCTAAACTAGTTTTCATGTCAACAGGATATTATTTAATTAAAACATTAATAATGGTCTGTTGCTTTTCTAAGTATTTGCTGAAAGTTAATGGATATTTATCTTTTGCAATACAACATCGAGAAAATTGGAAAGATTATATGGGCTGTAAAAATGAAAACTGATAAATGAACAGTGTTATCACAATAACATCTTAGTTAATAGATGAATACAATTTTATTGACTATAGTTTCAGTCATGGCAGTCTTGGAAGAACAGAATGACTTTTATAATTAGAATAGTTTTCTGTGGTACAGTTATTTTTGTCTCTATTCTATGCTTAAAAACTGTGACACTAATAAATTGCATTTTGCGTGAGTCAGAACATCAAATGTACTCCTACATTACTGGTTAAAAATTAAACTAAATTTATTTTTTAAAGCTTTTTTTCAATACACAGGTCAAATGAGGCCAAATAATAGGTAATGAAACAGTTTAAAATTTCCTCAAATAATTGATTATGAATAAGGAGGTACATTTTATGCCACAGCTCACAGATAAAAGCTTTTATCAGTAAACATTATGAATTGACAGAAATCAATAGAGTTCATGCAAGTGAAAAATTAGTCAGGGTCAGATCAGAATCAGACCCAACAGTAGTTATTAACCTGCTTTGTTAGCAACAATTACTGCCAAGTAATTTTCAGCATTTCCTGCATGAACATTTGTTTCAAAGCCAAGATTTAGACAGCCTCACTGATTTTACATAATTGCTATGTGTGCTTTGCCTGTGCGTAGTGATTGTGTTCTTCAGTTATGAAAGCCTCACATGTCAGGATAACCCTCTTTTTACTTTTAAAGAGTATTCAAAAAAAGTTATTGCAGAGCTAAAACACATACATGAAAAATTAATGCTAGGGGTGTATTTAATCTACCTTTTCTTTTGATATTTAAAAATAATTTTCTAAATACATATTCCTCAATTTTCTTGTATCACTTTTCATTATTCCTAATGTTAATATTTGACACTACTGATCAGCATGATTATAACAACAGTGTATTTGAAAGGTTTATTTTTTTATCTTTTGATGTAGGATGCATTGGGCCCTGAGGTCTCCATAGTGAAAATTAGAAAAACCTTCTCTCTCAAGAGCAAGAGAATATTTTTCATAAATCATGGTAGCAAATTACTAGCACATAATTTGAAACTTGCTATCAGTAGAAGAAATCAAACGAATATCTACTGAAGTCGCAACTAAACCAATGTAAAACTAATACGAAATCATCAACAGTTCATGTCGTCTTGATCCCCTCTGCCCCAACTTGCTTTTAGCATGATTATTCCCAAAAAATTCCTACAGAATTGGCTAGAAATCACCCATATGAGTAAGCAATCCTGGGGTCAAAAGGCACCTTTATAATATTTCAAGTGGAATGAGAAAGAAACATATTTGTAGTAGGAATATGAATGATTAGAAATAAAAAATAATTTGTCACTGTGGTTCAACATTTCCAAATAACTGTGATACTCAAGTATTTTCCTTACTTTGTAATGCCAATGGAGGATTTTGATGGATTTCCAGATCGTCTATTTCCCAACTATTTCCTTTAACTTAAACAAACAACTAAGATAAAGCAATACTTCTTTGTTTGCAAATTTCAGGGAGGTTTCTGTGGGTGTTGTCAGAAGTTAGTGTTTCTATTGAAAAGTGGACTTTAACCAGATTGTAGATCTCTACATGTATGTAGAGAGGAACTAGGACTCAGAATTCAAATCCCACTGCAGAAAAGACTTTTGCAGCACATTATGAATAATCTCTGTTTTCCTGTTGTTAGAATCTACTATCCTTTTAAGGCAATTGGTAAGGATTGACATTATCCACTCTCCTGTAGCTTATATCTTATTTTCAGGTTTAGCTGTAGTGAGTTGACTCCATTAGCTGGTCATTTGTAATTTTCATTTTTCTGTACTTTTTCACAGTTATAATCCAATTCTTGTGTGTTTGTTGATAGAAATTTTGTACAACTCTTCATATGCAACTCATTAACATCAATGGTAAGTGAACATTAACAGCTAAAACACTTGACTATGATTTTTTAGAAAGATGGTGGGATTAGTCTAGCTTTCAGTGAATGCTGTCAAGAGCTTTCTCACTGTTCTGTGAAGGAGTAGTTTTAAGTCCTGTGTACCATGTAATTAAATAATTGTAACTAAAACGGAGTATGTGTTGTGACAAATTTGAAGCATGTTAGTAATTTCTGCAAGATCCCTTGAACTTCGGATTAAATAAAGATGATAGATCCTAGTACAAAAATTCAGAGAAATAACATACATCCACTCTGGGAACTAATGTCCTGCTTTGCTACAGAAACATTATCTTGCAGATTTACAAATACAAACCAAGTAACAGCAAATCTTGTAAGGAGTCAGGCTTACAGTAAAAATAACTTCCCTGCATGTGGTATGTGACATTATCCACTTTTCACCTAAAATTAGAAATATGTTTTGGGAATGTGTTACCTGTGTGTACATTTGAATATATATGTAGATTATTGTAGATATTAGATCTGCTGCTAAATAGAACTAGATCTGCTTTTGAGGACTCATTCAATAAATATGTTTCATGTCCCTTCTAAGCAATAAAATAAAAAAAAAAAAAAAAGGAAAAACCCCCCCATTTTTCTCAGGAGTGAGAATGTTTGACCTGGAAACAAAGTAGACTAATAAAATGTACCGGTATTCCACTGCTTTATTGTAATTCTGAAAAAAAAAAAAAAAAATAAAAGGCTGCAAATATTTCAGATTGTTATACAATTTCTAAGAAAACAGGAACAACAAAATAATTTATGTTTTGGGTGGGGTTTTTTTTGTTTTGGTTTGGGTTTTTTGGGACTTTTTTGGAGTTGTGGGGTATGTTCTGCTTTTCTTTCATACACCCATTAAACAGTTAAAAGCACCTTTCAGTCTCACACTATTTTTCCCCTTATTTGATTTCATGTAACTGCTTGCTATGATCATCAGTGAATCCAGCCTACTAGTACAATTAAGAACGTAAAAAATCTCTTTATTTACACCATTTTGGTGTAACATCATGTGGCTGTTGCTGCCAAAGTGTCCCAGGAAAGGAAACAAATACAGACCTTTAAAGCAAATCTTTCTGAAGTTCTAAAATAAAATAAGATTCTATTTTGGTTTGGCTTCTCTATTTGCTAGATAGCAAAGTGATTAGAAAAACTTCTTCATTCTGTCACTTTGTGTAAGAAAGCTTGTGAGACTGGAGAATATAAAATTTCCTTATTCCCAAGAAAAATTAATACATGTTAAAACATTTAGTGTATTTTTCAACTTCCTGATGAGCCTTGTCAAATATATATATTCTGGTTCATTACTTTGGTGGTAAGACTATTAAATTTTATGCACAGTTATTATACTTATACTGAACACTCAAAAAATTCTACAAATTCTACATTATGTGTTTAATAACTTCAAGTTGTATGTTTTGGTGGTGATAAAGACAGTAATAAACTGAAATTTACCTGGTGATCAGCAGATTCTGGAGAAAACAGAGAGGTAAAAATAAGTGACAAGCTGAAGACAGAGTTGCTTTTTATTCCTTACAATTTATCCCTGAAAAACAAGTTGCATGTAGCTAAAGTTATAAATTTGGCATGAACAATTAAAATACTTCTACTCTTTGTTGTTTAGTTAGCTAGCCAAACTGACACAGAAGTTTTGCAGGCCATGGAAAACAGTGTTTAGTCTTTCACAACCAACATAAATTCACAGCTGTTTTCCTCAGGATAAATTTTGCATAAAACTACTCCATTCCTACCACTGCCAAGACAAATTTACAATTTCAGCGCAAAAGTAAGCAAAATTCTGACATTATCTCAAAGTTTCACCTGGAATTTTGTAGTAATTCACCATAGGCAAGCATGAAAACTTCTGCCAGACCAGAAGGTAAAGAAGGCGATCAACAGAAGGGATAAGCAGTGGAGGAAGAAGAGTTTATCAAGTTACACAGAAGCTAAAACTTAGAACACTGATGAAGAGAAAGAAAGGTTTGAGAAGATGAAGATGTAGCTACTGTGGGCTAAGATATGTGTTTGAATCTGAGAATTGTGTATATCAAACTATTTAAACCAGCTGAGAAAGTATAAGTGACATTGTTAGAAAATACTTCCAGAGGAAATTTTGGGTTTTTTTTTGTTTGCACACAGAGTATTTTCCTTATATAGGCTAATGATGGCCAAATCCTCCTTTCACCACCTCAGTGAGAACACAAGCAGACAATATACATTCTCATTCTGTGCATTAGTGTCCATACCTCTGTGAATATGTCTTTTCAAGACAGTACTGTAAAGGGAGTCAGTTGCTAGGAGCTGAGGCTTAAACTGGAGCAAATGCATTTTTAAAATTATTGTTCTTCCATTTTATTCTATCTAGTTAATAACTGTGGTTGAGGCTATACAGGGGTGCTCAAACTTCTTTCTAACACCAAAATCTTCTTGCTCTTTCATGACCTTTTCATAAATCTACTTTTACTCTGCTTTGTTTTAAATCACTACATCACACTACAAGTGTTAAGTGGTAAAGTTGGCAGCTAGAATGTACTGTAGACTAAAATACATTTCATTTTATTCTTCTGTCACAAGTAACTCTATGCACTGACACAACTGCAGTGTCAGGATGGAGTCTGTGAATCCTTCCGCTTTTTGGTCTATTTTTCCCAAGGCTTGCTTCCTTTTTTCAGTCTTTCAGCAACAGCAACTCTTTCAAATTGACAGCAAAATCCATGTAACTGATTTCTTCTTAGAAATCAAATGAAAATATAATAAAAAAGATACTTCTAATAATTGTGTGATACCTGGGAAATACTTGTTTAATAACTTCCCAGTTAATTTGTTTGTAAAGTTTCCTGCATTGCCAAGGACACTTAATTAATAGTAGAAAAGAATACCATCATATTTCTGCAAAAGCAAAGAAAATTATTTTCCTCATTCTTAGAGAAACTACAGCATATCTGTTCTCTGAGGAGAAATGAGATTCAAGTGCTGTAATTTGCAAAGAAGGGGAAGAGCAATTGCAAGATGAGAGCATGTTCATCTATATAGCAAAGTCATGCAAGTTCATATTAAGTCAAAGAGGACTATCAAGCTGTCACTTAGTATGTAAGCACATTTAGCCAAATATTTAGTACTCATGGTTCAGAAATGTTCAGTTTTTCCAGAATTGCATTTTCAGTTCACTTGATAAAATTAAAAATATTTAATTAGAGACAGAAGTTTTTGAATGGAAGGATAATCAACATAAGAATCTCTGAAAGACATAGTGCATGAGTGGTTTTGACAATATTAGTTTCGTGATTTATTTTTCCTATTTCTTCTCTTTACAAAAGCATGTAAACCAGAATAATATTAACATTTTATTAGATTGAATTACAGTACCTTTTCTGGCTTTAGTGTAGCTACAATTGTAGAAATAATGTATTTAAATGCACACCAACTAACACATCTACTAATTTTTGTGTGTTTTTATGTGCATAGAAGAATAGCTATCTGCATATGCTACTTTTGTAGCATAGAGTGAACTTAGAAATAATGAAGTTTCAATAAGGCATTTCAAATCCCTTTCCTTTGCCTGCTATCCAATCCCTAATTTTATAATTAACTGAAGTGTAGAGTTAGTTAAGGAGTATACATTGATAACATGTTCTTAAGGTTATGTGGTTTTTTACAACACTTCATTGTTCAGTTTATATAAAGACCAGAAAGAATAATTCTTCAAATAAGTCACGGCAATTTATTTTGGAAAAAGCTTTAAAATTCCAAGCATGTGAAAATGTCAGAACTTCACAAATACCTCCAAATAAAAGCTCTGAGTTCGTTACTGTTTCCCCCCAGATCTGACCACAAAACAAGAAAAGCTGTTTGCTTTGATCTAAAAAGGTAGTACATCTTAGGGTTCTGAACTTTCCTTACTCATTTTAGAATAATTGTTTATGTTAATAGAAGTTAGAAAACAAGACAAATTAAATTCACTTCCTCAAATTCAGGCTTAAGCATTATGCTAACAATCAAGAAAAGATACTAACCTGAGTATTATGTAATGACATTTTGTCAAATAGGTTTGTGCCTGCAGCTGGACAGCCAATATGGGAAACTCAGCATGAATATTCATGATAGAAAGTGCTTTACCTGATGGTGAGCATTTGCAGAAGCAGGGACTCTATGTAATGCCATGCAGTGAATTAAAAACGTAGTGTTTGTGAAAAGGGATGGTCAAGCTTCAAATAAGAAAAGGATATTTTGTGTGGGTGACTCTATCACAATAAGAATCTCTCTGGTTTTTGTCCTAATAATATCAGATAGCTCTCTCCATGACTGAAATATAAAAGCACTTAAATACCTCTGCATAAAGATCAAAAATATTTTCTGCATATATTTTTTGCTTATGTATGAAAACCAAAAAAGAAAATGCTGTCACCTGACACCCAGATACACAAATATTTTTACCTAGATACCTCAATATTTTTTCAGTCAAATGACAGAAGAAAAAAACCGAACAGAAAATCCCCAAAACAACCACCCCCTCAACCCAACAGCAAACAAACTTTGATTAACTCTTAAAATAATCACATCATATTGCATCAGTTTTGAAAAAACTGAAATAAGGGATTGTTGTGTGGAAACAAAACAAAACAACTTTCAAAAGTCAGGACCATGCCATGTGTCAGCAAGAGTAAATTATTTATAGGGGCAGGGTTTTTGCATGGTGCTGTCATTGAGCAGAGCTTCCCCACCTAAAGGTGTAGGTGTTTTTTGTATCTGCTGTGACCTTGCTGTCGTTTCTCAATACGTTCCATTTCATTGTGAAGTTATATATAATTATTTTTTTTCCCCCAGCTCTGCTATGCTCCCACTTGCACTGAAAAACTCTGTTTAAATTGAAACCCCAAGGAGACTTTTCATTATTATAAGTGTGGGGTTAGTATTTTATGAGAAAAATGTTAGATTTATAACATCTATATGGGGCCTCATTATCCAATATATCATACTTTTTTTAGCATCAGTCCAACAATGCCAATGCATTTAAAGGTACAGAACTAATTATTCTCTGATTTTTTTTGCCAAAAACAATAGAAGGCAGGATGGAATATACTGTAGGAGCACACCCCCAGATTGTAGCATATTTCTGTGTACAGCAAGCTGTCCCGACTATCTAAATCTTTTTCTAGTGTCCCTATTAACACATTAAAGCTTATTAACCCTTAAAATTTTTTTCTAAACCTCTGGTTTCTGAGAAAATTAGCAATCCAATTAATGTTCTGCATGTTCCTGAGACAGCACATAAGATGACTCTGGTCCTAGTTAATATTCTTCTATAGTCAGCTTAAATAAAATCTTTGAGAATGAATTATACTGCTACAGCCTGAACGTTGTGAGCTTTTACTGCCTTTATACTCCCAGTAACTCTTTTCCGTTTTCCTGGATTTCTTTATCTAGGTGACAGTATTAGTTTTTATGTAACTTTTAGCAGTCTCTCTAAACTTATAAGCAATGCATTTTTAAATATTTTAGTCTGAGTTTTAGTTCTGAGGTGAATTTTAGCATTATATCAAATCCAAAGCCACTATTACTTCAAGTGCCAAAATATAATTTTTCATCCTGTATTTATATTTATCTTTCCCTATGCAATACAGAATCTTTCTCTACATGATCTACAAGAATCTATATGTCTCAACAATAAGGCAGAACCCATGCAATAGAAACATTGATAACACACGATAAACTGTCATCACACCAACATCATTTATAGCAGTTTTTCATATCAAAGTTATTAATCCACTTGAATCAGCGTTTCATAAAGGATAATTTCTAAAACAATTGGCTTCACGCTTTTGTAATATTTTGGGTTAGATAACAACATGTTTGAATAGCTACGTACCACAGAATCCCACAGGACGCAGCCAACCCTGTACTACTTGTGCGTTTTAGAAGTTACTTAGCTGTTGGTTCTTTAGCTGTTTATTACCTGATTCTGCATGCTGTATCTTTGACAAAGTCTCATACCCAGTCCAACTTAAAACTAAGCTTGCTGTGGAAACTGTCTGGACTAAATTTCACAGATAGCAGTGAGTTGAAAGCACTCAGGACTGTGGATTCCTCTTTGCATTACATAACAATTTTTTACAGCCATTCCACTCAGCTCATTACAAATGCATACTGAAGTGGTTCTTTTCAGAGCACAGCACTATCTTTCTCCTCCTCTTGCCATGCCAGTACACATGTTGATTGCACACAGGAGTTTTGTGTGCATTGCACTGAAAAGTGTATTGTTATAGGCATGGGGAATTTTCAGGGGGTTACACATTAGTTTTATGTAGTAAAAACAGCAAAAAAAACTATGGTTCCGACCTGCTGCATGTGGGGGGATAAATACATTTACTTTTGTAAAATCACCAACATGTTTACTGTAAGTCTGATAGAATGGGAATAATTTTCTGCCTTTCTAAAGATACGCACTTCCTAGATATTTGTAGATAAATATTAGATTAATTTAGTTTTACTACTTTTCCTTACTATTTTACTTTCTGAATAAATGTGTCTTTAAGTGTGATTTTATGGCTTCCTGAAGATGCTTCAGCATCTATGCAATACTGGAATTAACATAATCTCAGATGTCAAAACTGCATAAAATTATTAATGTCATCTACTGTATAGATATAAAATGCACCAGACTTTTATTAAATCACACGCTTATAGTTTTTTCTTATAGAACTCTCACATTGTATTCTATAATACTTAGAGAAAAACAATGATGTGTAAATTAAGTAGTCCTAATCATCAATATTGCAACAGAGGTATTACTGTAAGTTCTATTAATTATATGGAAACAGAAACAGTATTTCTTATTTATGGTGTAAAATAAACCAACGCCCATCACTGCATTTCTGCATTACTACATAAAGCAAAAATCAAGCAGAGGATCATTATAAGGGTCAAATCTGTCTCTCCTCACTGGATCTAATACAGTTTGTGCATAATTGTACCAATATTTGGGGACATAGATAATCAATATATTAGCCATAAACCATAAAAACCCCCTACACTTAGTGTAACATTTCCTTATTTGGTGTCATTGTTGATTCTGTACAGATAGAACCTCCCTTATATTCCCCCTCCC
>VZRU01002622.1:37680-63299 GCA_013398155.1 Pedionomus torquatus | reverse complement strand
AAAAAAAAAAAAGAAAAGAAAATGAAACACGGAAAGATTGTTATCCTAGATCTGCATTTGCAGAACATTTTAAAGCCAGTTAGATTAACCATTGGGAAGATGTTAGTCTAGATAAGAGAATCCCCACTGGTTTTCTGTCTCCCGTAGACAATGAAATCACATAGTTGTGTCTGTGCCTCTCTGTTTTGGGTTGTTCTATTTTAACACATAACAGATTGAGGGCTGCCTACTATTCCTAATTAACTCAAGTTAAACTAATGAGAGAGAGAGGGTGGAGGGAGTGCCAAAAAGAGAAAAGAGATCATGAGTTGGAAGAGATTGAATTACAACTTAAAGGGGATGGATAAAGGAAACGAAAAAGGAGGGGGGTGGGGGTGGGACGGGGACTTGCAGATACAACTAGGCTGAAAAGTAAGGGAGTAGAAGGACCTGAGAACATATTTGTTCTTCATTTCCAAGAAAAGTCAAAGATGCCTTGCAAAAACACCAAAGAAATTTAAGCTATCCAACATTTTACTAAAAGCAGATTCTTGCTTCTTGCTAGGAAATACTTCAGCACCCACTAGAGAACAGCTCAGGTTCCAAAATCCAACTATTACTCTCTCAACAGCTTTCCACAACATGTACCCACAATTTATTGATGTAGTTATTTTTGCCAATGAAATACCGTGTAAACTACTCATGGAAGAAAGTGGTCTGTTTTCTAAGTCTAACAAAAGATGCCAGTGAAATGTCAGGTTTTGTTGTACTGTACCAAACAAACTTCAGTGCATTTTCCCTTATGCTAAGAGCCAGAAATGGACACACATGCACAAAAGAGGAAGGCAGAACTGAATGGTCTCCATGTAAAAATAATGTATAATTTTCTCAGTTATGAATAGAATAATTTCTAGATTTTATGGTCATGCACAAGATGTTTTCACTTTTCATTTTTGCTGTTACATTATTTTGTGTGTAGACATCTTTAAATAGAATATATTACATTTTTTGATAGGCCTTCTTTGGAAGATTTCCTATGTAAATACACAAATCTGAGTTTCCAGTGATCTTAAATACCTTCAGTGTTGTCCTGACTCTGCTCTCATACTGCTGTTACCACAAGGTTATTTGTTGAGCTCGGTAGTGCAACCTATAATAAAATGGCACTGAGCAACTTTAATGTAGAACAAGAATGAAATAAGAGTTGAGATTTAGGTTTGCACATACTGTGCATAATGTCATGTTTAGAGGGGTACTCTTTTACCCCAGCTCCAGGAGATGACTATGGCCAGCAATCCCAGGGTTTTGTTGGAGTGCTGAAATGCCAGGGGTCTCCTCTCCCCACCTGCAGAGAAGGGGACAGAAGCCTGCTGGAGGCGGAGGGGATAATGTGGATGTGTTTGCTGTAGTTGCAGCTGGGACTGCAGAAAGCAGACTTCATCTCTTCAAGATACATTTGTGCTGCAGATTCAGACTGAACAGGAGGAAAGAGGTCGGGTGAAAGCTAGGTAAACTATAGGAGAAGCAGAGGTGGCAGGGGAGAGCTGGTGGTGACAGGTAGGAAGGCGGGCTAGGGACAGTCACTAGGAGTCAGTCTGAAGAAAAGAAGTACATAGGGACTGGATGAGGAGGAGTTTCCACAGGCAGCATGCTGTGGGGAGAGGAGAAGGAAAAAGGAGGGCAGAGGGAGAGACAAGAGCTGGGGGTGTCAACTGACACCCCCCCCAACCATCATCCCCAAACCAGAAACTCTTGTTGGACTCCATGCTTGCATGTGCCTGCACACGCGTGCACACAGGCATGCATGCATGTGCTTGCGTCTCTGCTGTGGCCCAGATTGGGGTTAATAAAAGTGCTGGCTGGTTTAACAACAGCCGAGGGGATGTGACAGGTAAGCGGGAAGGAAATAGCCAGCTCTTTCTGGCCGGCTGTGGTTATTTGCGTCTAACAAGGCCAGCTCGTCGCCAGGCTCTGTGCAGATGAAATGAAGCGATGGGCTGAAGCAGGGCAAAGGAGGCGCCGCGTCCTGACAGGCCGAGGTGTGACCTGACGAATCCTAACCATCCCGGACATCTTCAGGAGAGCGAGGGGAGAGATGCTGGGAGCCCAGGGTGCTGGGACACAGCCCGGGCTTGGGCCGAGGGGAGAAAGGACTGGGGAGGAAGGACAGGGAAGAGGGGGCCTACAACACCTTGTTTCAGGCTAAGCACAAAAGTGAGTTCAATTACAAACTCAGCCAACGGGACACAGAACTTTTCAACAAAGTTATCTCTGATTTTTAATTCTTTTTTTTTTCCCAAAGTTATTTTTTGACACATCCACTTCACATAGGGAAAAATAACAAAAAATTCTCACATCTTAATCTCATTAACAACAGAGGGTTTGCGTTTTTTTTTGCACGGGGAGAGGTACATGCTGTATGAGAGGCACACAAACATTAGCTGTCAAAATGCGTTCAGCAACATAGCTAAATGATAAACAGCCTGATTTCTGGGTCCTAAGTATATGAGCATTTGTATCTTTGAGATCACTAAGTGACTTTGGGCATCCAAAGACAGGAACATATAGTATTGGAAAACAGGTATAGCTGTAAGAGATCATAAAATGAATGTGCTGTTGATTGTGTGTTTCTACACACAATATTCTTTGTGTAGACCTGTGTATATACAGGTCCATATGGGCCAGTGAATTTACTTACCTACAAATGTGCCTCACTTGAAAACTTTTATGAGAAGCTGCTGAAGTACACTTTGGGATGTTCTATTATAATCTGTGCCTAAGTCTAACTGTTTGACAAAGCAAAATAAAAAGGGGGATGTGAATTTTAATCTAAAAATCAAAGGGAGTGAAAAGAACATTCTGGTTACCATTAAAGAGTTCTCCCCATGGGAACTACAAACTGTTACTAGGGTCTAGAAGCAAGTAAAGACTGATCTGGAGAAGTATGTATCTAGCTATAGGGTAGTTGTGTTTTGCACTCCCCGACACTGTAATTTCCTAAAAAAGGAAATAATAAGAGAAAATGATTACTCTGAAGACCAAAATAAAGTCTAGATAATACAGTTTATTGCCCTTAGTGATGCAAAACTGTAGAATATACTTTTGTTCTCAGTAGGGTAGATTTGGCTTTCACCTCATTGTGATGTTTCAGAAATACAAGATAAATAAGTTGCACCAGTGGGTAAGTCAAGGCTGCTGCATTTCACTGTGCAAATCTCACACAATGGATTAGTATTTTACAGAAGCCATTTCATGGGTAATGTACAGTGCTGCTTAGAGTCAAAGGAAGTTAACTGAGTGCAGGATGCCAAAATAGCCATTGCGTTACTATTTTTATACTTAATTATCTAGGACATAACACATCTGTGCTCATGCCAGCATTCTTTCTCTTTGCACTGGAAAATGCACTAGATTGGAAATCTGTGGTTCCCAATAATTATTAACAGCACAGAGAGATTTGTAAAGACCAAAAAAAAGAACAGTTGGTCTCTGGTTTTGACAGTTTTAATTGGCAGATACTTCTGCATTGCATCTGTGTGCAAGGTAAATGAGAAAGAACACATTTACAAAGTTGTAAATTAACTTTTCTTTCTGAAATGTGTCCTCTACAGTGCATTATTACTTTTCCCATATGAAAGAGAATTTTATGCACATTCATAAATCCAGATAAATATTGTATGTCATGTGAAAAATTGTATTAATAAGAAAACAGGAGAAAAAGGGAAAAGTGATGAAAATGTGGCTGAAGTCCCAATTCAAATAGGCAAAACTCTGTAGGCAAGTAACATTAAATCTGTTACATACATATAATACACTACATATTTACAGAAAGCTAATGCAAACAGTCCTGTCTGACTAAACTAGACTGGTGTATCACACTTCCTTGACTACGTTAAGCTGAAACAGACTGGTCCAGTCCTCATATCCTGGCACAAGAGGCTACCAGAACTGTACATTTCCAACTGCTGTGAAACTTTGGAAAACAGGGTGCACAGGATTAGCAACAGGGTGTTCGGTCTCTCCCGGTCTCAGGAAGGCTATAAGTGCAGTATCCTCTGGTCAACTTCAGGGAGGACTGAGGATTGAGGGTATGAGGAATAGTACAGCTCCAACTCACATTCTGCTCATCTTCTTGCTGAAAGAATTGGTTCAAATGAGTGTTAGATTAGTCTATCCTTTTCTAAATTGACACAGTAATGGGATCGATTGTAGAAAAATAAATATCAAATTCTTGGAGAACAAAAGGTTTTCCAAAATATGTAGAAGCAAACCCCAAATATCAACTTACACGAACTCATTTAATGCCAAAACTAGGAACAAAAAAAAAAAAAAAAAAAGTCCACTTCTAGTGTAATCCTGATGTAGAAAAAAAAAGGAAAGGCTTATATCACACAGTATAAATAATGAAAAATTGCATTCAGATTACTGTTATGTGTTGAAATCAGTGAAATTACACCAGTTGAAAAACCTGCTATCAGACTTATGTGTAGCAGTCCTTCATTACAGATTTAATTCCACTGAATAATATAGATTTACTCATTCTTCTCCTTTTCTCAAAGCAAGGTTTTTAAAATTTCTGTAATTATCTTTAAGTTATTCCAACAAAATTTGTGTTTTGAGACAAAGCATGCAAAGTCAAGCCACTAAAAATGTTTTCTGCATAATATGTGTTATACATTTCTTGGGTAAATCCCTGTAGAATTACATTTTGTATTTAAAAATACATATTTTTAAATGTAATTTTTAAAAATACATATTCCAACTGTATTAAACATTTCTCTAGAATTAGAGAATGTTACCCATTGTAACAAAAAAAACCCCAAACTTCCAACATATATGCTACTGCTACATAGGGAAAATTCCATAAATATTGTGACACTCAGAAATCACATTGATGTTACATTTTACATTTTTCTAATAAATTAAACCCCTGTTTTCATTTTTTTTTTTTTTTTTTTTATTCATTTCAGGTTCTGAAAACCCTGTATGGCAACCCAGTCAGTATCTATGAGTAGGCATCTGCCTGAGACTTCAGAGAGCATGACAAAAAGCACTCTGAAAAGTGTGCACTACCCAATTTAGTGTTTTATAACTGCTGAGGCTATGATGATAAGAAATTTAGACTTTTTAAAAATGAAGATAACATGGAAATTGGTATCTTCAATTTTGGATTAATTCTTTGATCAAAAGGCATTCCATTTTGCTACCACAGGAGACATTTTGTTTTCTGCCACTGCATGCTAGCAGGAATTTCCTAAATCTTTAGGAAGCTTCCAAGTTTCCTAGTGCTCTTCATATGAGAGGAAATGAACTACCATACTCATAGGAAGGAGGCTTTTGAGAAAGCCATACAGGCAGCTCTGTAGCCATCAACTTGAAAATAATCCCTCCTAAGCATCTTCATGAATTTTTGCTATTGAGGTTGTCAAGCACAGACATTGGTGCCCAGAGAAATGTGAACACACCAGAGCAATGAGCCACTCCTAGCAATTCTGTACATCCTGCATAAATTATGCTGGCACTTGCTTGTACTGTGACTACCCTGCTCATTAGTACATGCATCAGTTACCTGAACAATGCAGCATTTGGCAACCCTTCCATAGGTTTTAGGTTGACTTATTGCAAGTAAGCCCTTCCTACATTTTTCTTTTTCTAGCCTTGGAGCATGGAAAGCTCTAAAATGGTTATTAGCACTCAACATAGAGTTATGCCTGAAGTTAATGTCATACCAGCTTTATATCAGCACAATTCAATTAGTTTATTTGCATTACTCTTAAACTGCTTCAGCAGTGTAACAAGGTCAGGTCTTTATAACAAGAGATGGAGGTGGTTTGCATTTTAGGTGTGGTTTTTTGCTATTTGGATTGCATGTGTTTTCACAGTTTGCAAATATCTTAGCATCTTTTGTGTCTCCATTATTTCTAGTGTGGGTTCCTGAGAAACATTAATGTAGTGTAATATTACACTCACAAAAGCTGAATATCTTCTGGTGGATGGTAATGCCCTCTGCAGAGGGCAAGCAGAATGTTCACATATGGAGAAATTGTCATATTTTTCATCACCTGTTGACTCAATCATTTGCAGATCAGTGGAGGATGAAGGATCATTTGGCACTTTTCCACCAATTTTGGTCTTCATTCTGTTGTAAAATGAACCAGTAGTCACCAAGTCAAGCTAACAGAAGGTTAGGGACTTCAGATAAGTCCATCCTCTAAATGATGTCTGGTATGACTGAATTTAATTATTTAGTATGCATTTATTTCAGACAGATCCATGCCTGTGGCAGTGAAGCAGTGTATGTCATTCTGGAGGAGATGCAACGATTGTGAGATATAGTGTACTAGTGTTATTTAACTTTTTTTCAGAACAAAAACTCACTGTAGTTCATGATATGTGAACTTGAAGTAGTTCTTGAAGTGAACTACATATCTGTTGCACCTCTATGATAAACTACACACTTTATCACATGTATGCAGCATAAAAAGTGCAGTTTAGTTTAACTTGATATACATTGGAAACTAAAGTAAGCAGTAAATATCTGCCACTAAAGAAAGTATTGATTGTGATCACTTAACTGAGAAATAATACAAAAATTTAGCACATGCTCTATGTCAGATTTTCATTAAGAGAGAGAAAAATGTTTAAATGTTCATTTTTTCATAAAACACTTGTATATCTGAATCTGGGAAAAAGTTGTCTAGGAAAATTCTAGCCACAGCACTGCTAAATTTCTTGCTGAGCAAAAGATCTCTAGCTCCAAAATGCATAGTTATGTTCCTGTAAAAAAAAATTGACTAGAAAAGTGTCCATGAAAACAAAAGTAATGGATGAGCCTTTACCAGCTGCTGGGAAATCAGTACAGCAGTAAGTTTTATGGGAAATGCTTTAGTCATAGTGCTGCTATTTGCAATGTGTGCCCTTGCTGCTGAAAAGAACAGCATCAGAGCAGTCAGAAAAATGCCTGAGTATTATGGAGTGTCACATATTGAAGGAATAGAGGACAAAGCCTCTGGAGTGCAGCACTGTTCAGACTGTGGCTGAATGTGAGTCGACAGATTGGCTCTGAAGCAGCTGATTCACTGGGATTCCCAAAACAGGACAATTAGAATTGCTCTGGACAGGTGGGATCTGTCTGTCCTTCTACTTGAATGTCTTTGTGTTAATTACTGTCTTCAAGTACTGTCTTGGAGTTTGATGTTTCTGACTTTTTTATTGTTAAGGAAAAAGGAGTCAGCTGTGAGGGGTTCTATCTGCATCTTGTGGTAAGCTTGGTTGAATTAGAGCTGACTGGGGTCTTTAGGGAGCCTGACACATGAAGATTTATCTTCTATTTCTTCATGCAAACAAACCCTGCATATTTTTTTTTCAAGGGCTGCCTTCTTAATTCTTCCGGTCTTTAAAGACGGCAGTGTGTCTGAATGAAAAAAAAATTCTGCTGCTGTTTTCTTCTGTGAGTGACTATCTGTAATAAACCTGAAGAGCTTTTACTGGACAAAGACATTTAATCTAGCTGAGTGTTTAGTTGTTCTTTAGGGTGGGATTTTTATTACCTTTATGAACTCCCATGTTTCACCAGGTTTTTTTTCACTTTTCCAAAACCAGCTGCTTTATCAGAAAAGTGTCATTTGAGTATAACTTCTCAAATCAGCTGTTTTATGTATTAAAAGAACTTCTGCATTGAAAGATGTTGGGCTGCTTCTATGGGACATGTGGACTGAGCTAATATTGACTGAGTCCCAAAGATTTTTTAAGACTATATACTCAGCTTACATATATTGCTCTCTGATGGGAATTTTAACATGTTTTTCTTCATAATTAAACATGATTCTCAAAAGTACTATAGAGATTCCATAAGATTGATTCATTCACGATTGAGGTATCAACAGCAGACATTCAGTATATACATGGTTAACCTTCAGCACTTCTCGTACTATGGTTTCTTTCAAACAGCATCAATAAATTCCTTCAAAACTAGATTAATGAAACGTTAGATTAATTATCTTGCAGCCTATATTTAATATATCTGCATTTATTCCTGAAAACCTGATAAATTAGTTCCGTGTCTATTCTAAACACTGCATAACAGATTATTACAAAATGTTTAGTAAAAGTTCAAGACACTTGCTTCATACCAATTTACTGTTTCCATTGATAAAAATGTGCTGAATTCAAGATGTAACTTTTATAGTTGAATTCCCTCAAATCTATTCAAAATATGTGAAAGATCACAGTATTAAATAGTCTTATATTGCCAAGTCATTGCTGTTCATGGTGTACTTTGACCATTTGAAGTGTTATGCACGTGGTTAGGATTTGTCAGGGCAATTTTAATAAGCAGTCTATTTTGAAATAAAGGAAAAGAAAGTAATTTAGGGCTCAATTCTCATTTAATTTACACCCATACTTAGCAAAGTGAGACTAACAGTAGCATCATTTCAAATTATAGCATGTGTAATCAGGATTAAGCCCTTAGGTTTTACAGTAGTGAAAGCAGATGTAGTTGGATTTTTATGCTATATTATCAAAAATGCTTTGGTCAGATTTCCAAGTCTTAATAATCAGTTAATTTTTTTTCTTTTACCATTATCTGAGAAACTTATTGCAGCTAGATTTTCTGTTAAAAGTTACTGGTTGCACTTTTCAGATGGTATTTGAAGTGACATGTTAATCTAGTGGATATAATCCCTAGGCTACGCCTAATAGTTACAACTGTTTTTCTTCTTAGGTTACATGTGTTTTTTCTAAAATCCATCTATTTTACATTAGATATTGTTACTTTCATTAACACTCCAGATATTCTAATAGTAGGTGAAGCAAGGAAAGCTCAGCAATTATTCCTGGTTATGTTTTGCTGTCTCCAACAGAAAAGTCGGTGAGTGTTGTAGGAGCAAAGGGAATGTGTTGTGGTTTTACTTCTTTTATTGTGTTGTTCTATTTTATTGTTGTAAACTGGGTCTAAATCAACAGTAAATAACCAGTGTGAGAAAAAAGCTGGTATGAAAATGTGGGAACCTTAGAGTTCTGAGATAACATATATTTACCAAAGAAAAAGTCAGACTTCAATTATAGTTGTGAGTTGTGATGTTGGTGCTATTACAGACACAGCAAAGACCGGTTAGCCTGTGTGTGCACCTCTAATACTGGTGGCTGACCAAGGAGATTTCAAATTGTCATAATGGATTGAAAAATAAATTCAAAATAGCAAAAGAAGAAAATCCTACAGATTTTTAAAAGTTGCTACTATGAAATAGAAATAAGGGCATGGCAAAGTAGAAATTAACTCTATTTTAGCAAATCAGTTAGCATTTACACAAATTGACCAGAGACAAACTGCTCTTTTTTTTATACCCAGTAGCAGGGCTGAGAGGTCAGTTTGAAATTTTGTAGAATGCAATTTAGAATGAAGACCTATTTCAGAAAAATTAAGAATGATTGACTTACTATAGGTCTTACTACTGTACTTAAAAAACGAACTATTCCAGTTTCTGCACAGTAAATAACTCTTAAGGTTTGCATGTAGCTTCTTTAACTAGTAAGGGATTGTTGAAGGTTTGATAAGAGTCAGACAGTGTTTAATTAGGAAAATTAATTTTATATTAAAATGTAGTAAAAACATCAACAAAACCACCTACTTTTGCCTCATCCTTCTTCTGCTAAATCTGTTTACCAGAAGTTTTGGTTAGTTACCAGAAATTAAAATTTTCTCCCTAAAATTATTTGTCACTTTAATGGGGAGATTGCACCACCAGAGTTCTGTTATTTTCTTTCTTCACCCTGTAACAGTCACGTCAAATAAGCAATTACAGAATATAGCTACTTCATCAGAAAGACTATCTTTATTCTCATATTTTTCTGTTAGAACATCTCATGCCTTTCATCCCCATTATTTCTTCTTATACACATTTAGGATTATTTTTACATTCACAATAAAAATCACTATTTATTATAAGTTTTATTAGATTCTTTGAGATTTACATATCCAAATGAAGTTTTAAGCAACCCCATTCTCTGTTTCACCATGGGTGTTGAAATTAATGACTTTTGTGTATATTTTGTCACTATTGAGTTTTCTTGAGACTTGCTGTCTAAGTAGGGAATTACATTTTCTCCTTCCTTAAAAAAATTTCTACTCTTTCTCACAGGAAAAAATTAATAGGTGGGAGATTTAGAATAAAAATTTACTCACTGGATTGTTAAATAATGAAAAAACTCTGAACCAAATAATTCATTAAATGCTACTCACAGTTCACTTCATTCTCCTAGTCAAACAATCTTAAATTCTTTAAAAGACTGAATGAAAGTAATACATTCTCTACAAGGTAATCCTGAACACCATGTAATTACTGCTGGTTAGCTGTGGAATACTGCAGAGTGAATATGATTTATTTTGTACTGATTAATTTATTTAGACTCTTATGCATTAAGATTTATTAGCTAGGTTTTAAATTACACAGTCTAATTCCTTATGTCACTAGATTTCAGTGTCATAATTTCTTTTCCATTCTTTTGTGAAAATTTCTTAAGTTTTGCTTTTTCAGTATTAGACCAATGTTCAGTAATTTAACCAAGTTAACACAGTAAATGGATGTGAACTTTTCTAATAGGAACAATCTAATATCTGAGGACTGATTTCTGAATGAGAACTGCTCTAATAAAACTTTTCAAATTCATTTGAAAAATGCTGTAACTGAAGGTGAGAGGCTGCCCATTCTCAGTAAATGGAAATGCAGTTTTCCTCCCCATCATCAGCCTGTTCCTTCTGAGATCCTTCTTTTTATGGGACTAAAACTACCTCCACTATGTGCGGGTATCTCTCTTCACAATTCCCTGTCTCAGAGAAACATATACTGCTTAAGCAAGATGCTTCATCTGAGGTGTTTGAACTCAGGCTGCCATACTTTTTATGGCTCTTAATTCAGAAGATTATTATTTAACTATTTTAGCACCCATTCTTTACTCAACATGGAAGATTAAAGCTAAATAAGTAAACTAGTAACTGCCATCAAGCATGACCAAAAAAAATTATAAATTGGGGGTTACAAGTTATAGCTGTTTGTGCTATTTACTTTTTTTTCTAGTCTAAAGTACTCCTACCATGCCTTACTCTACTGCTTGCAGCAAATGCTTCTGGATATTATTGGCTCCTAGAATTCACTAATGCAGAGATGGAGGAAGGGGGACTGTCCCATCATAGACAATGTTCTTATACAACCAGTTCATCAGAGCAGCACACCACCTATATTTATGCCTATGATTTTAATTTTGTTTAAAATTGTCAGGTTTTCATTACGGTGAGATGCTTACCTTTATAAAGAGTCATGGCAGAAGAGACCATGAAGTAGGCGATGAAGAGACACCACTTTCAAGGAAAGTCTTGATTCTGAATTCATGGGCACCAAACTGAACTTGCTCTAGAAAATCAAGCTTGACTAGAATTTTTATTATCTTCATTTTGCTCAACTTTTTTAAAGACATTATTATATTTCTGGGCTGTATGAGGACTATTTTATAGAAATTCAGAATGGAGATGAACTAGGTGGCAGCCATTAAAAATACTTTCTATCCTTCCTCTAGAAGTGTCTGGTTTACTATATATAACTGAAGATTTCATCTGACTGTATTTCTTTGCTCATTCATAGTTGTTTACTGTGGTTGTCTTTATTATATCTGTATGAGAAATGTCTAGAACCATATTCAAGACTATACAGACACAACACAACTGTAAATCTACCCCTGTGTGTTGATCTGTAGCTTAAACACTGCCTATATTTAGGAGCAATATCTGGAAATCATGCTTTTAGCCAGATCTTTACGTAAATAGTACATCAGTGAAGTGATACTGATGTAGTAGTGGTGTGATGATTTTAACTGCAACTTAAGCTCAGGTGTTAATATAAATAAGAATGAACTTTGTTCTTATCTGCTAAAACTGTATTGATGTTTTATTTGAGTAGTGTCTGGGAGTGCCTTAATCTTCTCATAAAGCAATTTCATGTTCACAGACTGTTAATGATTTACTTGTCCTGCTGGACTGCCTTCTGAATCTGCTTTTTGTTATATCACTAAGAGCTATAAATTTTTTGCACTGATTTCAGCTCACAGGGTGGTACTTTTCCAGACTCAAACTCAGTGTAAGGCTTATCTGTGTGTTTTTATTTTATACTTGTCAAATAACTTGGTAATAATATTAGTCAAACTTTTAAAATGAAAACAAATTAAAAAATTTATAACACCACTATGTATCTCCATTTTGCTAGTGGATTCAATGCAAAAATAGTGTAACATTGTGGTGAATCAGAAACCTTAGAAGATATCTGTGGCAGAGCAAAGTAAATAAGAAACTGAGATAATGAGATACATAGAAGTCAATAGAAACTAGGACTCCTGCAACACAAGCGTTTCAAAGGCATTACCAGAGATTTAAGATAATTTGCGCTTAAATGCTGAAGTTAAATATCTACTACTGCTTAACTTTCAGCCATGTAACCTTCAGGTCTAGGTTGTGAACATCGTAAATATTGAGTGACTTTGGGAACATTGAATGGATAGTTTCTAAAGTTAAAAACTGTCTGCTGCACTGTTACTTCTCTGAGGATATGGGACTTCTCCAGGAATGATGCAAGTAGGATATCAGGAATCTTTTATACTTTTACACAGTGGTTAGGTGTGAGTAGAATGTAAGGGCAAGAAGTCCTTAATTTCAGTGGTCTGTGTTGCACTGAGATGAGGAATAATTACATGATGACTAGACATTTGAACAAGTCAGAGGACAAGAACTTCTTGGAATGCACCCACTGAGGATGCATTAGAGCAGAGGTGACATACCATACTGCAATCCTTTTACCGACATGACTGCAGAACTGAGGAGAAATCATTTGCTTACATCTCCAGCATGCACTTCCAGCATAGTACAGTAGTATTTAGAGATCCATAATAAGGAGTGAAGGAGTCATGGTTGGTAAGGGTCTGTCTGAATACCTGGAAAGAAGTATGCCATGCCTTTGAGTTAGAAGCATTAGAGTTGCATTTCTAGTTTGGGGGATGGAACTTAGCCTGAAGCAAAATTCCTGCTACAGAGTTCTCCCCATTGCACTGGCCCATTAAGGATTTTTTTTTTGGCAAAAGAAAGAATGACAATCAAAATGTTGTTCTGCCAAGGCAAAAAAAAAGAAGAAAATTCTGCCTGGACTCTGGACTGCTAGCTTGCTGAAATGCTCAGACTTCCATGGTGTATCTGCAAAACCCCTGTAAAATTTGAGATAGTATACAAGGCTGTTTGAAAATATGAAAACCCTGGTCCTTGAGACTTGAGTCAGGAAGATCAGTATTTTTATTTAACCAAGTTGGTGTGTAAAGAATTTGCGGTATTCTCACTCCTGCCTCTTTTTTTTTTTCCCCCACTGTCTACCATTTGCATTCCATCGTTTATTTTGACTGAACACAGAATGTCACCCTATAAGTAAGTCACACTATACTTCCAAGTGATACAATCCACAAAGCCCCAAATCTCCTTTTCCTAGCCACCATGTCATGACGCCCTTTGTCAACTGTTCCAGAGAAACCACGACCTCTAAGACTGAATAATACAGAGTGAGTTTAAGATTAGCCTTTGAAATGCAGAGAGGCTCAATCCACATTATGTGTGACTCCACTGTGCCCTTAAGGTGCCATTTTCTATGTATGCAGTTTCAGTCCATACTTCTTGAAATTATGTGAAGCTGTTATCCTCTTCTCCCAAAGTATCCGTGGCATAGACACATGCCATGAAAGAATGAAGCCTGCTAGGATTGTGGTGAAAATGCAGTTTCCTCACAATTTTACAACGTTTTTTCCCTAAGATCCCACCTGGATTTTGTGTCAGAAGCAGCTCAGTAGCTCAGTGAGTGGCACCCCTTAGATAAGTTACTATGTTTGATATGCTACATGTGTCCCAATTTCAGGTAAAGCAGAACTAACTTTCTGTTCAGTAATTTTACTTCTTAGTTAGGCCACTTCTAACTCTCTGAAATTCTTCTGCTGAAAAACAACAGAAAACTGTTAATTCTCAGAGTGATAAAACCAATGTTTTTATTCATAGTAAGGAATATCATGCACAGAGGCTCTTACTTATATATAACAACCAAGGTCAGCAAATTTTGTTACTTGCATCACTGGAGGTTTGGAAATGGAAAAGTGTAGAGAGGTTGCACCTGTGGGAAGGAGCGGTTTGGGCAGGTGGCCCAAAGCTGACCAACAGGGTATATCATCCCGTCTGCCCCTTGCTCAGTATAAAAACTGAGGGAACAAAGGGTCAACTCTTTTTCTTCAATGATCAATATCTCAAGAGGACCCTATCTGTTCATCTGTCTTTGATCCTGATCTGTGTGTTCCTGACTCCAAAGCTGGAATCCAGTTTCTATCCATCGCTGAGTCCAGCCTGGGACTCCCCCAGTGCCTGACAGTGACATCATCTTGGGAGCCTGATACAGTTTTATATATATTGTGTCTTTTTAATTATATCCTTTTTTGTTTTATTATTAATACTTAACTAGTTTAGTTCCTTTTAAACTCATGAATCTCATTATCCCTTAGAGTGAGAAGTGGGGGGAAAGCATCTGTTGCCTGTAATTGGCCAGTTTGGCCTGAACCATGACAAAATGTCTTGCTGTTCGTTTTTGAGTCAGGGATCTGCAAGCAGATTCCTGAAAGAAAATATCAGACGTTTTGGTTTGCTGTGGTGATCCAGTTGCTTTGAAGTTGAGAAGTGGAGTACAAGAACAAAATCACCTTCACATTCCCACAAACTTTGGGGATCCCAAAATTCTTTGGGGTATTAAACAAACACAGACATAGAGCTGCCATAGAAGTGACTTTTCTCTGCAGGACATAGTGATCACTCCAATAATTATTAGCGGTTTCCACTGTTGGGGAGTAGTTAAGGTTTGCAATGACTTTTAAGACAGATTGATCAGCTCCCATTTGTGGTGCAACAAGTGCACGTAACAAGGATGGATCCAGCATTGTGACATAGGTATAGGATAAATAAATGGTATCCATAGAAAAGTCTTTGGAGTGGCACTTATGATGGAGGAAGTGGGAGAAAAATGCTACATGAATAAGGGGTGAGGAGTTCAGATCTTGCCTCATCTTTACTAGACAAATGATGATTTTTTTGTTATGTCTGGGATCATTAGCTACCTATTCCTTAAAAACATAATTAAGAATTCACATTTCTTCTAAATAAATTTTAGATTTCTGATGATAAGAAAACAAAAAATGCAATTGCTAAAATAGTTTGGGTTTTTTTGTCTCTTTTTGTATGTTTGTTTGCTTTTTCTTTTAAACCCAACAAAATAAAATTTCAAAACAACGGATTACTATGTATTTGTTCCCATCACAGGAGGATGAATTAATAGAGTTTATTAACTTCAGGGAAGTTAGTAATAAGGATTTTATGGCAAATGCAATGAACAAAAGGAGATATAGTTTTATTGTATAAAAAGGCTGAGTGAAAAGTCACAGGGCAATGTAATCATGCCTTTTACAGAGAGTAAATGGCAGAAACAATAAAGCTTAGTTGTGAGAACAGATAGCTGAAACAATGAAAGCCAGCACACTCCAAACACATGGAGAGGTGTGAGCGGAAACTGAGTAAAGTGACCTAAACACTGATAGAAAAAAATGTAGCTGAGGCACTGTTTAAGGGAGTTTTGGGACAAAGATATGACCATCTCAGTCAGATTAATCTTGTCAGTATGTCTTCCAGAGGGACAACTAAGAAAGAGATTGACAATAAAGTATTGACCAAAAAAAGCAATGGATTGTGAGTGGAAGAATGATTGCTTACATTCTAAGGGGAACAGCACTCTCATAGTTTTTGTAGGTATGGTCAAGGAATGGCTTCACAGCAGTCCTGCTTCTCTTTAGGTTTACCACCTACTGGAAAACATGAGTGAAATAAAAAATAACTGCTGAATCCTGAGGATTAGCTAACTATTCAGATTAAAAAGAGGCAACACATTTACAGAGAAAAAAATATTGAGTTTATCAATCAAGATGCTTGGCAGTCAACACAAAGAAATTGAGAAATAGCAACTATGCGTCTACATGAGAAGTTGACTTTCAGTAATGGCACAGAGCGCTCTGACTTGATCTCAGAGTCTGTTAAGTTTTGTGTACTTGCTGCCTTCAACTCTTGTCACTGTTGCTATCAGTAGCAAATATTTTGGGACATTGTTTAGCCTTGTATTTTTCATATTCATAAAATCATGAATGTTAGACAAAATTCAGGAAAAAAATATGTTTATTTTATTCCTACCGTGCAAGATGTATTATAGAAATACTGTTAAATAGAAACATGAATGTCCTTTGGATTAGAACAACATTTTTACATGTTAATACTGTTTAAACTTGCTAAATCAGACTAATAGAAAAAGAATATTGACTGTTTTCATCTAACAGTGAAAAGAAAATACCAAAGAAAACCATCAAAGTTAATAGGAAATTAATTTGTATTAAAAGTGTGGCAGGCCAGTTAAAAAACAAAACCAAAAACACGGAAACAAAAACCAAAACCCAACCCAAACAAAAAAAGTCAAACAGTCAAAAAAAACCAGATCAATTGCACCTCCTTGTGGTGTACAAAAAAAGTGATAAGTCCTTGACGTGGCTTTTTTGATAAATTGAGACAATTTAAGGCAATTATATTAGAATATACTTGAGAAATTATCCCAGGAAAAAAGCCCCAAATGCATGTCTTCAGAGATGTGTTTCTTGTACTGTGTCGGTGTCCAGGATGCTGAAACAGATCACTATGAAAATGCCATTAAATAGGTGTCTATAATTTATTGGTTATTTGATAGGAATTGGTCTACAGGAGGTATGGGTTTTGATCTACATGAATTCAACAAAATAAAAAAAAAATCAAAATTGTCACTGTTACATAAAACTGTGACCCAAATAGCCGGCCCCACTTCTGCTCTGCCTACTACTGATTCTTTTCAAGAGCACTATGTCAGGTTCTTTTTCTTTCCTTTTTTTTTTTTTTTTTTTTTCCCCTTTTTTTTTTCTTTTTTTTTTTCTTTTTTTTCCTTTTTCTTTCTTTTTTTTTCTTTTCTTTCTTTTTCCTGGTTTCAAATATCTTCTTGTAGTAGACCTACTGCTAGAGGGTGTTTCCACTATCCTGACAGTGACAGGGAACTGTAGAGCATTTAGTTAAGGTTACATTTAGGCTGCATACTCATCCACAGGATCTTCAAGGTTCAAGTAGTAATTGCACCTTGCAATCCATTAGAGACTGTATTCCTTACAGTAAGGCTTTTGCTGCTATTTCACCTTCTGAACTGTGGACTGTGGACAAAACAAAGATGCAACAATTTGTCTCCAAACAACTTGTTTCCTTGCAATGGGGTGCAGAACAAGAACAATATTCAGCAAAACAAGTATGTATTTCCCTGGGGGTTTATGGGAAAATCTTTTAGTTAGAAGTAGCTTTGTGAATATAAATATCAAAGAACTGTAAATTTCTCAGGAAAAAAACGCAACCCAAAGGAGAGGAGAGGAGAGGAGAGGAGATTAATTCCATTTATTTTTTTGTGACCATAGTTTGCAATGAACTTTCCTGTCTGAATAATCTTTTCTGACAGCCTGGTATTTACAAAATCATGTCATCAGATAATATTAAGGCATTTTAACTGTATCAAAAGGCACAGAACATTTACAAAGTTGAACTTTCAAAATTTTATGAAAATAGAAAAACAAAATTTCTTGTGAAATAAGTTTGAAAGGTCTTTTTTTTTTTAACTGCCTCAGATTTTTGAGGATGCCTTTTTTGAGGGTTTTCAATGGCTGCACCTGACAATACTGGGTTTAATTACAGCCAGTGGAATTTCATTTGCTATCAGAAAACTCCAGAGTAACTTCGGTCTGAAAGCACATCTGGAGGCTGAGTTCAAGCCTTTGCCCACAGAAGGCCCCACTGAAATAGGCAGGCCCTATCTGGCTGAGTTCAGAATGTCTCCAAGGATGGAGATTGCACTGCATCTGCAGAAGCCTGGCCGCTGACCACTTTGCTGTGGACTTTTGTCCTAAAATCTAGCTGGAATTTCATCTGTCTCTGTTACCTCTGATCCTCTTGCTGAACACCTCTGAAAAGGGTCTGGATCCACTTTCTCTGTGACATTTCATGGGTTATCTGAAGGCAGCAGGAGGATATCTCCCTAACCTTCACTTAGTGTCTCCTCATAGCTTGGTGGCCCTGCTCTGGGGTGAGTTGTAACCTGCTTCATGTGACCTTCATTTCATGAAAAGCACAGGTAAGTTGGTAGACAAGAGGCCAGAAGTCACAGGTTCCAACCAGCCATGCCTACTGCTGTGACAGGGAATTGCTACATGCACGAAAAACTTCATCAGCTGAACTTACAACCAGAGAGTTGCTGTTTAATTATTTATTAAAATTATGTTTAAGGTTAGCAAAGATGTGGCTGGATAAGGCTGCTGGCCTTATACCATCCTTTCTGTTCTTTAAATGACACCAGGTGCCATGTGAAATTTCACCTGGAAGACTTATTTATAAACATCTGCACAAATGAAATCTGATGAGGGACTCAAACTAGAAGAGCCCAGATTCCAGACTCCTCCTGTGGAAACATACATTTGCTATATAGTCAGAGTGACGCCACTGAAGTGACACTACTATAACAGTCTGAATAGCTCTAAATGTAAGTGCTGTAGGTGTACTTTAGGCCTAATGGAACCATAGAATTTGCAAGGGTCTTCCTCTAGACACACCTTTTGCCTCTGTCACCCTTAGGCAGATTTTTCCCATAGGCAATGGATAAACAGGGGCTGATACCTCATTCTTGGTTGTTTTTTCTTTTTTTTAAATAATTATTTTGGTGCTTAGTGGGATACATGTGCATGGACACTGGGTGAGTGTCTTAACTTTCAAACTTGAGTGATTAAAATGTGAAGGTACACACTACTTGCTCATTCCCAATGAAGTACAAAAAACCTGACGTGAGAGGGAGCCACAGCCTTTCTGAACATGGGTATAACAGCAACTGGATGCACATTGGGTTACCCCAGCAGGAACTGACTGTGGTTTAATCAGGCATCAAGCACAGGTTGAGATCTACCTTATGGTTTGAAAAGTGGGTTATTTTGGTTTTCTGCCATAAAGGTAAACTACATGTACAAATTTCACTGTGTCCAATTTAAAATCACCCCAAGTTCAATGTCAAGAGGTTAAAACATCTGTTCAGACTTAATGGCATTCAAACTGATGGACTGTTTAGGTGCTAGCGGTTAGGCTATCTTCTTGCCTCCAGTGACACTTGGCACTGAGTTCAGCTCACAGGTGCTGTGCATAGCTCAGTTGCTGAAAAGAATGCATGTGTCTGTATGGCTCTGTTGGCATATCCTATTTTTGCATATGCTCTATGCCTGTAAATCAACTTATTAAGCATTTAGACCAGCTTCTTAACAATCAATAGTGTTTTAAATATACAGTGGCAAAAGTGAACAAACTAAACAAGGAACTGTATTAGTGTATGTTTTCAATTCTTTCTGTGAGGTAAGGAAAGTTTAATATGGTTCACTTGTTTAGATAATTTTTGTAAAGCAGTATGTTGCTTAGACATGCATCCAATGGAGGTGAAGGTGGAACACGTCACTCCAAACTGAGGGGACACTTAAGTTCAATACATATGGTAAAGGGAAATAAAATTCCCCATCTGTGGTATTGCCCCAAAATTTTGGTAGCTCAGTTGCTGTTTCCCTCAGCAGGGTAGCAATGATGTTTTCTAAAGAAAACCAGCAAACTTTTACACCTTTAATCTATAGTGTTCCTGGCATATCCAGTAAGACTTCTGTTTTCAGGCCATATATATAACTTGTCTGTACTCTGATGTTTAACTAGGTGGAAACGATACTGTGCTGATTATGATGCACTTCCCAGGGGGCTGAGGGTTTTCATCTAGGTGTCAGAAAATCAGACCAAACAGACCAAGATAGATCAGACCAAGAAGAAAAGAGATAGAAAATGGCTAATTCTGATGCAAGCAAAACTTACTGCTTCTCAGAGAAGAAAGATTGTAGCAGAAATGCAGCACACAGGACAGATGATAATCATGCAGCCAGTGTGAGTCCTGTTTTAGTAGCAGTTTAAACTGTTCTTTGAAAGTCTTTGCAAAGCATACTTCTATTTTGCAAAGAGTTGCCTGAACTACAGCCTGAACACTGTAATTTATTGTTCTATTCTATGGTTTCTTTGGCGTCACCAGCTCCTCCCTTTTTCTCCTCCCCTAAAATGTAGAAGCAGAATAGTGTTTGAAACTTCTTCAGTTTAGCCTCAATTGGCTGCAGAAGGTCTGAAAGAACTGGCTGTAAATATCAAGATATTTTCCATCAATGCAACAAATCAACATATCTTCTCACTCAAATCTTGGAAAGGAATTATTTACTAACCAAGTCTACTTCTATAAAAGAAGCAGAACAGAATCAGAATCAACAAATTTCTACTCCTTAAAAATTAATAATCATAATTTGCAAAGAGAATACAGACTGTACCTTAAATATTGAATTTCTTCAGGCATTAGACTGGGTAAGACTAAGCTCTTCATGTAAACAATTGTGTATATATGCATAATTATTCATATTTCTACAATTACATGTTTTTAATAGCTTGTTTCTCTGGGTAAGCTATTGATCATAGTTCTTCAATGTTTTATAATTATGTAATTTTACTTGTTACATGATAGTATACTAAGAAATATTTATGCAGAAGTTATTCATTCAGTTGGAAAAAAAAGGACATTTGAGGAACTTGTGTTTGGTTGATGTTTGTTAAAACTCAAGTCTGTAATGGCATGCTATTTTAGAAGTTTCATTTCTTCTACTGAACAATCATATAATAATAACAAAACCTGATACAACTAGCATGCGCTGTATATGGTTTTGATAAGCAAGATAATATGATAATAAAAATGTCAGCAGTACTAAGAGGGACAATAATTCATTTAACTAAAAAAAAAAAAGGGAAAAAATGTAATATATGTTTTTGACAACAGTTATCTATGGGAACAGACATGTGCTTCTGATGTGCATTTGAGGGTTACACGATGGGAAAAGGTTTAACCAAATGGTTCATTATTTAATGAATATCGTGTCTAATCAGCAACATCCCTAGACAGGACAGATGAAGATTCTTACAAATGTGTTGTTGATTGACAATCTCTTTTTCTCTTTGTAATGCCTCTATAATTGTGCAATTTTTCACCTGATAAAAATGAAAGAAATAGATAATATCTGCAAATCCAGCTATTACTCAAAATCTGCACTGCACCAGTATTTAATGCCAGCTTCTGTTGCATTTACTCTTCCAAAACCATTGTTTATATTCACATACAAAACTGTCCTTCCTTTATAGGTTTTGTTTTGTTTTGTTTTGTTTTATGTAGTCAAAAATAATTTTAAAAATTCATGAGAGGAGATAGGGTTTTGTTTAGGGCTGAATGAAAGAGATTACCTTTTTAGCTTCAGAGCAATAAAAAAAAAGTAAAGAGGACTTCAAGGGCTTCATTCAATGCATAAGACACCCTCTTAATGCAGATGAGTTTTATCAAGTATAAGCAGAGTTTTGATCAATGCCTCCAATAGATAGGTTTTCATTTTACTTCTCAGAGAAACATGGGTGCTTCTTAGCTAGTCTGTATGTGCCATGACACACACTGTGTTGAATACTTTTTACATATTAGAATCCATAACACACAGAAATGTTCACAGCACTGCTGAACAGTTAGGAGATGACAGTGTTGCTTGTATTTTCAGGTGTCTTTGTTGCTATGAAGTGCAACAAGACATGTAAGAAAAGGATGAAGATGCTTCTACATGCAACCAGTTTGCTGATTTCTGGAAACTTGCTGCAACTTGGAGAAGATCCTCTTATAACATTAACATAATCAAGGGAGAAATATGGACACATGTCAAACAAACCTGGCATTCATGTCAGTGGCATATCTGCGTAGCATTGACACATTTAAGCAGACTTTAGAAATATAAGGAAAAAGCTCTGTTGGCCAACTGGATCTTTACAGTTTTTCTCTGATTGAAAAGAGCTTTGATTAGCTACATTCCTCATCAGATGTTTAGCAAGTGACATCTGTAACTTGTGCTTTAGAAAAAGGTACAACCAAAATGACAAAGAGTTCCCCACAGTTCAAGTTAATCATGCAGATCTTCAGGTCATGCAGACAGTTGTAGCCATACTGCAGATCTTTTCCCTGTTTTTCATCATCTTCCTGACAATAAACTGATACATGTCTTCAATTCTGTTCAAAACAAGAAAACATTTCATGAACAAAACTATTCAGGAACACTGATGATATGAGAAGATTTTCTTTTTTTAATTCTTCAAGAAACCCTTGATTTCAACTAATAAAAATTACAATGTGACTTTTTTTTTTTATTCTTTTTTGTCCTTCACTTTATCAAGGAGTTCTAGGGTTAGGTCATTGAAAAATTTATCATCTCCTATTTAAAATGCACTTCGTACATTTCCATCTTACGTTAAATTCTGAAGAACAGACAGACAATGAACATATTCCTTCATAAAACTGCACTTGAGATATTACTGGTACACTGATTGTGTTATTTGAAGGCCAAAAAAGAAAATGCAGAGAAGTAATGTTGACAAGTGAGCAATGCTGACACATTCCCCTGTTAATGGCTTTTTTTGGGTAGATATGCTTGTACTTCAGAACAGAAATAATTTTCTGTACTGCTTTGTCAATTACTGCTGTCTTCAATTTCTTCCCCTATTCTTCCTCTTCTCACTATTAGAAAGCATGAGAAAGCACAGCAGAAGCACTTTAATGTTTTAGAACATTCCAGTATCCTTAGATAAAGGACAAAAACTTGTGATAATATACCCTTATCAGAACTATTCTTTTACAGCTAGCACTGATGAATATTAATCCTTGTAAATGTTTTCATACTTTCAAAAATAAATCAAAACTAATTGTAAGTGTTCAGGTGAATGGGCTTAGGAAATAGCAATCTTGGGAATATGCAGAGATTGTAAAACAGAATAAGGTTTCAAGTCAAGAAAAGCTGTCCTTCTAATTACATTGATTCTGTTAAAGGTCTGATTAATTAGCAGCTTGCTTTTCCAAAATCCAAATATCTTCTGATTTTATCTTTTTGTTAAGCCTGTGTACTTGCTGAAGTCTCTCCAAAGATGGAAGTTGTTAGCTTCTCAACATATGGAACATATCTTTTCTCTTGTTAAGAAAGAAATATTCACCTTAAGCAAATTCAGTGGAATATAGACTATAAAATATGAAATTCTCTCTTCTTTGCTAGTTTGTGCAACATGCAGTATAATAATCACAGTGGCAAAAATTAGCATATTTTATCTGCAGGCTGGAAGTTCTGAATATTTGAGTTTGATGTTTAGATTTGGGCAAAACAGGGTTTTTATTTGTTAAACCTACTATCATGAAAAAACCTGACAGTAACACAGATTCTGTTGCTGGAGTCAGTAGATATTTTCTTCCAAAACAGTACTTACTAATTTCAAAAAGCTCAACTTTTCAATGTTATTGGGCAAACAGGGAAGCAAAAGGCACGCTGGGAAACAGAGAATATATGGAACCACAGAGAACTGGATGGTCCTGAGCTAGAAGAAATAACACCCGAGAATATATTTTGTAATAATGGATCTGGGTTATTTTTTAAGTATTCCAAATTAGTTTAGCTCTTCTTTCAGAACTCAGCAGGTACAAATTTTATGTAAGTATGCATTAGGATTCAAATCCAATCATTTCTTGAAGTTTAAAGTCTATAGGGTAAGTATTTAGTGTGGAACAATTTACACACAGAACGTGGGCAAAAAGCCCCCATAGTAGACAATGCATGAAATGCATTATCCTACTTACAGTCCTACTAATGACATATGCTTGTATCTCCCTCTCACAGCAATAAGAATTTCAGCTAAAGTTTCAAACAGCATACATGCAATCTGAAAATCATACATAATTGGAAAGCTTTTGAAAGGCTGACAGAGGGGTTGATTGGGTCCCGGCATCCCTATTACCCTTTAGATCTCAAAACTCCTCAGTTCACTGTCCAATAACTGTCATATTCAATCAAAATTAAATAAATTCTAGGAGACACTAATTCACTATTTGGTTGACATGGGGAAAGGGAAAGATTCAGGCACCGCTTAGGAGGTCTGGGTGCTTCCTACATTGATATCTATGGCATAATTCCCATCTACACTAATGAGAATGCAATTGCTTATGCTAATGGTTGTTTCTGTGAGGTTTTCTCTTAATTTGCAGCTCAGGAAAGTTCAAAAAGGGAAGAGAGGAATGTGAATTTCTGTTACTTTGGTTAAAGATTTAGCTCTCCACTGCTATGCATCTAATTTTAACCTATCTCCATCTAACAGAGAATTACCTTTAACGAAAATTGTGAATTTAAAGACTTATAAACTGCTATGTATTTGAGCCTTTGAAAGACATGGTAAAGAAGGAGGCAATTAAGTTATAGCAATCCACATGAAATGGCAAAATTTGTTGTGAAAATACAATTCTGCTATGTATTGCTACTATGTTTTATTACTAGCAACTGCTCTTTTAAAGATTGTGAGCAGCTTGATTAATAAAAAACTGTTGAGCTTTATTAATTAGCATTTTAGTGCTAATTAATGGAAACCCTTCTTAATGGCAATACGATTCATTCCTGAACATCTGATGCAAGCTTTGTTTTAATATTTTCTTGACTTTTCAATAATTTTTTAATTAATAACTCATGAAATTACAATGATTACAAAATGTAAAGCAGACTACAGTTCCTTTCATTATTATGCAGAAATATAAATGTAATAAAATTAGTTACTATAGTCATGTCATCATATTCTTTTAAATATAATCTTTTAGTTCTTCATATGATATCGATAGCTATTTCTAAATGGAAGAATGAATGCGGTCTCAGTCCTCTAAGATGAACTATGATTTTTCACCACAAGGAATATTAAAAATAGCATCTTCTTTCATTTATATTATCACAGAATCCCAGAACTGTAAGGGTTGGAAAGGACCTCTGAGATCGCCAAGCCCAACCATACACAATAACACAACCCACAGTCTACAATCTCGGGCACAAGAGCATGCCACTAGAACACGCTCTGAAGTGCCACATCTACACATTTCTTAAAAACCTTCAAGGATGATGACTCAACAACCTCCCTGGGCAGGCTGTTCCAGTGCCTGACCACTCTTTCAGTAAAGTAATTCTCCCTAATATCCAGTCTAACCCTCCCCTGCCTGCAACTTCAGACCATTTCCTCTGGTCCTGTCATTATTCACCTGGGAGAAGAGGCCAGCACCCACCTCTCCACAACCTCTTTTCAGGGACTTGTAGAGGGCAATGAGGTCTCCCCTCAGCCTCCTCTTCTCCAAACTAAACATGCACAGTTCCCTCAGCCTCTCCTCATAGGACTTGTTCTCTAGACCCATCACCAGCTTGCTGGCTCTCCTCTGGACACACTCCAGCACTGCAATGTCCTTCTGGTAGTGAGAGGCCCAGAACTGAACACAGTACTCGAGGTGAGACCTCACCAGAGTGAAGTACAGGGACACAGTCACTTCCTTACTCCT
>VZRU01002622.1:19267-32688 GCA_013398155.1 Pedionomus torquatus | reverse complement strand
TGTGGGCAGTTCTCCATTCTCAGGGCCCCTGCTTTTGCCTTCTATGACTTGAGCACTGTGGTTAGAGTCCTTGCCAGTGAAGACTGAGGCAAAGTCATCATTCAGTACCTCAGCCTTGTCCATATCCTGGGTGGCCAGGTCTCCCATTTCCTTCCAGAGAAGGCCTACAGCCTTGATAGTCTTGTCTTTTTCCCTGACATATCTATAGAAGATTTTCCTATTTTCTTTGATGTCCTTGGCCAGATTTAGTTCCGCCTGGGCTTTTGCCTGCCTGATGTGGTTCCTGGGTACTCGGACAACTTCTCTGTACTGCTCCCAGTCCACCTGTCCTTGCTTCCAATTTTCCATGACAACTGTCCAATAAACAATGACCTAACTAAAAAAAAATAACTATCTTTGGACATGGCAAAAAGGAGATGCCTGGGGCACAGCTTTTCTTGTGTTGAAGTCTTCATCCTAACAATGCTGTTGCATCAACTGGATATCAACAGTTTACAACACCAGAATTTAGGTGCCTCCAGATTTTGGAATAGCAATGAAACCTACAGAGTCTCTGACTCTGAGGAACAAGATGCTTTTAGCATTTGTATCAATGACCCTTTTTTTTTCTGAGCAGAATTGGTTTAGTTGCATTTCTAGTTTGGTTTTGTAATTTAAGGACAATTTGATAAATGTAACATCATGGAGAATGTTGTATTTTGTCTTGACATTTTTCCAGTTTACTTTTCCACAGTGCACAGGAGCTTGCTTACTGCAACATAAATTGTAGTCCATAAGCAGGAAAGTAATAATAAACTGCATTTTAAGCTTAGGTTTTAAATGATTGCACAAAAATACCATCAAGACCTCTTTTTAGAACTTGCCTGTGGACTGTAAAATATGATCATATAAATGTAAGAAAAATGGGGGATAAAATATGTATATTGCAATGCTGTGTATGTGGTCAAATGGTTATGCACTGCTGTATTAGTATGTAAATTAAAAAAAAAGAGTTTAATTTGCTGAAGCTGTGTGAAGAAGAGGTAATCAAAGATATTTAAAAGGACAGAAAGACAGTAAAAGTTAGCAAAATTTTCAGAAAAAAACCTATTTTTTTTTCCCCTCTGAAGTAGCAGCATCATTCCCATGGCTATATAACTACATTCATGGTCTATCCTTTGTGCATTGTTTCATTTAGCAATATCTGATGAAGTGTAAGTCATTTTCTTTGTGTACTGACAGACAAACCAAATATACAACTCTAACAAATTATTTAAATAATAGATTAGAAATTGATAAAACAACTTCAGTTTAAGTCACTTATTAGCAGATACTTCAGAGTTACTTCTCTAAAAAACACAAAAGAACAGTGTACTTTGAACTCACTATGCTTAATATGTTTTGCAAAGGCTAAATGCTGCTGTTTCACTTGCATAAAATTTCAGAATTTGACTCTCAGTGTTACTTGAGTAAACCATCTCTTTTAAACCATCGTCTGGTTTAAAAGAGAACAACAATGTACCCAGTAACATGGTAATTCCATTTAAGTTTTTAAAGATATCATTCATTTTTTCTCTGTTTTGCCCCAAACTATTTGTCAACATTATAAGTTTTCATTGTGCTGTCTCACCAATGCCAAAAATGCTTGTAAAAGTTTCTTTTCCTCTTCTCCTGAGAATAGTTCCCCATGATCATTCCACATAAGCAGCAGTATTTAGGGAAACACAACAGTTGACGTGTCTCAGCATTAGTTAAAAGGAACTGTATTCATCCTCCTAGCCTCCTAAAAATCCTGGGTGTGATCAGTGAACCAAATCCATCACAAACTTTGCAATAAAAAGGACTTGTCACAGCAAGAGGCCCCTAATTTCTCTGGCATTGCCAACACATTATAAAACCAGGGTATGCTATCTCTTGGAGCACCCAAGCAAGCGGCTTCACAAAGAATGCTCTGTTTATAGTGTGGGGGAGTTGTTGCCTTGCAAAACATGCCATTAATGTCCTCACATGCTTACAGGACAAGAGAATAAGTTTAACTGCCAATTGTCTCTAGAAAATTTAGAATTAACAAGTTAAGGTTTGTGCATTTCAATGAATTATAGATGATTCATAGCGCCAAAGCTGCATATGTGGCTATTGCCAAAGGAATACTAAAAGGAACAAAATGGCTGGTGGAAATTAAATCGAATCAACAGGAGGAACTCAGTACAGAAAAGGCAAAGAGCTAAAATACTGAAATAGTGAGGCTGAGACAGAGCAGGTAATGTTGGCAGCAGAAGGCTTCAGTGAGCTCATTTTGCACTCATCATATAGGTGAAGACCGGGAGGACTCATCTGTGGTATTGCCCTTGAACACACTAATAAAATTATCACAAGTGCAAGCTATATGTAGTAATCCCTTGGGAAGCTGTAATCCTGCATGCGCTGAAGCATGTAAAATGTGACCTATTTTATTCCAAAATATATTAAATATCAGCAGTGAACTTCCTTTCTAGGAAGAAGAAATCTACTGTTCTTTGTTTCAGTCTTTGCAATTTATTTCTATATGATGAACAAATCGACATTACTACAACTAATTGTTGAAAGGGTGCAAGGCAGTCATGTGAACTGCAAGCCAAAAGCTGGAGAAGATGAGGGGAAGCCAGGACTGAACAGGATGTCCCATTGCTTTTCCTGCACCAGGGTCAGGCTAAATAGGGCCAGACCTGAGGAAAATCTCCTTCAGTAAAAAGCATACAAATGAAGGCATATGTTTCCACTAATAATGGTGAAAGGTTCAATTGAGGTGGTGTTTAGTTTAGCTACAGTGAGATACATTTATCTGGAAGTTGAAGAGTTCTGCTACCAGGCAAAGTCATGTTTTCTGTAGAAAATAAAGGACAAAAACTCTGTCAGAAATTTGTCTTCAATGTTTTAAAAATCATACAGGAAAACTTTCACTGTGTCTGAATTTTAGCAGGCAAGAATCAGGCATTTTCAGAGTGATGTAATTTGACAATACTTCTCATATTACTGCTCACATCACAGATAATGTTTTTTCCACTCTCCTTTTGCAAAACATCTGAAGGGACTTTATCTAGCATAAAATTAAAAAGCTCAGTCTTCTCTAAATTAAAACTCACCGCCCACACATATTCTCTCAATCCAGCTGACCCTGCATCATGCTACTATTGTGCACTGTGAATCCTTTCATTATTTTTTTTAATTGATATGATATCTTTTCCATCACACTATATGTAGAATGACATTAAAACACCTAAGAAAAGTTGAAACTCCTAAACTATAGACCCAAACCAACCAACAGTCAGAGACCTGTAAAACTAGGACTGGATTAGAAGTGGAATCTTAATGGTTCCTTCAAAGTTAAATATTCTTTTATATTTATTTTCATAAATGATTTTTACATCTGCTGCAATCGCCATAGCAGAAATTAATTTGTTAGATGAGACTGAGATTTACATGTTAGCTAAAATTTAATTCAGTGGCAGATGTCACATGAGGGAGAAAGCAAAAAACTGAGAAGGGTTAATGTGAGAGCTGAAGACACATGAGAAACATAAAAAACCTGAGAACTGCCCATTGCAGTTGCATTTATCTTATATATAACCTGTTCCTGCAGGAACGTTGCATTTATCTTATATATAACCTGCTTTATGCTGAAGAGAGTCACATCTGCAAAGCATCTCTGAGTGGCAATGATACAGAGTGCATCAAATTTCTGCTGGAACAGTAAAATCAAAAAAAGATATATAATAACAGAGTTTTATCATCGTCTAAGAAAATGAGAAAGCCATTACCAAAGCGGACAACCTATCCATTCTAGAAATTGGTGCATTTCAGGTTGAGTGTCCTGGAGAGCTAAGGAGAAACCCCAAACACATCTAGATCAGAAGCGCTGTGTCTCCTAGGTTAGAATAGGGCAAAAAGATGCTGGTAAGATAGAAGCTTAATGTTTCATTTCTTTCAGCTTCTACCATGAGTCAGGACATAACTTTAAGAAAATCTTAATTGCACTTGCACGAATAACTTCAGTGGGAACACCTAAGGCACTTGCAGATGTAGATCCCATATACCTCAAATCACTGTCAGGCCTACTATTTATGATACTTATGATGTCATGTAAAAGATTTTTGGAAGAAAATGTTTTTGGTTTTTTTTTTTTTTGTTAATTTTGAAATAATTTCAGAGACATTTCTAATGTTCTAAGTAAAAACAGTACAGAAAAGGACTGATAGAAAAGCCCCAGAACTTATCAAATTATAAAACAATAAGTGCCACTAATGACATCTTTTGAGCTGGTGGGTATTATTAATTAATTCTAAGTTTTTAATTGATATTTGTGGGAAGCTTTTGAGTATTTTAGAATAGGGGGTGGAAAATCACTGCAGGTTTGCTTCTTTTTCATATACAGCAGTCTTTCATAATTTAACTTCATTGTCTTCTGTGGTAGATATTAGACAACCCACTTATCTACATTCTGAGAGTTTTATCTTACATTTTAGTGCTGGTTCCTTCAGGTTTTTGCTTATGTTTTGTTTTCTTTTTCAGGATAAATGTATTTATTACAGTGGCTGTAATGAATCTTTACCAGACATTTAAATACATTTAAATTTATATGATCGTATTTTCTATTTTTTTTCATTATTTTATGAACTATATTAAATATTTATATTTGATTTTCTACTGGTCAAAAGATGAGATGTGCTAAATAAGAGTTATGTTACATAGAAGTTTACCTAAAGAGTACTTGACTTCTAGAGCAAAGGTTCTTCCCAGATGAGAAAAAATAATTTTTAAATTAAGCTTCTGAATACTGTAATTTTTCTAAATAATTATAGTTGGTTTTTTTTTTTTTTTCAGAACACCAGCCTTTAATTTGATTACATATTTTTATCTTTTTGTTTATTTGTTTATTCCATGCACCAGAGGAGTAGTAAAAGAAATTTATCAGGGATTTATAATGATGCTGAACCAGAACAAATTTTGCACACTTCTTTTTTGTTTGGTAGGTTGGTTCTGGGGGCTTTTTTGTTTGTTTGTTTGTTTGTTTGTTTGTTTTGTTTTGTTTTGTTTCATTTTTATCAGCTAAGGATGATGTCAGTATCCTTGTTTTAGCTTTAGCATTTAAGCCACAATTTTGGTCTTGCTTAAACTAACATTAATTTTTTTGTGTGCAAAAATGCACTAAAATGCACTAGTTCCTTTCAAACCAGAAGGTAATTTGTGACCTGATAAGGGACAACAACTGGTTTTCTTTTGAGTTGAAAAATAAAATAAAATAAAAGTAGGAAAAGATCCCAAAACCTAGTCATCAGTTCTCTAAGCTATTAGGAATCAAAAATTACTGACTTTAGTAAAATTTTCATTTTTTAATGAGATGTAGATATCTCAGCTGTTTCAGTCAGATGTGGCTTTGCATTTTTAGCCTTACAAATACAATTAAATATCTGGCTCAAGGGGATAAGAAACAAATTATCAATTCACTAATCTCAGTTATTACTTTCCTTACCTGAACAATTCTTATCAAAATCAAATTGATTTTGTTTTCTCATTCTTATTTTTGTCACTTATAGTATATTGGTTAATTAATCAATTTCATAGTATGTAAAAGATGCTATTTTAAATGCTGTTTTGTAAATAATTTTAATTAAACTTAATTCCCAGCCATAATGTTAGCATTTACAGTAAACAAAAATCTGTTGCCTGGTAAAGAAATTCTGTTTCAGAATTCAAAAGTAAGATAGAGGAGTTAGAAACTTGCACACTTGCATACAAAGCCATTAAATTGCTTCAGTAAGATGGTAGACACATGAGATTAAGTGAAGGAAAGAGCTAAGTTATGAGCTTCAGAGTCAGACGTTCAGAAAGGCTAGTAAAATAAAAGAAAAAAAGAATTGTGTCAAACCTTCACAGACACAATCTTTTTGCATAGGGAAAATAAACTTTGTTTAAATAGTTAACAAAGTTAACCAGTAAAGTTAATAAAGTTATTTCTTCTTGGACAGTTTATTTTATTTTACAGTACTGTGTATAAAATATTCAATTACTTTACACGAGACAGAATGATAGCTGCACTATAATTCAAAAATCTCCTTTGGCATATAATTGCAGCAGAAGATCAATCGGTGGTCTATGCGTATGTAGCTCATAGGTTTTACAAATGTCCATTTTTTTTTTCTCTGCCTGTGTTGAACTGGCACTGGTCCAGTCCTATCTAATTCTTGGACTGATCTTCAATGGTTCTGCAATGTGGAATGGTATGTTGATCACTAAATGCTTACAATCACCCTCTTCTTTACCCACTCTAGTGTTGTTTCTCTGGAGCATCATCACCATAATGCATCTATATTTCAGTGACATCTTTGTCCTCATTTCTTTTCTTTTGCATTCCCTTCCAATGGCCTTACTGCAGATAAATGGACTAACAACTCAATTGAAACAGGCCATAAATACATTAATGGTACTCAGGAACAGACATTGTGTTCCCAGTAGTATGTATTTATAATACACTTATCAATTTGTTTGCATAAAAGCACTATCATAGAGGTATACTTCATCTGTAGAGAGTGTTCTTTTGGATACATAATTCAAACATAGAAGCAGCACATAATGACCAGACATACAGTTAAAAAAAGTTAAAGGTTATGGATGTTAGCCTCTGAATGCCAGGTCAGTGCTGGAATAAAACTTGTTTACTGCTTAGCATATGGGCAGTAACATTAGGGACTTGACTCAGTTGACTATTGCAGATAAACTACTTATAGCCCCAGGTACATATGCTTAGCAGTCAAATGAAAGCCAGTCCTAAGAGCGCATATCTAAATTTGCAGTATGCATTTTCTTCCAGGAACATGGTATTACTGTCTTCAACAATCATTTGCTACAGAAGACAATAAGTGGTTGTCTTCAACAGCAACCATCATCTTCACTTTCTTTTTTTTAATTTTATTTATTTATTGATCAGAACTATAATTTCAAAGTTTCTATTTTTAATCTTTTCTTCATATCTGTGTTTCTTAAATTTCATTTTTTTAATTGAAGAAAAAAAAGGGCAAAGAGTTAAAACACTGTGGTACAAGAGCTAGCACTTTAAAATAACCACTGAGCAGGATTTTGAAGAGAGACAGTGAAGTTAATGTTGGAGTTTTGTGCTTCAGAGAAGGAAAATAACCAGTTGGAGCCACGTCTCTACATACATTGCTTTTAGAGACATGCTAAATGCCCCATTTTAGATAGCAAAATCTGAGTGAGATGTATCCCACATACTTGCAAGCAGTTCTATATGTGTTTTACTCAAAGATTTCTTTGTTCACTCAATGAGTCTTTCAGGTTATCATAGTGCTGGCATTTTGTTTAGCTTTTTAAAAGATGTCTTAAAAATATTTCTTAAAAGGGGCAAAATTGTCAAAACACTTAAATGCCTGCCTGAGTTTTCTGATATTTGGTGAACTATGAACTTTTAAGTCCTCCAACTAATCTTCTACTTCAGAGAGATCATAGAAAGAACTTTTCTCCTTCAACCTTTCTCTTGGGACCTTGTTCCAGTGTCAGTATCTCTTTTATTGAGAAGCTGGTGAGGGGTCTGGAAAATAAATCTTATGATGAGAGGCTGAGGGAGCTAGAGTTGATCACCCTGGAGAAAAGGAGGTTGAGGGGAGACTCTCCCAGTACCTGAAAGGAGGTTATAGAGAGGTGGGGGTCAATGTCTTCTCCCAAGTCACACAACTTGGCCTCAACTTGCACCAGGGGAGGTTCAGATTGGATATTAGGAAAAATTTTTACTCTGAAAGGGTCATCAAGCATTGGAATGGGCTGTCCAGGGAAGTGGTTGTGTGCCCATCCCTGGAGGTATTAAAAAATGGGTTGACATACTGTTTAGAGAGATGGTGTAGTAATGGTTTTTATTAGTTAGGTTGATGTTTGAACTAGATGATCTCAAACATTCCTTCCAGCCTAGAAAATTATATGATTCTGTGATACTTTGTAACATATTACCTTGTTTTCCATTTTAAACTTCTGCATGAGCTCCTCTGGATGGTGGCTCTGTCTCCTCAGAGCATGTTGCAGGATCTTCTGGAGAGTTTCAGTAATTACATAGTTATAGTTAATAAACATATAACCCAGGAAATCGTGTCTATGAGCAGCAGTCATTCCCTTAAACAGAAGCTTATGACTGTCTTCCATTCCTTGCCTACACCACCAAACCCAGGTCTTATGTTGCAGAATCACAGAAAAACCTTTTCAAGTATTTGAAAAAGGTTTTCAATCAGTCCCCTCAGAAGAGCACAGTGTGTTAAATTCAAGCAATGAATACTTTCAAGTTTTGTTCTAAAGGGGTTATTTAATTCTGAATTTTGCATTTGTTGTTGGATTCACTGCATGGCTACCAAATTTGGGGGGATTCTGGGTTTGTCTACCTTGGACACCCACTGAGATATTTAGACACAATATGTAAAAGACTCATGATTTTCAACATGACAAAAAAATTCAAAGAAAAGATAATCAGTGGGGTAGAGATGTGGATACCATGCATTTAAAAAGCATGAGCCAGTATTAAAATTCATATAGTAATTCACTAAGATGCATGTAACCGAAGATGTTTCATGGCATGGCAGCAGCACACATCTAAGCACCTTTTGCTGCCGTACTGTTTTTCTATATTCAAAAGTGAGTTGGCTGAGGATAATTAGGCCTATGTGATCTGACAAGAGGATTTCTCACCTGTCAAATCTACATAAAGACAATCCCTTTTAATCCAATTGGGGATTTCTCCTGTCTGGATACAATCAAACACAATTTTCTCTGTTTCAACATATTCTAATTCAGACTTTGCTTTCCCGAGATTTCTGAAAAGCTTCATTGAGAGCTGTGTCCTGTCAATCAAAACAAAAAACAAAACCAAACCAAAACAACAACAACAAACCAAACAAACAAACAAAACCACAAAAACCCCCAACCTGTTACTTAAACCATAAGAAAGATGGAATTACTGAGAATATGTAGACTAAACATTCTGTAAAAATGTAGGAAGAAAAAAAATGTTGTAGTACGGGCTCACCAAATAAGCTTATTTCAGCATATTTTATAAGGTACTGGATAAAACTTGCATAAACCAGCTAAGCTGTAATGTTTTTCTACTTTATGTAATTTCTATGTTCTCTGATGTCTTTCTTAATATAAATTTAGACTCTACTTTTTCCTGAACATGGAAATGATAAGAGCATTTTTTAAAATGTGTTTTCTCTCCATGAAAACATCCCAATATTTTTCTGTATCATTTCTATCTTTATTAACTATCCAATATACCTTTTGTCATCCATAGGTTCATTTCCATAAAATACTTCATAGGACAGAATATCAGCTTGAGAGTTATTAAAGGTTTCTTTCTGATCATTCCTTGAATCGTTGTTCTTTCTGATAAGATGACTGACATACTGTTGTGCTCCGGGGACATCACAATATAAGGTGTGAACCTACCATGGATGAAAAATTAGATCATATCTCCTGTAAAGTAGGCACACGTGTTTGCATTTCAACTGGAAGGATATTTTTTCTATGATGCCATTTTCATGCTTTACTAATTTATCTTTTAAAATAATGATCAAGTTGGTCTAATCAGTTTTCTGCATGCTAACTTTCAGTGGGCATTTATGGTTCTTTACTTCCATGTATTGTTCTGAAAATATCATCTGTATTCTTTAAACCAATGTATACAAAATATTTTTTTCCAATTTTTTCAGATAATAACAGTAATAACAATAAATAAAACTGCAGACTATCAAACTTTTTTAGAAAACCTAGTAAATAATTTTTCATTTTTGCAGTAAACAATTTCTTACCTTCTTGACAAGAGTTTTCAAGAATACTATCACTGAGATTTGAGGTTTCATTGCTTTGTTATATCTTCTTTCACTTTGTAGGAGCTCTGTGATTTCTCTCTCTCGTTTCTGTAAAGATTCTTGTATCTTTTGCAGCACAGTGTGTACTTGCCAAAGATATTCATTTTCCATTGACAATTTAGGATCCTCATCTTCATTAGCTACCTGGGGAACAACAAAAATAACTCTTATATGCTAAGCAAGTATATAGATTTTAATTCCTTTCATATGAAATTGCCAAGATTTTAATAAGAAAGGTAAAGCAAAAATGGAGAAAAACAGATAGAAATGCCAAACAGAAAAGGCTACTTGGTTCTAACATTCAGAATATAGCTTTCTATAACAAAAAAAAAGTAGATCCTTAAAAGATTTTGTAGCAAAGTTTATACTATCTAATACAATAAGAACAATAGCATACTATATGTGATTCCAGGAGAATAAGAAATTATTTCATTACTGTAGTACTATAATAATTTATCACTAATTTATCATTTCCAAGCAATGTGCATATTTGCACACAGCTTTTACTGTCCGTTAGTCTAATGTTTTGCTTCAGCCTTTGCTAGAGTCAGCCTGATTGCCTTTGAAATATATACAATAATCTTAAAAAAACCCAATTATATTTCCATTTTTGTGCTCACTTGTTCTGTTTTTAGTTGTATATCCACTGACATATCTGCTTTTTCTTTTTCTGCCTTTTCAGACTTTTGCTGAAGAACTTGTGTCTGAAAACTCACAAGGTCAAACATTCTTTCCACATATAGATTGATGTTGTGAAGTTCCTGCAAAGCTAAATTGAAAACAATAAGAAAACCTGGTAAGACCCTAGTATGCAGTTCCTAGAATATTTTTTAAGCAAGCCAAAGTATCTCCATTTAGAAATCAAGAATTTATAATAAACTAATAAATTTTAATAATCAAGAATTCCATTTATTAATTAAAACTCAAAGAAAGGGGGTTTTAAAATTTTAAAGGGGTCAAGCTTTGTTTTGATTTAAAGTTCTAAAGGGAAAGTTACGAGTCCTGAAACAAACTCATCAAAACCAATTCTGACTGTAATACCCAGCTATGCTAGGAGTTTAGGAGTCATGGCTGATACTATTTGTGGCTTTAACAGTCCTTTATTATTCCACCTGCAACTGTGTTGCAACGGAAAAGCTAATATTGTCTTCAGCTGGTATGCACCTCAGTGCAAACAGAAAAACAATCAGGAAAGAAAACAGAGAGATCAAGAAACTCCTTGTCTGAAATACAAAACTCACTTAATGTGTGCTGGGTATAAAGATAATCTAGTTTTTTCTGCAGATTTTCTATAATCCAGGCCTGCAAAAGAAGAAGAAAAAAAGATAGAAAAAAATAAATGTTACCAGTTCAATTGTATTTCCTCGGGGAGAATAATCAGTAAAGGGGACTTAAATTTGTTGTTTCCTATAGGCACAGCCTAAACAAATGGACTGTTGTGCAGTAATTGTCTGTTACTAGAAAAGAAAATATAGAAATAAACCAGATGCTGCTCAGACTCTAGTGTCTTCACAAGACCCTGTAGCAAGATGTCCTACGCTTATATTCTCTTCAGTATTTGTTCACTTTACTGAATTAAAGAAGAGATAAAAATTGCAGTGTCCTGAAACAGTTGAAATACTAAAGCTTTTGGAAGCACAGACCTAAGGCAGCCACAAAGTAAAGATTGCATGTGTCAAATCTTGCTAGCATTATTTTGTCTAATAGAAGGTACTCCTTGATACAATCTTTAGAAAATTGTATTCTCATAACTTTTTATTCTTTATTATAATATTTTTTCTACATTTCCTTGTTATCTAACAATTAGGTTGAAAGATTTGTAAATGCCATGATTTTTCACAGTTTAGAAATCAGGAATAGCATATTACTGTGGTAGACATTGTTGAAAGAAAACTTTTATTTTAAATACTAGTGCTATGCAAAATTAAATCAAAAGGTGTTGCTATATCATTTGGAAAAAAAAAAAAAAAAGAAAAAACAAAACAACAAACCAATCAAAAGACCAAAAAACTCTATCCTGAGACCTTCTCTCTGAAATCCCACTGAAATCTGCATTCAATTCATAAATGCAAAGGAGTAGCTGGCTGAGACACCACCACCCCACCACCCCAATGTTAGCTAAGATCTTCATGAATGTGTCTTGGAGCAGTGCAATGAAAACTGGCTGTTATAAACCAATGTTGAAGATTTGCAAAATTACAGAAAGACTTGCACATATTACATGGAATAGAAAATTATTATAGCAGAAAAATACTATCTGTAAAAAACATCAATTTTCTTTTTTTTTCACCTCTATAACTATCTCAGATTTTTAGTAACCTGAAGTGGCATTATTGTAGAGAAATTTGGAAAGCCTGAGAAATTTTAAGCACATCCCTTTTTCCTGGGAACTACAGTGGGAAGTAGTTTTGCTGCTAGGTCAACAAGTTGCATTGAAGTGCTGAAGTGGCTTAGATGAGGTGAAGGTTTTGTTGATTTCTAACACTAACTGACAAATAAAAAATAACCGGTGTGCTCCACTGTGATTTTAAAATTCTTCAAAAAACTTATTCTTCCAAAAACATGAAATGAGAGACAGAAATGTCAATCTAATAATTTTTAGTGGAAAGAGCAGTATGGCATGCCAAAAAAGCTGTATGTCATATTCTTTGGTGCTTAAAAGCCAAAAACCTACCCAGGTGCTCTCAATAAAAATGGAATATAGGTGCACAGCAGTTCAATCCTACCTGATTTAGATGTATATATCTAAAGGCAGACAATGTGGTTTCCACTTCCCTTAAGGCTCCTGGAAACAGCACACACTGGACATTGTAAAGAAAACACTGTCTAACTCCAAAAATAAAACCCAGAATAGCTTTTTTACCTTTTCTTCATTCAATTTCTCTGTTTGTTGCTTCATTTGGTGAAGGAGATATTCCTTCTCCTGGATTAGTTGTTTATTTCTTTCCCTCAGGCTCTGAAGGCAGAAGAATAAAGTAAAAGGGTTTGTAATTTCTATACCATTTTGTTTGTTTGCTTTTCAAATAAGCCTATGTTTTAGGGATTTTTATTCCAAAGAGGTTAAGAAGTCATAACATTTGGACCAGACTGCGAAGTACTGGGAATCTTGCTCAAAACTAATAAAAAATAACTGATTTACAATGACCTCATGTGACCAAAGGTGGACTGATTCTAAAGACCGTCCCCAAAAGTGTGAATGTGCAGAACCTTTTTGTCAGTAGCAGAACAGAAGGAACAAGATAAAACTTGGTACCTGTTCATCACCTGAAAAGGATTACACATCCCATATATTCTGTGAATATCTGTCGTGGTTTCAGCCAAATTTACCAAAACCTGATTGACAGATGTCCCCCCCTGCCCCCTTTGGGTAAAAGAGAGGGGAGGAAGGAATTAAAGAGATTCAAGAGTTTAGAACAAAACTAAACTACTGTAATGAATATATAAATAATAAAAATAAAATAAAAAGGAAATTTAGGAAAAAGGGAAAAAGGGAGTATTACAGTATATACAAAACCATATCCAGCTCCCAGGATGACGACCACG
>VZRU01002621.1:7251-32543 GCA_013398155.1 Pedionomus torquatus | reverse complement strand
TCCCCATTGGTTGTACTAGATGATCTTAAAAGGTCCCTTCCAACCTAGGTGATTCTGTGATTCTGTAAAAAGAGAAAGCTGCTTGCTCCTTCTAATCTAAGGGTAAAGATAAAAGCAGACTAGCCTTGTCTTTGTAAGACAGCATTACCAAATGACCTGCTGCATGAATTGGTACTTAGCTACTGGCCAAGTGAGTATCAATTCCTGATTATCCGGTGGGTCTTCATAGCGAGACAATTAGTGGTAAAACGACTTCTTTTTCCTTTCTTCTAAATATCTTGAGTTTCAAGAAGTTCATACTCTTATGCAAAGCCGAGAATAAAACTGTGCTAATATTTAATTCTTTGTGTAGGTTATCAGTGAAACATAGTAAAATTGTTTGGTTTTTTTTTTTTTCCTCTTAGGATAACCTATGTTATATTTTATACCATTATTAAAATGAGCAATTAATCAGTTGTTTTTCCTTTTTTGCTTAAATGACAGATAAATTAGCCACTGATTTATATTTTTTCTGCACTCTCTTACATCCCAAACCCTTTTATACTGTTATTATTTGAAAGGTGTTTCAACAGTATAAACACCACCTTTGATTATTTACCTTTGCAGAAGTGGTCTTACATGACTTATTTTTTTATATGTCAAAAATTGACATGCAGGCGATAATCATACAAGAACTCAAACATTCTTTCTTTGAAAAGGTTAATCCTGTTGCTCCAGTGTCAGATAATTATCTGTGTAAGAGATTAGTTGCCTAATTTAATTTTAGAGATAGAGTTGCTGTTGCTCCTACAGAACCAGCTGATGGCCCAGTCTGCTTCTCTTTTGCCTTTAGAGCTGTGGTGGAAGCAGAAGTGTTACAGAGTCTAGATTTTTTACTTATTCAGTTTACTGCAAAGTATGAGTGACACACCCGGAAAGCATAAGAGACATATTTGCAGAGTGACTGGAACGGTGCTGAAAAATCCTCCTTCACAGCAAGAAAATTGCTAATGGAAGGGTTTCTTTTTGTGAAGGTTTAAATCACAGACCGTAAGTAGAGAGGATGCATCATTCAGGGATAATGGCAACCTTAGAGCTGAACACAGATTCAAAAAGGAATTTTAATTTTATAAGTTTTAATTTGTGTTTCGTTGTGTTATATATTAGCATCTCAATTTTAGGGGGATTGTTTACATCTTCATACTAGGGTTTCTATTTGCCACCCATAGGAAACCAAAAGTAAAAGAAACATTTCCAGATATAAAATAATATAAGTTGTTTATGGTTTTTCTTATAACTACAGCTTCTTGTTCTTTTTAAGCAGTTCTGTGTGTTTTTACCTCTCTTAATCTGAGTAACCCAATAGTAATATTGGGGAATTTAAAGTGGTAAACTTTAGGACTTTGAGTTTTAAGTGAATTAACAAGAATAAACCTAAAAATAATGAGTCCTAAGTATGAGGCTGTGTCCTTTAGATTAAAAGGATTCAGGATTTAATTACTCTCACGGTCAGAGAATTACATGGGTTCAGGTGTCATAGCCCTATAAATTATAAAATGCAGCCTATATATGGTTAAATCTTCAATCTGTCTTTTTCTGCCATGCTTATACCCTACATATCCTATATTTCTGTTTATTAGATTATTTTTTATCAAGTTAAAGGAAAATACCATTCAGTATAAAAAAAAGGATGAACAGTTAGAGAATGAAGGAAACTCCCACAACCATTACTGGATTACTCCAACAACCATTACTAGTCCATAAGCATAAGAAGAAAATAACATCCTGCTTCTCTTCACTACAAACACCAGAAGCAGTGTTTTTATTCTCTAACAATAATGTCTCTGAATGACTGAACATTCAGCAACATGAACGTTCTGAAAATTTTCTGCCATGGCCAGAGTTATTTCGGAACCATTTGGTACATCTCCCATCTCAGCATTAACAGAATGCAGTTTACTGAGGCTTGAATTATTTCTGCCAGTTACGTGGCGGTGTTTAATTTGTATTATTGATAAAAACACCTAAAGGCGTTATAATGATGAAGAATGTAAACGTCGGTCTGATTCATGTAGTCAGACGAGTAGCTGCTTCTGCTTTTTATGCTAAAACAACTCACCAGAAAACATGATACTGGGAAACTTCCAACACAACTTAGTGAATATCTTCCTTAAAGGCTTACAGAAAACATGAGTGAAACACATTAAGCTCTCAAGGAGATTATGTATGAAATATATAATTTATATGTCAAAACACAACAGGCTGAATGTCCCGAACAATGAGATGCAGTGTATAACTAACTACTCCCTTAATTTCAAATATCTATTTGAAGATCTCCATGGAACTAAATCTCTGTCAAAATACCATGTATTGCAACATTCAGTCATGGATACAGCTATTCATTGCCTGGAATTCAGCATAGAGGTATATTTTGAGGTGAGATAATGACTCTGTGCTTTCAATCCCCCTTTTTTTACGGGTATCATAGAATATGATCATAGAAATACATCATGGAAATATATCATAGATGGTTGCAGTAGGAAGAGAACTCTGAGGAGGTCCAATTTGGTTCAAATCCCCCACTCAAAGGAGGGTCACCTAGAATAAGCTGCTGAGTGTCGACCCTGCATGGGTATTGAATATCTCTATAGAGGAAGACTCCACATGCTCTCTGCAAAACCGGTGCCAGTGTTTGGCCATCCCTATAACGAAAAAGTTCTTCATGGTTAAGTGGAATTTTCTGTGTTTCAGTTTGTGCCCGTTACCTATTGTCCTGACACTGACCACAGAGAAGAGACGGTCTCCACGTTCCATACTCTTTTCCATTAGGGAGTCAATAGTCTGAAATACTCTCAAGTTGCTTAGCGATGTAACACACGTAATTTAAAATGTGAGTGGTAGAGTCTCGCCTTGAGAAATCTATGTACTTAACGTTACGCTTATTTTACTAATTTTTTATTCTTTCAGGATTTAAATGCCTGTTCATAGAAGATAACATATTTTCTGTATTTTTTTTTCTTTTTGCTGAATTTTCTTGGTATTCTGCATAGATAGAATAGCTCTTGACATTTCTTCTTGGTGCAGAGGACTACTGCACATTATTGGAGAGTACTAAAGATGTAAATAGCTTAAGGATGCTCAGTCACCAACAGACAATAGACTACTTACCATTTTGGATTATGTGAAGGTGTGTTTGTATTTCAGTTACTGACTTTTATTTATTTCATACACATTCTAGACCTGAAAACATTTTTTAAGACATTCTTATTCATAACTCTGTAACTTACTAATAGGGGTACTCACATAGCTCAGCTTCTGGTAAATCAACGGGTGTACTCACTTGACTTTAATGACCAGGCCTAGTTATCATTACTTTTTGCAAAACTGGAACAAGATTTCTTAAATCCACTATGGAAGAGGCAATATCTTCACCATAAAGTTCAGATTGTTAATTTGTCCTAGAAAAGACTCCTGTTTTCAGTCCATGCATAGAGCTAGATTTGATATCAATGAAAGTTCTACTGGAGGAGGACAATAAGCCAAAAGTGTTTGGCACCATAACTGGAATATATGCAAAATGAGCTGTCAGTTTTCTTGAAAAGGGTCAATAGAGTTAAAAAAAAATAGTGCAAAAGCCAGTGTCCCTGAGGTAAGTATAAAACTTATCCAGACATCCGAGAACGAGTATTTGAATAGACTGGTTTAAAAATAGATCAAGACTAGAGGGAGATACCACAGGGCAAGATCAAAAAGCTTGGTAAGGGGAAAAAGCTCACTGGATTTTGTGAAAAATTATTATGTTCCTTGACAAAGATATAAACATCAGGCTAGAGAGGCCTGAGAAGGTACTGGATTCTTGTTCAAGAGCCCTGTCTCTTCAGTAAAGCCTTTACAGAGTTGAAATCTTGTTTAACATTAGGAAAAAAAAGCCCAGCACTCAGGGTTTTTTTTATCCTGGATTTCATGTAAAAATATGTTATTTGAAGATACTGATGGACAGCATTTGAGACCTAATCGGTGCTTTTTTTCTTTTTCTTTTTGAGAAGCAAAGGATTATCAGCCTTATACAGGTGATAAAAGAATTTTGATATATATCATGAAAATGAGAGGAGATTAAAAGAAAAAGAGGGAAAGAAAAGAGAGAGAGAGAGAGAAAAAGAAAAAGAGAAAGAGAGAGAAATAAAGAAGGAAAGAGAGAAAAAAAAAAGAAAGAGAGAATATCCAAGAATAACTCTGTCCCTATGAGCATAGCAGACAGGAAGATGCATTAGTATTTAGACGTTTTAATTGAAGAGAAACTGTCACTGTATTATATTAGCAAAGCCAATACTGTTTTGTTATGTTTATAATCTTCATGATGCTCTTTAAATGGCTTATTGACACTGCAGAATAATTCTCATCTTGGATAAACACCCAAAAGGTCACACATAATATGAACATCTTATGCTTAATTAAAATATCCAAAGCACAAGAAAATTGTGTTGACAGATCAAATACATTGTGTAACATGTCAACAAGGTCTACCAGTTAATTTATTCTAAGAATATCTTTCTGCCAGTGCATCTAATGATCATTTCTCCCATTGTGGTCCACAGAAAAAAAGTATTTTGAAAGTAACAATGTGCATTGTTCCATTTCTACAAATAATATTTCTTAATCAACATTTTTGGTTAATAAGATCATTATGGACAATTTTTTTTTGTCATAAATTTGACTTCAAAATAGAAATATCTTTCAGGAATATCACATCAATTTTATATTTATAAAGTGATCTTTATAAAATACTTGCTTCCACACTTCAGCTTGATCATTTTAAAGAAACATAAAATAGAATGTTAGTGGAAAAAAAGCACAAAATGTTCAGAATTCCATTTCTAGGTAGAATACACCATTCTACGGAAAGAATATATAAAAAGACATTGTTGGAGAAGGGTAGAAAAGTTGGAGAAGGGTAGATTTAAGTTGAATATTAGAAAAAATTTCTTGAGCACTGGAACAGGTTGCCCAGGGGGGTGGTTGAAGCCCCTTTCCTGGAGATATTCAAGGCGAGGCTTGATGAAGCCCTGGGCAACCTGGTCTAGTTGAGGGTGTCCCTGCGACTGCAGGGAGGTGGGGATAGATGACCTTTGGAGGTCCCTTCTGGCCTGGAGGATTCTATGATTCTATGATTCTATTCATCACTTGTGAAACATTATGCATGTTCACTTTTGACCTCACCAGTACAGGAAAGAAACTAACGTATTGGAGCAAGTTCAGTGGCGGACCACCAAGGTGGTGGGAGGGCTGGAGCAGAGGATGAGCAAGCCTAGAAAGTGGGCTTAGAACATGAGAAAATCTGGGTTGGAAAAAAAAAAAAAAAAGATGCACTGTGAGATTGGTCACACATGAGAAATTTTTTCCTGCAGTGGCTGGAAATCATAGCTCTTGGAGGTTTTCAAAACTCAACTGAAGGTTGTTCTGAGCAAGCTGTTTTAACTGGATGTGTTTTCTGCTAGGGGCAAAACCAGGTAATTGTGGGATTTCCTTTCTAAACTACATGATTCTGCGATTTGATATGGTAGGAATGAAACCTGTAAGGTCAGATTTACCCCTGCTGTCACTGCATTTACAAATTAATTAGAATGAATTTGAGAAGAGGTATTTAGGTTCATTGCAAGTTTACATTAACCAAAAGTGCCAGACAGGTGCAAACTCCAAATGTCAGGTAAGGCCCCCCTTTGAGAACTAGAACTTCTCCTGTAATATTGTTTATTGGTTCTGTTGCTTTCTGTAGAAGAGAGACACAGTTAGGGAAACTTATTTCATAGGTATGGCTTTTATTATCTCACCTCCCTTTAAAGAAACCCTGTAGAAACTGAAAAGAGCTTAACAAAAGAGCTTAATTTGCACAATTTGAGGTAGGTGAAATGGATGAGAAAATCCTTATGTTAAGTGAACTAGTTCTCAGTACGCTGCAGGTAACCTGAAAGAAAAAAAATAGACCTAAAAGGAATAACATTCAAAATTTCTAATAGCTTTAGGCACTGCAGAACTTAATTGGCAGAAAGATTTAAAATCAGTTTTTCCTTCTACTCCATGCAATGATTAACATCTGTTTTTTTTCATCTTTTCACAAATATCTGTCTTAGTTATCTGTCTTACTACAGGTTAGATCTTGTAATGTCACTCTCAGAGAAGTGAAGAATTATTTTAAGTTCAGCCAGAGAGGTTATGGTGTGGACCAATGTTCAGATACAAGAAAATTGATTAAATACTTTTCACAAGCCCCCAGACTTTAGGTCCTACTCTTCAGCTGCCAAAATGCATCTTCCCCTTGTTCTTTGGTTTTCCTTGTTGCCATCAACTTGCATCCTCTACACTGACACTTGTAATCATCCAGAGAAATCAATTTACCTTGCAAAATAGTGCATTTGTGATGTCCTTATACAAAGAGGGAAAAAAAGGGGAGAATTCACCTAAAATTGCAGTTTGCTTCAGCTTATCAAATCTACTCAGAAGTAAAAGACACTGTGGGTGATACTGGCCAGAGAGTCTTGAAGTTATTGCCTTAAACATACAAGGCTAATGACCCAAGTGAATTGACTTAATACATCTATTTAGGTGAAAACTAATTAAAAGTTACTAATTAGAACAAGTTAGAATAAGGGCTTTTATTTTCCATGATACCAACCAGAAGGAAGGAGCCACTTTGCAGGGACACCCAGGATTTATATTTGGTTTTCTTTCCTTTTGGAACTCAGACATTTCCTTGTACTGGAATGTAAAATGACTGTAAGTGTTATGATTACTTCAATGGCCGAAGGTTTGAAAATCATTAAAATTCTTACACTTAAATATCACTTTCAGTCCATTGAAATTAAAGATAGGAAGAGAAAGTACTATGTCACTTTATTTCAGGAAGATTATAATTAATTATTTATTAGAATAATACAGTTAAAAGACACAGTTCTGACAACCTATATTGTAAAAAGCAATTTTACTATAATGTACCTCATTTATCACTCTGAAAATAATTTCACTGACTAAATAATGTCTCTGATAGACAAACAGGTGAAAGTACCATAATATACTTACTTAAGCTCCAGTTTTGATTCTGGAACAGAAAGAAGGACAGAGCAGATAGATGCTAGGAACTGCACACACACACACACACAAATAAAGGATGAAGAATAGAAAGAAAATAACAGAAAAGGATAAAATATCTTTTCCTAGACATTTATCTAGACATTATCTAGAATGATAGTTTATTAATTTAAAGTAATGCCACATCTTTTCATTTTGAAAAATCTATTAACTGATACAAGAAAAAAGTACATATATGTTGTAATAGAATCTCAAAAGGCTAAAAGGAAGAAAACTAAAAATGGTTTTCTCTTGCCCCACCTATGTGGGTCATTTCTTTCTAGGGAAGCCGACTCAGCTGCTTCCCTCAATGAAGCAGCATAGACATACAGAAATAGTTTTCTTGTGTTCTTGTAATATTTAAGGATATTCTTCTGAGTGGGGGGGTCAGATCGGATATTAGGAAAAATTTTTACGCTGAAAGGATTGTGAAGCATTGGAATGAGCTACACAGAGATGTGGTTGAAGCATCATCCCCAGAGGTATTTTAAAGACGGGTTGACACACTATTCAGTGACATGGTTTACTGATGGTTTATTATCAGAGTTAGATTGATGGTTGGACCAGATGATCTTAAAGGCCCCTTCCAACCTAGACAATGCTATGATTCTATGATTATGAAGTTATTAGTGGCTTACAATGACTCTGATTTCAAGATGCATTTAAAATAAAGAGATCTCCCTCTAAATTGGGGAGAATGTCCTAGATGGCAACATCACCAAACACCTTCTGTACTCGATATGAAAAAATATAGGTCCATGAAAAATCTCAGCTTAAAGCTCTAGTTTCTCAGCACATGAAGCATTAATGTACTGTTTTAATTCTGAAGATTGCCACATCTAGTTCTAGAGATGTTGGCCACCACCAGGAAGCTGAAACAACTGAAACAACATATATATAATTTCTCTGAATTTTAATGGGCACTAAATGAAATTATTTTTCTCCAATCAAGTCTGTTTTGCCCACCACAATAACTGGTGAATGATCTCCCCAACTTTATCTCCTTCCACAAACTTTGTCATCCCTGATCTTCCCAGGCTCTTTCTTTTCCAACTAAGGTGAGGGAAATGAGCTAGCAGTGGGATAAGTGCTTGGCTTCCAGACAGGATCAATCCACCATAGTAATGTTCTGCAAGTTCAGCTCCCTCCAGAGAGGGGATACAGTGGAAAGTTATGAAATTCACAATGTCACCAGTAAGTGAGAAATGCTTGCAGGAAAAGCCACTAAATAATGAAAAGTGGTAATTTATAAATGGAGAAAAGTTAATCAGAACGACTTCCGCAGCTGTTCACCCATGATTTCAGTGCTGTGCATCTGGGAAGGTTTATCACAAACCTCTGAAGGACAACAGTTTAGGAATAGACTTATGCAATATGTCTAATGAAAACCATTTTAAAATATAAATTATAAATTCATGAAGCCAATGAGGTTTTACTACAAAATAGTCATCACTTAAGGTGACATTTTGAATTAATTTGGGTGCCCAATGAAACATTTTAAGCATCAGGTTATTTTCATATAGAGAAAACTCACCAACTTCAATAAAATTACTGCCAGTTTACTGTTGTGTGAAAATCAGACCATTATTAATATTTTTTTTTGTTTGCTTCCATCAGTAATACATTAAAGGGTACTTAGCACATCAACATTATTGATGTAAGTATAGTCATGTGCTTTGAAAATGACAGAATGTGGGCCTGAACTATGAGCCAGCAGTGTGCTCAGGGGGCCAAGGAGGCCAATAATATCCTGGTTTGTATCGGAGATACTGTGGCCAGCAGGAACAGGGCAGTCATTGTCTCCCTGGTGAGGTGCCATCTTGAGTGCTGAGTCCAGTTTTGGGTCTGTCACTACAGGAAAGACATTGAGGTTCTGGAGCATGTCCAGAGAAGGAGAACAGATCTGGTGAGGGGTCTAGAGTGTAAGTGTTATGAGGAGTGGCTGTGGGAGCTGGGGTTGTTCAGTCTGGAGAAAAGGAGGCTGAGAGGAGACCACTTTGCTATCTACAATTGCCTGAAAGGAGGGTGTAGGGAAGGGGGGAGCAGTCTCTTCTCCTAAGTAACAGGTGATACAACAAGAGGAAATGGCCTCGAGTTTCACCAGGGGAGGCTTAGACTGGATATTAAGAAAAATTTCTTCACTAAAAGGGTTGTAAAACATTGGATCAGGCTGCCCAGGGAAGTGGTGGAGTCACCATCCCTGGAGGTATTCAAAAGACATGTAGATGTAGTGCTGAAGGAGATGGTTTAGGGCTGAACTTGGCAGAGTTAGGGTAACAGTTGGTCTTGATGATCTTAAAGGTCTTTTCTAATCTAAATGGGTCTACGATTTATCCCAGCAAGTGACTTTTTGAGACTGTACAGGTGTCACAGAAAACTGCGTTTGATACAGTGAATGTCTCTTGATGTCTGCACTTTTATGACACATTTCTCTAGATGGTCAGATAGGGAATTCGTAGACACGTTCCTTTGTCAGGAGGCAAGCTGCTAAAAGTAGACTAAATATCTGGGTATAAATATAGTGTTTTCTTTGCTGTTGTTAAAAAGACAATGCATTTATTGTAAAGAGAAAACCGTCATTTTCAATAAGCAATGCATCTAATCTCAGAGACAACATAGATAGAATAGCAAATATGTCTATATCAAAAAAAAAAGCAAGCACCTGGTTCAACAAGCGACATTTCTAATTTGTTAAGAAATTACCTTTGCTTGCTAGTTGATACTCAGTAGCTGTCTCAATACAAAATCCTTCTTATTTGCAGGTTTGAGCAGATGATGCATGTACTGTATGTTCTGATAGTCAGCACATGTATTTCAATAAGAAATTATCAAGTACACCATACCTGATTCAAGAGGAAAACCCTCTCATGTGATGGATAATTTATGAATGTCTTTTAAAAGATGAAATATCTATGACCCATATCAAATTCACTGAACATGGCATTTTTTCAATGTCTAGTGTGTAAGATTTTCTTGATCTCAGTAATTCATGTTTTATACTCCTGCTAGTATTTTAATGTATCCATATCACTTGTATTTTTCAAGTGAACAAAACTCAAATGTTATAAGAAATAAAACATGTTACAACTGAAATGAATTCAATCTCAACTCTGTTTCCAAATCAGCTGTGTGTCACTGGGGCTTACAAAATCAAATTAGGCAAAACCTTCAAACTTTATTCTAACTAAAACTATTTAGCAGAAAACCACCTAAAAATGAGGTTTATCAAAATCATTCAATGCTCCAACAACATTAGTAAACCACGTTCAGGATGTATGATGAATTAATACTGCATAAGTGACTTAAGAACTCTTAAGCTTTAAAAATGATGATAGAAAATATGCACAATCACTCACTTAAAAAATGAAAGCTCTCAACTTCAAGGACTTTCCTTGGGTGGCATCCCAAACCAAGGGGAGAGTCTCTGACTGCAGAACTGCTGCTCCAAGGGCTCACTCAATTTCCCCTTTATTGGGACTCCAGTTAAACCCTAGTCAAACCTGATCTGTAGTCACATGTGGTCATTAATGTTAGCTCCCATTGTCGAGGGCCATAACTTCCTTATCCCTTGACCAAGGTTATAAAAACATAGAATGGTTTGGATTGGAAGGAACCTTGAAGATCATCCAATTCCAGCCCTATTCCATGAACATGGACACCTCCCAATAGACCAGGTTACTCCAAGATCCATCCAGTCTGCTCTTGAACCCCTCCAGGGATGGGGCAGCCACAGCTCCTTTGGGCAACCTGTTCCACTGCACAAGTGAGTCAAGAATTCTTCAGCTTTAGCTCCAAAGTGTGCACAATCATCCACCTTTATGATGAGGGCTCTCAGCCTTGAGGGTTTTCCCTGGGTGGCATTCTGGAGACTCTCTGATTGCAGACCTGTTGTTCCAAGGAGAACCAACACAGTTTGCCGTCCAGTGGGACCCTAAGTTTATTAGATTTTCAAGGTAAAGTTTACATTAACAAATGACTTAGAAAAATGAGCAAAATAGCATTCCTAAAAATATACATACTCATACTACATCTACCCAATCCAACATACTTTTGTGCAAGTTTTCAAAGTGGCCTTAGGAAATTAAAGATGTTTTTTCCACATTAAACTAAAACTTTCACAAGGCTCCCATCTATCTGATCATTTTTTGCAAAATTCAAATTAATTAAGTTTGATCTTATACCCACTGTTGTACATACCTACATAAGCATTATTTCTCCTGTCAACATTTCCTGTATATTTCTCAGGAAAGCTTGTTTGAGATTGTGGTGTTTAATAATAGTAAATAAATCCTCATTTTTAATCCAGTTTTAGCTGATGTATTTCAACAAAATAAGCAGTACTTATTTTGTAAAAAAAATAATTTTCTTTATCTATCTGTAATAGAGATGGAAGCACATTATTATTTCTCAAATTGTGCTTCTGTAATATTCTAATTTTAATTTTAAATTAAAAACATAGAGGAACATCATAAAGTGACAAATTTCCCACTGTCACTCAAGTAAATACATGTGCTATTTTTCTATTAATATTGTGGAAGACTATTTCAATTATTGTAGAGGAGATAAATATTGTAAAGTATGGTTTCATGCTTATTTAAGAAATTACTGGTTGGTTGTTAAATTAGCCCTGAAAAAAATTAGCCAGTTTAGTCAAAAGGCCATCTCATTGACCGTGCTACCTTCTGCAGGATTATCTTTAGTCCTGTAGAATGGGAAAAAAAAAGAAAAAGTGCAAAAAACTAGAAAAAAAATCACAGAATTGCCCAGGTTGGAAGGGACCTTTCAGATCATCTAGTCCAATCATCAACATACCACTGATAAAACATCAACAAACTGGATCTACCCATCTTTTAAATAATATTTTGTCCTTCTTCTCTGTTATTCTTCCTGGGATGGTGGTGGATGCTCTTTAGGAAGAACATGCAACCCCATCCACTAACTGAGGTCGGTTCCCCTCATGACCGTTCTCTCTCCACTCCCTCCACAGACCATGCACGATAGCTCAATCAGGGCAAATTCTCTTTCTTATCTTGTTCTAGATCTTGTTTATGAATTTGCCTAATCTGTTTTTTCACTTTCAGGTACTATCCACATCCACAGTCTCCTGCAGCAACAGATTCCAAAAATTAACTAAATGCTATGTAAAAAAAGCAATATCTTAACTGGTTTTAACTGGTCTTGTACTACTTTAGTGACCATCTCCTAGCTCCAGTATTGTGGGATTGTGTTTTAAACTCTTGTCTATCACTTGTGGGTTTTTTTAACCTGAATCATATCCTCACTCTCTTTTTCTCCTCTTTACATTCAGTACTTAAAAGCCTGTTGGTGTCTCCTTATAGAGCAATTACTGCATTCACTTTTTGTATTGTGTTTCTCTGTAGTCTTGAATTCTACTGCTTCTTTCTTCAGACACAGAGAGCCGAACTTTTTACAGTAATTCAGGATGTGAGTGTGCCATCCTTTCCTACAGAAAAATGTGCTTTTTCCCATTCTCAATTATCTCCCCAATGATGCTCCACATTTTGCTGGCTTGGGATTTTTTTTTTTTGGCTCTTGCCAGGTACAGAACTGACATTTGTAGATACATCAACAACACCACAAAGATTTATTTCCTGATCTTTTCCCATCAGTTCACTGTTCAGCATCACACATATTTGATTTCTATTATTTTTCCTGGAGGCATTAATTTGCATTTATTGACTTTGAAACTCACTTTTCACTGTTTTGCCCACTGAAAAAACGCTATGAGGTCTTATGAGAATTCCTTATTATTCCTTATATTTCACCATCTAAAAAATAGGCTTAGTTTCATCATAAACTTAAAAATTTCAATCTATATAGCCTACCCTAGGTAATAAAAAATACAGTGTTCTCCAACTTCTGTACAAACATGTTTGTCCCTCCAGAAAGATACATATGCCTGGTTTAGAACTTTAATGAGTCAGATAGAATGTTGCATTGCAATTTAAAGGGGGTCTCGTAGGAAAGCAGGTACGAGCTTGTTATCACACTCTTTGGAAACCGTAAGTGAGTTGGGAAATTAAATGAAGCAACCCCATTTCAAATTTTATAAACCTTAGAAGTCAGTTTCAGTCTTTTCTAAACTTCAAGTGAATATGTATTTTTAAAAATCACACCCACTCTCTTTTTGGAAGAACACAACTTCAACTCTCTTGTATCTGAACAATGTCTTCAAAGTGGCTCAGACTGGTTTTTGGTTTTGGGGTTTTTGGGGGGTGTTTGTTGATTTTCTTTGTTTGTTTGTTTCTTTTTCTTGGTTGTTGATGGGGGTTTTTTGTTTGGTTGGTTTGTTGGGTTTTTTTTTTGTGGTTTGTCTTGATTTGTTTTGTTTTTTTTCTGGTGGTTTTTTTTTTTTTGGGTGCCGGCATCAAGATTAACTCAGAAGAGGATGTGATTACTACAATGTAACACAGCACACTGAGATTTTTGGCAGCCTGCAACAAACCTTTTAAAGATCAGGAGTACTTATTCCTCAGAAACAAATCTGAAATTTAAGAGAGGCTAATGTCTCTCCAAAGCAGATTTCTTTTATGCTTTTCAGATAGCTGATTACATACATATTACCTTGAGCATAGGCATGGATCGTTTCTAAAAGAATACACTTTTTGTAGATATTCAATAATAAAAAATATATGGCATGTAATACTGATGTTTTATGGTTCATGATGATTATTCATTTCAGTTATACTGTTATTTTTTTCAAAAAATTGTCAACATCTAAAAAATAGTATAGACAGTAAAATTTTAAACCCTTAAAGATCATTACCTCTCTGTCAGAGTACCAGTAATTTCTGATTTACTACCATTTAAGAGGCTTCAGAGACTGCAGAGACCTGTTACCATTCTGAGTTGAAAATCAGCATTATCTTTCTAGAGAGAGATCAACCACTTTCTGTTATCACCTCCTTTGCATAAATTTTGAAAACAAGAACAGATGGCAAATAGATCACTACTTGAATATGCGGGGTAGACTTAAATTTCAATTCAGATTAAATTCAGATTAAATTTCAATTCAGAGCAAAGCTTTTTTAATAATTCAGAGAACAACTTTTATGATCCCACATATTAGAACAGTGGTATGAAGCAGTCATTTTAAAAATTTGTCTTGGAGAATATAACTAGATATTTATAGGAATATTTTAACTCTGAAGTTAAAGAAGATGAACTCCACCCCTTGGAGGGTGATTTTGACCCCATTTACACTGATCTGAAGTAACAGTTTTACTCCCGCTGAAGTTGAATGCAATGAGAGGGTGTTCTGCTTCTGAGTTTAAACTAATAATAATTTCTGGTGACATTTTAAGAGATCCTCAGCCTGTAGATTCAGTCTGGGCAAACACTGTGTTGTCAGAAGTTGTCAGGGCATTATTTACAGTCTTAGAGCAAAAGGCAGATGTGGATTTTCACAGTCACAGTTTGCACAGAACAGCCCCAATTTTGAGGAAAACTGAGCAGCCACAGGAGGGTACAAACACCACATGACCTGGAAGGAAGTCTGAGTTGGCAGCTTTTCAAGTAACACCTGATTTGTCATCATCTTCTTTTTATTTGTGTTATTTAATTTACTTGTTTCTCTTAGGAAGAAGTAATATCCAAATTTCAAAAGGTCTTGTCCATAATTCTGTTCATGATGGGACCTTATTGTTGAACCAACCCATTCCTGACCATCTGGATTACCTGTGCAGTTTCTACCAGTCTCAAGAGGTTAAACAGATGGAGTTTCCTTGGAACATCTAAAGAAACAGGAATCTAGTAGTATTATAAAACAATGGGTAAATTGGTGAATAGCATGAAAAAAAAAAAAAACCAAACTGAAAATAACTGAGTAATTTGTTCTAAATAATAATCTTTATAAACGGTAAGGAAACAAAGAAGGTAGCTGGACCTTGAGGATAACAAATCTTATCAGGCCAATGAGAAAATAAAAACCAAACAAGAGGAGAGATGTCTTCAAAAAAGACAAACTTTTCTCGGAAATGATGCTTTGCTTGAGAACTAAGATAATTTATTGGGAAATATAAAACTAAAAAGTATCGATGACTTAGTAGAAATGCTACTGTAAAATTATTGGTTTTCTTACCTATTTCTTCTCTTTCCTATTTCTCTAATGTTTTTTATATTTCAGGTCCCCAGACTAGAGGCTGGTTATAGGAATGACAGAAGCTTCTCTTGTGGTTACAGGAGTGACAGAACCTCCACTAAAGCCTATGAAATCTTCCATGAATTAACAGTTATATTGTTAATCTGCTGCTGTTCCATCTCAGGCAGTGATTTGCCTTACTTCTGAATGTCAACCATCATTACTGCTCAATTTCTGGAAACCCTAGCTGGCTAGATACCAAAGCAAAGACTCCCTGTTGACAGGTTTCTGTTTATCAGTATGTGTGCAAAAGCTGAAGAAAGGAATAGAAGCAGCAAGTTATCTGTATATTTCATGTTTTATCTATACTTGAAATTCAGTTTTTAGTAGTTGCACTTCTGGTTATTGCAGAGAGTGCTGACACGGGGCTAGTAAGGTTTTTCTAAAGTGTCTGGGAAAAAGTTAAAACGGAACAACATTAAATGGTTCTCTTTTTCATATTTTTAATTCATGGATAAACTTTCAGAAACATAGCTGAGTTTAAGGCAGGGGTAAATCTTGGAAATAATTTTCCTTCAAAGGGTCATTTACTGTAAAAATGCTTATTATTAGGTATTTTTATTAGTACTTGAGAAAGAGTACTTGAGAAAAAAAAAATAATACTTGAGACTTGATTTTTAAAGGCACTAAGAAATAATGACACATGATCTAGCAAAGTGCAATGAAAAAAAAAAATCCCCAAACTCAACCCAAACAAAACCAACCAACAGTAAAAAATAGATAACTTTATGAGATGGGTGTTCTTATAATCTATTGTGCAAGTTCTTATGTGTACAAGCACATCAAATCACTAGCAAGGAGGAAATAAATCATATCCTTTCCAATCTTTCTCCAGCAATAGTCATTAACACTGTCTCTCGACTCAAAAAAAAAAAAAAAAAAAGGCTAGAAATAACAGAATTGTAACATTTACAACCACTGGTACGATAAAGCAATATCACTGCATCCAAGTGTCATAATCAGCCTCATTGAGATACGATATTTGATCAACCAAGAATAATCAGATTATTTTTGTAGAGGTAGAAGCATTAACTGAAGTGACAGAAAATAGGTGGGAACTATCAAAAGAAGAAAGTAGACAATAATTTCTTAGTTGAGGTCTCACACCTTCTACACATCCACATACACCGTGTGCACACACCTCTGAAAGTAACTCTTGCTGGAGATCACAGTAAATAATGGAATAATCATCTCTAAATCACGAAATACTTGGTGTTCTTGGAAGGAAGCTGTTTCCTTTTGAAAATTATCAACTTTGTATGGAATATATAAATTATAGTGTTCCACATAAAAAAGTAGGAAGAAGGAGAGAAAGAAAGAGCATAAATGTCTTCCTCTTAGCAGCTAAAGTATTTATCAGAAAATTTGGTGACTCTTGGTTTGATCTTACTCCACTTTTTAGAAGAGTTAACTGAATTACTCCAGAATTTCTTTGTTTTTTTAAAAATTTGTTTTTTAAAAAAAAGCATTGGCGATGCCTTCCCACTACTGAACTCATGTGTCTTTATGTTTGTTTGTCCAGCAATGTCCATTTTAATATTTAAAAAATGTACATGAAGGTGATTACATGGAAAGCTTTCTGTGATTTAATAAGGTAAGAAACATTAGAGAAGCTAAATTAGGTCAGACCAAAGATCTTCATAGTTGAGTCTGCTCATCCGTTGTCTGGTGGTGGCCTTGGAAAAACGCCAATGTAGCTATGAAATAATGAAAAATCATGCTGGATTCTTTCCCAGAAGGCTTTCCCCAGTCCCTAATAGGTTGCAGTTCAGACATTTTCCAAGTCAGAGGTGGTGCACTTGCATTTAATAATCCCTGAGAGAAATTTCTTTTGTTAATCATTCCAGTAGATTTCTGAATACATCCAAAATTTTGCTTTCCCAGTATCCTATGGGATATTACGGGATGGTAAGCTTATGGTAATACCTCAAGATTTAATAGCCTCACAATTTATGTGAGCGATCACCTTTCATTGTTGGTAATTTTTTGTTGTTGTTCTTGGGGTTTTTATTTGTTTGTTTGTTTGTTTGTTTTTTTCTGAATCTACCTCCTTATAATTTCATTTTATGCTTCAAAATTCTGTAGTAGAAGGGACAGTCAACGAAGACTTCTTCCTGTAAAAATGGTTTCATTCTTGAAGATATTCCTTCTTCTATCACTGTTGTAATGAGAGAGAATTTTGCCTTGTCCCCCTTTTTCTTCAGATTCAACATGACTATAGTGAAGAGAGACACTTTTTTAGGTAAATAAGAACGTCAAAAAGAGTAATGACGGATCTCGGTGACTATTTTCACCTCGCGTGTTATAGCCACACCAGGTGAACCTGAGGCTTGCTTCCCATGTTGGCAATGTGCTATTTTTAGCTGCACATCTAGAAGGAGTTATAAGAACATATCATCCACTTCACGTCATTGCGTTTATGTCAGAAAGACAACTAGATGTGCAGGTAGACAGGGATCCAAATATTTCTGAACAGGACAACCAGTGGATTGGGACAGTGAACACATACAAAGATGGTACCTGCTCTGCAACCACCCATCTGCCCTCTTACTCCCCACCTCAACAACATCAGGGAAGAAAATAAGATAGAAAACCAAATGTGTCAAAAAAAAAAAAGGTGGGGAGATCACTTACTAATCACCATCACAGGCAAAAAAAACCCTTCAGGTTGGGGAAAATAATTTTAATTCATTATTGATTAAAAAGTGACTAGAATGGTGAGAAACAAAGGCAACACTGGGACAGGTTGCCCAGAGAAGCTGTGGCTGTCCCATCCCTGGAGGGGTTCAAGGCCAGGCTGGATGGGGCTTGGAGAAACCTGGTGTGGTGGGAGGTGTCCCTGCCCATGGCAGGGGGTTGGAACTGGATGATCTTGAAAGTCCCTTCCAACTCTAACCATTGTATGATTACAGGTAACCTGTGGCACATCAATAAAAACCCCCTCCATACAGTATCCAGTATTGGGGGATGGAGAGGGGGACAAAGCAGTCAAAATTATGAAACAAAACAAAGAGGACTTCAGAACCACCCATTTTTCCTTATAACTTCTCTGAATTTATGTGAAAATGAGGATCACTGTAAGTAACAGTCTGGTCTGTTTGAGGGTCAGTTTTGTTTATCTGGTTTTACAAAATTCCCGCATGGGCATTTCCCTTACCAAGGCAAGAATGGCTACCCAGGAGGTAAACTGAAGATTAAATGCAAACTCTGACATAAAATAGAAAAGATAAATTTCATATAGGAAAAAAAAAAAGATAGGAATTGAATATTTTGTGTTAAATAGCCACTAGCCAAATACAAATCCTACTACTGCTACACTGGTTACATAAGAAATCTTATTTATCGACATCCTGAGGTGTTCTCTCAGATTTCATAATTATTCTTGTGTGTGACAAGGGCTTACCAGCCCAGGAGAAAAAAAGGATGAATTCAAAATGTGAGGGCTGTCCTACAATGTTGCCTTCAAAAAAACAAAAGAGAAAAACAGATGAAGATAAAGCCTTTGTTCATGTAAGCTGCTTCTTCCTTTGTGATTTTTGTTTGTTTTCTTTTGTTTGAACAGGACTGTTGATTCTGAGGTTTTGCCCATCCTGTAGCTCAGCTTGTTCCACGAACAAGTTTTGAGTTTTTAAGTCAAGTAGTTTGTCTCACGTCCCCCAAATCACCTTTTATGCAACCGCTTTGCATTAAACTGCATTTACATAAGCTGTTTCTGCCAGTGCTGCCACAGCAGTGAAAGATGTAGGTGTTTAAAATCAGGATCACCAGAGCTGTGCTGCAGCGCAGTGCGGGGTTTCTGTTCATTGTGTCACCTCTGATGAATGGGAATACAATTGTTTTGATAGATTGAACTAACTACTTGTTTATGCATTCACACAAACCCGTGTCTTGCACTTTTTCTCATAAATTATGCAGGATTGTCGTCTTGACATGACTTTCCCTGTATGACACACCCAACCTTTAATCTTTCTCCACCGCATGGCATTGACTCACATTTCACAGGTCTGAAATAAAAAGCTCCGTCTACTTTGTGAAGTAGGATTCCACTTTTTCGTGTTCGTCAGCAGTGTATCATTGCTCAAAAAAACCCCCATAGATGGAAACAGAACGCATGACACCAGGGAACATAATCTGTACTTTGATGCAAACACTGTAAAAGACTAGGAATCCTCAATTTTGGGCTGCAAAGTCCTAAAAGGAAAGTCCAAAATGTTTTGAAGTGGCACAACAAGAATCTGTTAAATTCTTCATCGTATAGCTGAAGTGAGGATGTGCTACCATAGAAAAAGAAATTGAGCTTGCAATCTTTTTTATTTTTCAGTGAAAGAAAGTTTAAATTCCTTTTACTTCTGATAAAAATAGAAAAAACCCCAAATCTAAGGATGACATAGATAATTTTTTTCAACATTAATCATGCAGTCTATACTCTCCATAAACACCATGGAACATGAAGAAAACAAAAGCATTATTTTGGGCTCTAGCTATGTAAGAAATTGGGAGAAAAAAAAACCCAAACTATAAACTTTTGCAAAAAAAGCCTTGATTTTAAGTGGACATGCATCACTAATGATGTTTCCCTATACAACCTGAAAACATGCTGCAAGGGAAGACTAGGGGTACATTTTTCTTGAGGAAAAGGAAAAGGCTTTTTCCTTGAGGCTTTTTAGAATGGGCAATCAAAATTAAAGTGACATATCTAGCTGTCTTTTATATTTTCCTTATAAGGAAAGAAATACTTTGCAATTTTAATATAGTATGCGATTTAAATGTATCTTTTTAACAGACAATAATTTAATTTGTGATTAAATCTATTTCACTGGCAATACCTTCCCTATAACAGTATTTCAAATTTTTGGTAAAGCTACTTGAGCGGATGGAGGGGTGGAAGACTGTTAAAAGTATTGTATATCAAATACTTTATAGGTTGAGATAAAGACAGTTCAGTCGGTGAGGAGAAAGAAACCGAACAAGTGATGCAAATGTAGTTAATGACCACCTCCCACAAGCTGACTGATGCTCTGACAGTCTTCAAACAATGGCTACATTGGAAAGACTCCCTCAGGTTCGGTTGTTGGGAATGACATTATGTGGTATGGAACACTCTTGGGTCAACTGCTGTCCCATCTACATCTGCTCCCAACTTCTTGCCTGCTCCCAACCTTGTCACTGGGGAGGTAAAACGGTGTTTGATGCTGTGCAGGGGTGGCTCAGGAACAGCCAAAATATTGTTATATCAACACTGGTTTAGTCACAAACATAGCACCGTGCAGTCTACTTTGGAGAAAATTAACTCCAACCCAGGCACAACCTGCACGCTTATATAATAAAATCTTTATTTAAATTGGCAGTTCTAAAACAATTTGATAAATAAACCTTAGGAACAAATCAAAAGGATTAACCCAGTTGCCTTCCAATGCAATATCTCTAGCACTTTGAATTAATATAATCCTTTGGTCATTTCTAATGACCTTATAGCTATGACATGGAAGAGAAAAAAAAGCAGAAGTGTCACAAAACCATTTAATCTGAGAAAAGTCTTTTTATTTGTCTCCACACCAATAAAGGTATCCTAAAAAAACCTGCATTGTGAGGCATGTTCAGTGAACTGTGCTTCCCACATCAGAGCTTATGTCTACTATGATTATATTCTTTAGAGCTCTTTGGATAATTTGCTGCCAAAACCACCCTTGTTCCTGCTTCTGACAATCACCATGATAGCGTATGAGGTTTGACCTTTCCACTGATGTCATCTACAATAGTCCTTAAAGAATAACTATTAAAAAGAATCCCAACCCCCCACAAAACATTATGTTTAAGTGGAAATCGAAGCTAGGTCACCAAGTTTGTTTTTCTAGATGCAGATGCTTTAATAGTCATAAGAAACTCCTGATTTTGATGTGGAAAGCTCTTCTGGAAGAGGAAGACACTGTAATGAGTAAGGGCTAAGTGACCAAATTCTGCTTTCTTGGTTCAGTAAATTCAGGATACATGAGGATAGCTCTTTATTATCAAAGTATCAGCATCCTAATGGCTGAAGCAGAAGGAAATGAGGTAATATAAAGTAGAGAAATAGAGAGAGGTGAATTTTTGGCTTGCTGACTTGAAGTGCCACCCAGGAAACTGAATTTTCAAATGAGCTAAACAGAGTCTGTCTTTTGACTGGTGAAAAGAAGTCAATGAGAAAGCTCATAGGAAAAAAAAAAGATGAACCATATATTTCAAGCTTGGTTATAGTGAAACGCTCTTACTGGTTTTAGAATTGCATATTGGGGAAGCTGGTTTCCAAAATATCATGTTCCAAAGCTTAGAACAATGGTTTTGCAAAAGGCAGAATTTAGTTCTTTTCTAAGATTTTTTACTTAACCAAAACTTTACTCACTTAACAGCAATGATACTCATCTTGGCCATGATCAAAATTCAGTCTCATCCCGTTTTTCCTTACATTCACATTATTTTCAGGGCAGAATGTTCCAAATTGTAAGCACAGGTGATCAGATACCTGTGTTGCATTATTTTCTTACTCAGCATAGAAAAACTGAAGAAGGCAGTTGATTGCAAAGCCTGTTTTCAGAAAATTCTGATGTCATAGAGACAGTGAATGCCACAATTATCTCTAAGAATTTACAATAATTAAGGTGGACAGCCATAACTTATCACAGAGCTTTCTACCACAGCAACCCAAAGATCATTTTGGAGCTACAGGATATAAATAGCTTTTAATCAAAAAATCAGATATTATTGGCTTCAAACCTCCCAAGGAAATGAAGTATATAATGATAAACTGTAGGGACAGACGTTGGACAGATATTCTTAAAAGGTTGAGTCAGTCTAAAAAAAGAAAATTAGCAAATATAACAGGTTTCTCTATTAACCACTACATATTTTGTTAAAAGTTCAAGTTCCTGCCGAGCCACAGACACCTTCTTCCACTTTATGGTGATCATGTAGACACAATTATAATGATTCTATATTTCAATTATAAATGTTGGACATAGGAATCTTCTCTTTTAGCTCAGGTATGTGTCTTCAGGTGTTAAATTCTGGATTCTGGAAAATAAAATAAGTAAACCCATACACAAATTGTGAGGGAGAAGTTTCAGAATACAAAGTTTCCCTAGACCTGCTGGGGACTTTTCTTGATGTTTGTTTTATTGTTTGTTTTTTTCTTAAAGGCAATTAAAACTAACAAAAAAAACCCCTCAAAGACAACAAAAATCCCATGAAAAAGACCTTTCAATATATTTTTCTGACAGCTTTCTTACATTTACTACTCAGAAGAAGATAATGATCTTTTTTTTTTCTGTTTGCAGTCAGGATTATAATTAAGAAAGCACACAGAGTTAATGTGCTTCCATGCTCCAGGCTACGTACATTTTAATGCAGATCAGTTGGAAAAGAAGAAAACAAACAAACTCCACTAAATAAAGTGCTCTTTTTAGGATGGTTTTTTTTTTTTGGAGGGGGGGGGTTAGGGGAGTGTTGATTTTAGAGGGTTTTTTTGCTTAGAAAGTTTACTGTACTAACATGCCATTAAACCCTGTCCATATTAGTGGTATCTTTTAAAAATGGAAGATTTGCTAGCATTGATTTAAAGAAAAGCATAAAGTTGCAGCTCTAAGGACCAGGTTTCAGCTACAAGATCTGTTGATTTTCATTCACAGTACATGCAGAATTTGTGAAGAAACCTAGAGCTGGTTTTCTTATCACTTCAATAAATCCAATTCTAAATTAAAGCCTAACAAACAAACAAGAAAATGAAGACTACGCAATTAAAAATGCCTTGAGTAACTTGACAAACATCAAGGAGCTTATGTAACAATTTGCAGGATAAGAACCAATCTGTCAGGTACAAAGTGAATGAAATAGGGCAATAAAGACAATTAGAACAAAGCTGAAAACTACTTTCACCCGACGATACTAGCTCTTTTTTTTTTTTTTTTCATTGCATTGTGATAGCGATTATGATGCGTTTGTGATGAATTTAAGACTCTTTAATCGAAAATGAGTCTGTAATACTTAAGAGTATTGTTTCAGTTTCCACAGAGCTAATTACATGGGTTTAACTAACAATAAATTTAGATCAAAATTAAAAATGGTCCTTTTCCAGTGAATAATACCAGAATCAGGCATCTATCATTCAAATGAATAAGCTAAAGCTACACAGCTGAGGAGCGAATGCTTGACAACAGTGGTCTCCATAACAAGTTAATATTTGAAAGTCACATTGTCCAGACAACATACAATCTCTATCCTAAGACACCTTATTAGATGTTGTTTGAAAACATTTTAAACTCATAAACCACTACAGTTTGGATACAGTGCATTTCTAGAACTATTCATTGTATAGAAAAAATTCTTTTCTCTTAGTATGCAATATCCTAAGAGCTTGTTGCTCTGTTGTGTTTTCTTTATTCTTGAAAAAAAAAAAAAATACTAAATACGTTACAACAACAAAAGTGGTATCAATGACAGAAATTTTCAGCAGTACCAATATCAGAAGGATAAAATAACCCGAGTCTTTCACTGCATTTTCAAGTAGAGTCAATAAAATTATCCACGTGATTGCACCTGGATTCTTACATACAACAAATTAGATCAGGGTTTCAGATGTTACTAATCTTATCTTTGCCATTCTTCGTATTTTACACAACTTTTAGTCTTGTTGCACTTTAGAATACCATCAAAAGCTGTCTCAGAAATGTTATAGAAACAGTCCATGGCCATTTAAAATACTTCTGCCTCTGGATTCGTTGCAACTCACAGAAAAAAAAATGCTTATGGGTAAATATTTTACGTGAAGTTTTGCTCTGCCCATCTATTTTGACAATTTTACCGTGTCAGTGCAGTTTCATATAGCTATGTGTCTGAAAACTTTAAGCCATTCCTCTCTGTCTCTTTCTATTTTGTTGAAATTAGGCAAATAAAACAAATGAATTGGGTATCTTCGCATTGGGGTGTTTTGTTTGGCTTTTCTTTGCATCTTATATTTTGGGCACCTGTACTACAAATGTCTACTGACTGCAACAGTTTTCTGATATTGCACGAAAGGTATTGGGAAGTAAGATTAAATTAGCAGAATACATGGGTTTATATATCCCTTTCTTACCATCTGTGGCTAAATTTTCCTCACAGTAGAATCTCCTGTATATTTTAAGTTTCATTACGATAAAGAAAAACAAAGCAAACCCATCAAAGTTTGCTTTTATGAGACTAGCAGCACACATGGAAGTTTTTTTCTGGCTATCATATGAATGTTGTCCTGAATAAATAAGAGAGCCTTCCAGAAGCATGGAATACTCAGAATGCTACAGAAGTCTTATATTTAGTCCCAGTGACAATAAATGCAGCTTATTGGTCTTGAACGTCCCCTTCCATATAGCCTACCAGAAGTGATGGCAAGCATCATAACTCAAAAAGAACTGATAACCTATTAAAGGTGAAACTGATCCATTTGAAAAGGATCCTAATAGAGGAGTTTTTAATAAGTCTCAAGCTGATTTCATGTCAGATTAATTTACGCTTATTGCAAGACAAAGAAAGTATTACACTTGCATTAAATGTAATATTTTCAAGGGCAGGGTAATAGAAATGTTTTAGATGTGCTTAGTTTCTAGTGGACTTTTTTTTTTTCCAGAAGTAGAAGACACATTAAATAGTGTTTCACATATGATTACATTTCTTGAAAATCTGGTACAGTTTTTGGTTTGTTTTTTTTTTTTTTAAGTGTAATGGAAAGCATAAATTAGAGAGGAACTGCATGTATGGGTGAAGGGAGTCAATGCACTCTAATGCTAAACAGGTGCTTTCGTCTTATTTAGAGAGATACTGTAAATTAACTAAAAAAAAATATCTTTCTCATCTGAGGCTAGACAAGATTTTGGGGGGCTTGGGGAGAGGAGGTGTGAATTTTTGTTTGTTTTAAAACAGTTTGAGGTTATTTTTAAGGCCTGACCAATCTTATAACTAATCCTCACTCCTTTTCATTAGTATAATTTTAATTGTACTTGCACTGATTCATTTACTACAAAAA
>VZRU01002620.1:0-16661 GCA_013398155.1 Pedionomus torquatus | reverse complement strand
AAAGGGACCTTAAAGGTTATTGAGTTCCAACCCCCCCTGCCATGAGCAGGAACACTTCCCACTAGATCAGGTTGCTCAAAGCCCTACCCAGCCTGGCCTTGAACACTTCCAGGGATGGGGCTTCCACAACTTCTCTGGGCAACCTTTTCCAGTGCCTCACCACCCTCACAGGAAAGAATTTTTTCCTCATATCCAATATAGATCTCCCCTCTTATGGCTGCATTAACACAGTTCTTTGCTTCCTGATTTTCATAGTGTGTTTATGTCACAAATAGCAGCTTTAGAGCTAGGCTGGGTAATTCAATTTGACACTATATTGTGCAAAAAGGGCAATCCCTACAAAGAATAATTAGAAAATGCTTACAGATTTTTTTTTTTTTTTGGGGGGGGGGTGGTCGTTGGGCAATAAAAGCTAAGTAATCTTTATTAATGGTAAAAACTTGTGTAAATTGAAAGGATAGATGAACTGGAGAACAATTCATTGTTCTAATCATCTTCTCTTAGTGACAGTTGACCTCTTTCTCTACTTCCTTGCATCTTGAAAAGTCACTAACGCTTCTTCAAAGAAAGCATAATGTTCTGAAAGGTAGTATTTTACATCCACAGTGCCCAGCTGAAAATTACTTCATGAGATCTAAGGAAGTGAAGAATTGGACCCAGCTGAAACTACTAATAAGCTCTTATTTCTACATGACCTCTGATGAAAAAGAATGTGCAGCATCTCCAGAGACTTTGGGGAATGTTCGAGGAGTGCTATAATTACTATCCAATAGTTTCATTTGACAACTCTTAATCTCATTTTCTCAGACTTGCAGATTATTAATCCTACAAATTATTTATAAATGTGATTGGTGGTCATAGTAACTATTCCTCTAGGTTTGCAAAGAGAAGTAAGCCTAAATGGACACACTTCTGCCTTTCACAGCAGGGTCAATTGAGAACATCATCCTTCTCAGCAGGATAAAATGAGTACTGTGCTGTTTACTCTGGGGCAAATAATTTCCCTTTCATACAATCTTAGTAAATGAACTGTGGAAGACTCTATAAGTTTAAGGAGGAAAGTACTATTCCCTTAGTCTACAGTGAAGCTTTTGCACAGTCTCAGCTTTTGCTGCAAGTGACATGGACTGGCCAGACTCTGTGTGTTAGCTGTAACACACAAACACACCTCTATTCTATGCATGTGGTGAGCTTCTTTGTACCCTTCTTCCTCCCCTTGTAATCATTATCAACACCATGGAGCAAAGTACTTTCCTTATCTCTTTGCTACAGAAAAGGCACTGAAATCTGTATGCAAGTCATTGAGATGAGCCATAAATTCTTTTTCAGTTCTGAAAAACAACAGCTGTATCACAGAGAAGCAAAGTTTTGGAACTTTAACTGCCAGAGATAAAAGATGATTGTCTTTACTTTCAGAAGGGAATATTCAGTGCAGAGTCAGAAAGTCAAGCTTCAGACCAGAAGTCAAGCTCAAGTTCATACTTCTATCATTAACAGGATTACAGAGGGGTAATTTCAGAAAAAAACCTTCTAGTTAACAAAATACATAAATTATATACAAACTAGAATAATTTTCAAATCACTCACAAAACTGTAACTTGTAGGAGAAAATAATCATTTAAAAAAATCATCATTTTTGCTACCAGACTAACAGTGGGTAACTTTTTTTCAGTATGGTAGTGTCATTTCTCAAAAGTCACTTTCCCATGTAAAGTCTTACTTCAGAAAAGTCCTCCACAGGTTTGTTGTGGGCACCCTATTAGTCCCAGGCCTCGAAGTATGATTTGAACTGATTCATGTGACTGTTTCATCTGTCTCCCACAACATCCTTTGGAAAGGAGTCCTGCAGCTCAATCACACATCATACAGACAGTCAAATCCTTTTATTTATTGTGCACCTGGGGTTTTCCAGTTTAATTTGACCTCTACTCCCTGGTATTTTACATTGCAAACCACTGTATTATGGTTAACATATGCATGTTCTTTATATGTTACTTTCATAACAAGCTTAGATGCATTTTTCCAAGTCTATTCCAAGGTCAGATGTATTTTTTTTTCTCTATAATGTTATGTATTTATTAATAAAATATATAGTAGATCTGACCATTTGTATAAACATACATATACACACATATAATCAAATTTTAGTATAAAAATGTGTGAAGCATTCTATATAAAGACTCTACATCATTTTACATATACAGCCAAAAATTACATTTGGTTTGTCATGACCTTTTAATCTATACAGTTCAGTGGCTTGTATGAGATTTTCTTTTTAATTTACATTAGGTTCAAAGAAAGATAGCTCTTGAGAGGCTAAAATTAGAATAAGTGCAGTTTATCAGTTTCATTCACTAAATATCTGAAAACATAGGATTTTACAGGGTTCAAAAAAATATTCTTATCTGCAGTTTCAAGTAATCTCTTTAGAAGAAACGAAAGGTCTGCTGGTGACAACTTTATTTATTTTTATCTACCCAGTGAGTAACAGAGCAGAGACAATACTTGCGACCTGATGAAAAGAAGCTGAGTGTGCAGAGCCTGGGCCTCGGTACATTCCGCCTGTCTCTTGCAGAGGGGAAAAGAACAACCCGTTTCATTTATTCAGTGCTGGAATACCTGCTATGCTACGTAAATCAGCTTGGTCGTAAATGACACCCCTATACCCACGGCTTTCAGGTGGACGGCCGGGATAAGGCCGGTCACAAGGTCTTGGCTGTCTGCCAGCTGCGCGCCACCCTCGCCGCATTTGCGCTTCCAGTCAGAGCCGGAACCGGAGCGGCAATGTTTCCCGCTAGCCCAGCTCGGCGGCTGGCGGCGGGGGGACGGTACCCGCTCACATCCCCGCCACAGCCGCGTATTCTCCGCTCCGCACCCCTGAGTACAGGGCAGGGCCGCAGCCACTGCCGGGGCATAGCGCTCGGGACAGCGTATGGTAGAGGATGGGATGGGATGGGATGGGATGCAGGGGGGCGTGGAAGTGCACCCAGATGCAGCCGAAGAAGAGACATTAACTCCCTACCATTAGGAAAGGCGGAAAAGAGAAGAGGAGAGCAACTAGCGCGTCCACTTGCCTTCCGTCCTTCCCCGTCCCGCTCCGCCCAGGCCTGCCAGCGACGACCCACTCCCCTTCCCAGAAAGACGAGGGGAACCTCCTCCCTGCTACCGCCTCTGCCCCCTCCCAGCTGCCGCCTCTCTCGCTTGCTCCCTCCCTACCCCTCCTCCACCGCCCTCCCGCTACGTACCGCCCCCGCCCTCCGGCGGAGGTGAGATGAGACTAGGCGAGGCGTGACTGCAGCGGTAGCAAGGGATGACCAAGGTGGTGAGGGTTCTCTGCGACAACCAGCTGCATCCAACCACCTGCCCCGGCTAAGGGAAGAGTCATGGGGAGCAGACGTCCCTTGAGCTATCGCGGAGAAACTCCCCTCCGGATGTCGGCTGCCGGTGGCCTGGTCTGAGGAGGAGGAGAGAAGGAAGGGGCCGTGGCAACAGCAGATCGTGCAAGTTGTGCTTTGCCCTTCTTCACACTGGGTCCATCTCCCACCCGAGGAGCAGTATGCGGACTAGCCTCCGCGCTCCCTCAGCTCTGCTCTGGCTGCCGCCGCCTTCAGTGCATCCTGCTGCCGGCAGCGCTCAGCCGGGCGCTAGATGAGACAGGAGGGTGGGAGATCGCTGCTGCATTCCTCCCGCTCCCTGCGTTCCTTCCATTCCGGTGGGGATAGCACCGCCGCTGCCACCACCAAGGAGTCTGTCTTAGTTCCCGCCATCCGCGGGATCGGGGTGCTCTCGTGCCCGGGGGTCCCGCATGGCGTGCTACCTGGTCATCAGCTCCCGGCACCTCAGCAACGGACACTACCGTGGCATCAAAGGCGTCTTCAGGGGACCGCTTTGCAAGAAGCGTGCTCGCTCGCCGGTAACTGCTACCTCCTCGCCTCCTCCCTCACTTGTCTTCCGCATGGTAGGAGCGGTGCGGTCGGGTGGGTAGGAGCGGGGCTGTGGGTACCCACGCAGCGGGCGGTCGGCGGAGCGCAGCCCATGGGCGGGCGGCGTTGTCCTGGCGGGCTCAGGGTGCGTGGGCTATAGCTCGGTTCCCACGCCGTGGGGCGGCCTACGTGAGCGCTGTCTCGCCGGGCAGCTCGGAAAAGTTTCTCCGCCCGGCGGATGCCTTCGTGGAGCCGAAGGGACGGGGCTGGCGAAGGAGTGCTGGCTCTCCGCGGGGTTGCCCATTAGCTGCTGTTCTCCGTGTACCGCGTCTGGGGCTCAGGCCGATGGAAAGTCGAATTTGAGGTTTTTGCAGGAAAGTTGGAGGCTGCTAGAGGGGAAGGTGTGGTGTCGGTGTTGGCTCTCGGTGTCGGCTCTCGGTGTCGCGGTTTAGTCTGTTGTCCAAGGTTTTGAAGCTGTAGAGACAGGGGAACGACCCACCTTCTGTTTTCGACTGAAAAAATAAAAGTAACTTCCGTGTTTGGTGGCGGGTTGTTGTGAACTACCTGTCGAGACTGACATCTAGGCAGAACACGAGTGAAGTTTGGGGGGGTCTCACGAAGACAAGTTCGGGTGCGGAGACCAGAGACCCATCGGGTTGCCGTAGATGGTCTGTCAGGGGCTAAAGGCGTTTCTTAGGGACGAGTGGGTCTTCCGGGTTTCGGGCGGGTTGCTACCGTGCCCCTGCCGCCGCCGGGGCGGAGGGCAGTGGGGTGCCGAACGCGTCCAGACAGCGCCGGAGGGATGCAACCTCTCCTCCGCCTGACGATGGTGATAGTATTATGGTAAACGCTTCTGTAGCCGCAACTGAACTTTCCCTGTCAAGGTGCCACATGTCAGTGTCTGAAATACTGAGCGGTACGGACCTGCCATCCCCCGTACTGGACTTGCAGAAGAAACGGGGACGCCTGGATCCCACTAGTGGAACTCCCTCTGGCTTCGGCAGTGCTAAGTTGTGCCTTGTAACACACCTGCAACGCAAACACCTTTTGAGAACTGCTGTGATGACAAAGTCTCTGCTTTTAATTTCTTGACTTTCGATGAGGAAAGGGATAAATATTTCACCTGTGTTGTACGCCAGCACTCTGATAGAGCACCTACAGGTCCTTCCCCTATACTGCTGTATCTTTTGTGTGCAATAGAATACAACGGCACTGGAGGTAGCTCAGTGAATGCCTGATTGATGATGTGTTCTCTGACCTGTGAAGCTCATTGTGTGTGGAACCTCTGAAAATGCAGGAGACATTAACAGGTTTCTGTACAAAATTATAGAAAAGGGAATTATAGAAAAGGGAAAAGACCTCAAAGATTTGAAGTGGGGAGATGCTAGATTGTAAATACTTTGTATTCAGTAGAACTTTAACAGCTGATGTTCAAGTTGAGCAGTACCAGAAGTATCAGAGTACCTTCCAAATAGTGCTCTGTTCCAAATTCTTCACTCTCCAACTTCTCTCTCTTTCTTTCTAGCTACCTAGTGAGTAGGTGCACCAATCCCCTCAGTCTAAATACTGAATGAAATATAATTATCCGACTCCATTAATGATTCATAATTTTTAAAACAGTTCTGCTACCAATTGGGGGTAATTTTTGCTTAAATGCAAATTTCAGAGAAAAAGACCAACAGATAATTGTTCTGATTATTCTTATTGCTTAAAGATGAGATGTATTCCATTTAAAGAAAAAAAAAAAAAAAAGGATTTTGATGTTTTGCTTTGAAGCATCATAGTCTGAAGCCAACTATCTAGGGTTTAATGGAAAAGGGAAAAAATTCCAAAGTTGAAAATAACCTCACATCTCCTTCACTGCACAGAAACATTCTTTCATGTGAGTTTTCCAAAGTTTGAAGAAAGTAGTAAGAGCACTTGGTATGGCCTTTCACTAAAATAGAACCTGTGGATTTTGAGATTCACATCACCAGGAGTTGGGATGTTCAACATGGTTTAGGAACATTTCTATGGAAAGGACTGAATTTTAGCAGTTCATTCTGAATTCTTGAGGGAAAACCTTCACTACCCCACACACATATCTTTTGTTTCTTTTTTTCCTTTTTTTAGTGGTCACTGTTTGAAACTGGTCAGGCTTTTGAGATGATAGGCTAAGCCCAGTGTAGAGGAGTGGTTGACAGCTCATTGGAATAAAGGTACATGTGATAAATTTATATTTTATTCATGCTAGGTAACTGTAGATCTACAACTCTCTTATGTGCTTAGCATTTACCACTGCTTTTATATATACTGTTTTCATATTTTCATATGGGAGTCCTGTTTCAGGAGAAAAATAAGGGACATTTGGTTGGCAAAGTAGGTAATAGTGTGCTATTAAATACTAAAGCAGTGATACTCTAGAGTAATCTGCTTATGCCTATAAATTTATAACTTTCTAGACCATATCCTTCCTGCTCATCAGTGTGTATGAAGTTAGGAACAGTGAGCAGCAAACAACACCTGGGTACATTTTTGCTTTATGGATACAGACATCATGCATATTGAGATTTAGTACTGATGGAGGTAGTAAAAATAATTTAAGCATGAAATATCCCTACACAATGCAAACAAGGCCTCCAACTATTCATATTTTCAGTAAGTTATGAATTAAACTTGAGGTCACTTCTTATAATTAAGAAGGAAGTCTTAAGCAAGTGGCATTTGTTTGTATTCCCTGTGGTTATGCTTTTATTTAATACCTCCTGATTATAACTTTGAAAGATACAGGTTATGTCTTGCAGTCATTTTTAAAATACTGAACTTGAAAGCAGCCTTGAAGATTTGATTTATAGTTTGTACTATTAAACAATCTTAATTTGTACACTATGAACTCTCTTATGCATGAGTCTAGATAGTCTTTAATGGATAACATGTACCTGTCTGTATTTAAAGTGTTCTGTATTAAATTAACATATTACATATATTCTGTATGTCAATTTCATTGACCATGAAATGTCAGTAGACTTAAGACTAGGCTTTAAGAAATGTGAACAGTGGTGAATATTTTAAATACCTTTATGAAATTTCATGGCTATATGAACAAGGATTTTTTGGTCTGGATATTTCCACAGTATTTATTTAGTGTACTTTGCTACTATTGTGCCAGAAGCAATTCTGGTCCTTCTTTCTGGTTTGCAGAGAGATCTTTAGTGTAGCAGTACAAAGAAGAAGAAAATATGAAGACAGTGCACTTCACTTGTGCATGTGAATGTGTGACAACGCTGTCCTAAAGTCTTTGTAAAATTCTACTTTTCCTTCATCCACTAAGGAATTAGCTCTGAATGCTCTGAAGCTGGCATCTGAAGTTAGTGGTAATGAACTCAGAAAGAGTAGAGTTAGAAAGGGTTGCCAGTGAATCATGTATCAATGGTGTTGTGATAGACTTGCACAGGGAAGGAAACGCTGAGTTTGAGGGTGGTATCAACATTACTGAGGGTAACGGACAGCAAGCTGGAGAAGAAAGCTGCTCTTTTTGAAGACCTGATTCTGTGCTTTAAAGTTTTTTTGTTGTTGTTGTTGGGTTTTTTTGTTTGGTTGGTTGGTTTGGGATTTTATTTTATTTTATTTTATTTTATTTTATTTTATTTTATTTTATTTTATTTTATTTTATTTTATTTTATTTTACCTGGAAAGTTATGTTCATTAACATTTTATGAGCAAGTTTTCTGTCTTTGAAAATGTCTATTTAATGAAATGTATTATAGTACAAAGTTATTGCATATCCTTCAGACTGACAATATTGTGTACAGGACTTTTAAGTCCTGAATAGATTACATCCATCAGTGTACTCATTTTAGTTTTTGCAGTCATGATAGATATGCTGTGATATTTACCTGCATCCAAACCTGCTCAGAGGTTTACTGCCACACAGTAAACCTTACAGGCCTAGCAAAGCTGGCACTGAAAAGGCTGTGAAACTTTCAATGAAAATCTTCCAAGATACAGCAGAAAATGGGACTGGGAATTCAGCAGATGGCTCCCTTGCTTCTGAATAATTTCTGTACCAAGGATGTTATTAGGGTGAACTGTTCTGCTTTTGGCTTTTTGAGGTGAGATATAAACAAAGTCTTGCTTACTACCTGTTATTTAAATATCCCTTTGTATTTTGAAGGAAATAGAAGACTCAGAAGACGTAACACTTTAGCCAATTTCTGACTTGGCTAATTATTTTTCTTCCATTATTCCCTGCAGCTTCAGCTGAATACAGTATTTTTCACATACTTCTCTAAGCTGTTTTCTAACAAGGCTGTCAAGCAGCTGCTTTGTTGCACTTTGTGCTTGTCTAATTTCTTTGGGGTGTAGGGTATGGGAAATGCTTCTCTGTTACACAGAGCTACCTGTCAAAAAGCACTACCCCATGTCCAGAAGCTCCAGTAGTTCTAAATAAGTGCATTGAAGGTACTTGGAAATTATGACTGTTTAGTTGATACTGTTCCAGCACCGAAGCAAGTGTAACCAGGATTGAGTAGCACCTTGTTATTCTCTGTGTGGCAGATAGTAACACTGGGAACTTGAAAAATTCTTTAAAAATTTAAGCATGTTTGGGGAATGAGGGACCATGAATAGGGAACAGGGGGGCTGCAGCATGAGCAGCTTTCTCCATTTGCCTGAGCCAAATGGGGAAATGCTAGTACAAGCAAGTCTGTCACAAAGTATGCTAGTTTTGTGTTTGCCACCGGTGAAGAGAGATGTGTGCTGACCACAGCTGTCAGAAAGCAATTTAAAGGCTAGACATGGTAAAGCAATTTAAAGGCTAGATGTTTTGCATGTACATGCATGTACCATGCAAAATGTGGTCTAGATGGCAGCAGGTTAAAGGGTAATTAGCTGGAAGACCAAATAGTGCATGAGTTTCTGATCATAACCAAGTCACCCCTCAGCACTGTGGCTGTACCCTCAACAGAACTGAAAACAGAAAGGAAGGGCATGCCCTAGGCATTACCAAAGAAAATAAGCATGTGTTTCTAGCCACATGCACCATTGCTGTTCATGCTTTGTATTAAACCTGGGTTTGTGTAATGTATTGCTTTTGAGTGTATTTTTTCTTCTAATTCCGTCAGTGGGTAGCACTTTGTATATAGCATTGCTATTAAATGTAATCATCTTCAACCAATTTCTGCTGGGGCCATTTCCTTCACCCACAATTAGCAGTAATGTTAAACAGGTGCTTTATGTTTGACAGTGCCTTTCCAGCCTTCTAATATTCTTATTGGTCCCTCAAGAGAGTTCTTAAAACCAGACCGATTTCTTTCATATTTTGCATGTGACTGTGTGTTTGTCCATTACTTCCAGAGTTCATTGCTGTTACATCCATTTACATTCTCACTTTCAGTTCATACATATTTGACTCACCCAGAGCGTAGTAGTTCAGGATTTGTTTTTTCTTACTGTACACTGTGTTTAAGTTTGAATACGGGTGTGTAGATCTAGCGTTTGTGAAACAGGTGCCTCCTCAGAGAGGGGATTGAGCTGCTAGCTAGGTTCTGAGCATGAAAGGCTGTTCCTTTACCTGTTCCTGCCCTGCTCTCTCTGGGCTCCTGCCCACCCAGGCTGTTCATGTTAAGCTCTTGCGTGTCTGTGCTGGGGAGGTTGTTCCAGCTCCTTCCTCTGACTAAACAAACGGTTTGTTATGACCACTTTATGACTGAACAAAGTGAGTAACTTTGTTTATGCAAATACTTTCATTAGAGAGTAGATCCCTTGCATAAAAATTGTGATGAAAAGAATCTTATAATCAGAATCTACTTACTCCTTGCAAAAAGGAATTTCAAGATCTCCCTGTAAAAGGGTGCTAAATGGTGAAGGAAAATAAATCTTTTAAAGATTGGCCACAATGGATTTATTTTTTTCCTATGTGAGTTTCTCTGGCGGACTGTAGAGCCTTTGGCTACAAGGCTTNGGGGGGGCAGGGAGAAGGAGGGGCATTTAACTCCAAGAACATTTGCTAAGTTGTTTTCTTACATCCCAACTGATTAATTCAGAAGGTTGATGTCATCATTACCTGCAAATATAATTTTTCTCACTTGTATTAGAAAATCTGTGGGGTGTGTTAAGAAGAGTGTGGTAAAGTATTCCCTTTGGAAAAATGTTGACTTTTTTATGGAAAAAAAAATAGAAATTCAAAATGTTTTTATCTGCCTGCTGAAGTACTGTTGTTTTAAAATACTGCTTCGGTACACTGTGAGAAATTTAGTTTTGCTGCTTTATGTGTCTATCCACCTGAATAAGCCTGGCTTTCTATATGAATGCCCTCAAGGTCTTATCTCTGGAAGAGAGTGCATCACATTTGCTACAACACGCAGCAAAGCTGTAGTCTTTTTAGTGCTTGAGATCTAGGAACTCACTGTGAAAGTTTTTACACCTACAACTGTAAAAAAAAAAAAATAAATTAAAAAATCATAGATCAAGGATAAATTTTTTTAAAAGGTCAAATTAAGTTTATCACAGGGTCAAGTCAAGGTCAAAGAGAAGTACAGATACATACATGGGCCCGCAGGAACCAAAATTCCTGAATTAACATGTAGTGCAATTAAATTCCTTGTAGGAATAAACTGGATTTAAGCTTATCTTCACTGGGGAAAAACAGTCATTTTGCATACATACGTGCATGCAGAAGTCCATGCTTTCAAACATTCCTGAATAGCAATAAGATCCTCTAAAAGAGCTTTTCAGCAAATGTTTTTTTTCAAGATTTAACCAGCTCTGCTGTTATCCTTTGAACCTTCAAAACTCTGAATGAGCAGCATTAAAATAACTTGATTTATGATGATAACCTGCACAGGTGATGCCAGGGGCAGCTACTGTACTATTACAGATATATATCCAGAGTACACTTCTGCATTTCTGTATTTTATGTGGGCACATATGACTGCTTGTCTTGTACATTCATTTACTGTGCATGAGTAACAAGATTTGTTATGGAATATGTACACATGCCTGAAAATGCTGTTCACTGCTTAGAACATATTGTTATGTATACAGTCATAAGACACTGTAATAACAGCTCTTTGCCTTTTTTTTTTTTTTATACTAGACTAAATTTATGTGCACACTGGATAAGATGTAAACATCATCATAAAAATTTTGTCCCAGTTTTATAGTTATGCATAATGATAATTGTCAAGCTGGTTCAAGTAAAGAAAGAGAACTATTGCTGGGACATTGCATGTAGCTATGCAGCAATTCATGCATTAATCAACTCTAGTTGATATCAATCTTTCAATTGATGTTTTCCCCGGAACACATTCTGAAACAGATCTAAAACAGATTTAATGGATTTGTGTCAACAGAAATATTCTATCTATAGTCTGCTCAATCTGAGCAGGAGAGACGTGTTTGAAGTTGTTGAGAAAATTCTCAATGGTAATCAGCTGTAAATCTTCAGTTTGTGTTTCCAATTTAGCTTGTAACATGTTAGGAAGGCTTGTGAAACTAAATTAGAAAGTGGAAGGAAAGAACTTCCTGAAATACACTCTCTGATAGCAAAATATTTGGTAGATGGGATGTTTTTAAAATGACAAATAAAATCTGTACAAATACTATGATCAGAGGATCTGCTAGAAATGCAAGCTCTTATAGTTTTAAGGTATTACATGTATTTTTTTTTTCCAAGAAAAGTTTTCATATTCAGATTTTTATAATTCTAATTTTAGCAGTTTTTTTGTGGGTTTCAGAAGTGATCAGTACAAATTACTTGTTTATACTAATATGCATTTTTCTGTGCTAGGCATTATATCTTCAGTGGAAGTACGACTTTCTGTGAGGTGTGAAAAGCTCTGACCACTGATTGATTGATATTTTTCAGAGGGGGGTGTCTAAGTAGGAGCCATGTTATGTTAAACACTGGAAAACCAAGTTCAAATCTTGATATTTTGACCCTGATCTCGAGCCTTTGTCTGTGGTTACAAGAAGCTTCTGGTGACGCATTACAGGCTGATAGGGAAAGAATCTGCAGTGATCCTCGCATCAGTTGCTTGGTGAATATTGTGATCCAAGTGGGATCACTAAGACAGGCGACCAGCGGACTAGATAATAAAAAGGATTTCTCTGTGTGGGAAAGGGACTGCTTACTTCCAGACACTGCTACACTGTTCCTACAGTGTAGGAACAGAATGTCAGGGTGGCAACAACCTGCAAGGCTCTAGGTATGTGCCAAACACCAGCTGAGAGGCATATCCATCATCTCAACACAGGGAGTGGCTGCCTGGTCTGATGAGCACCAGATCGGAAATTGTCACATAGCTACTGAGAACTTGTTTAGAAAATAGAATTAAAAAGTGATGTCATGTAGGTCCCCACAGAGCAAATGATAATGTGATGTGTATGTAAATAGTTTGTGAGTACCAAATAATAAATACACATCCATAAATGTCACTGGATACGTATGCAGCTTCTCCTAGCTGTCTGAATGCTTAATTGCAGGCCTTATAAAGCCGTACTATTGTTCTTCCTTGATAGAAGTCTACGGTTATTATTTTGCATGCATCTACATGAATAGACACTAGCATTTCCCTTCTTTAGTGTTTCAGTATACACTTAGTTCATTTTAAAGAAAAGATAGCAAAGCCTATGTCAAAAAATAGTTTAGTGAGTCAAATGAAGAAAGACTAGGTTAGTACTGTAAAAAAGATTTCAAATTTTCATTGGAATGATAAATATATTGTTTGCTATTCAGTGTGACAAAGAAGCAATGGAAGGCTGAGCAATATTGGAGACTAATATACTCACAAAATAAACAGCACTTCAAAAAGTTTTGGTTCTGGGAGTGAGTGATAAATTTTTGTGGTTACTAATAATCAACAGAAAAATCACAGGTGTATGCTCTTTGCAAACATTGTGTTTGTATCCTATAAACCCAAAATGACATTGAAAGAAGTGTTGGATTTGTAAATTTGCTGGCTTTATATTTTGCTCCTGTCTTCTGCTGAGGATGTGTTTATTAGCAATGTATTGTATATCATGTGGAACAGGAGATTATTTGGTATATACTGTACAATATATGTGTTTTGTTGCTTAGTATTATAATAAGTGTATTTTTGAAGTTTAACTTAAAAAAATACAGTTGCAACATTGTGATTATTTATCTCAGAAGTTAACACTCCCCTCAACATAAACCAAAAATGCTCTCTAAATTTATTCCATAGAGGACATGTCTTATTTGAAAATGATAACACTTGGTGGAGAAAGATATGCCTTTCATTTTGGCTAGGTTAATAAATCTGTGCAGCACAGGTTTAGACCTTAAATCTCTCTTTTTATTATTGGGAAACAAGTTTTTGTTCTGTGAAGTTTAAAAAAAGAGCATTGACAGCATTGGGCTTTTTACAACATAAAGAAGATGTGATGGCTGAAATAGAAGGTTATATCCATATGCCCTGCTATGACTTTTAATGGGGAAACAGAATTAGAACAAATAAATTTGTTTTTCTTAGGTTTGTTGGTGTTTTGGGTTTTTTTTAGCTTAATTTTTGACAGCCTGGGTATCTGCCCATAATATTATTTCTTCACCTTAAAAAATCACTGACATTGTAGGTGATTGAATTTGAAAACTGTGGTATCAGCCTTTAAATGTTTATGTTAATTTGTATGTATGACAGCTTCCATCAGAAGAGATTACTTTAAAAAACAAATTGGAAGCAGTTAATTTTTTTTTCCCTTGAAAGGAGTTTAAACAAGTCTACAGAATGACTTAACAGAGCCCGCATAATCTTCACAGTCAATAAAACCAAAGACAGAATCGTGCTTAAAATTCACAGCAAAAATGTTGTTTCCACAGGCTACTCTTCAAGAATAGACTCACTCTTTAAGCTATACCCAATGAGGCTTATTAGCTATATACACTTAGGAACGTTCCAGTACAAAACCAGTTTTCAATACTTTTATTTTTAAAATTGGAGTTCTTGTGTAAATGTAAATTATAAGGACCTTGACGCCTTTTTCCTCTACCCCAATGCAGTTGCTTATCCCGAGCTTTTCCCACAATAGGTATAATTGCAGTAATATTGTCTTCCTGATGCTCTGTCTGAAGAATAACTTTATGATTAAAAATGTAATTGAAATATTTAGAGTGAGAAAGACTTGGGAGTGCTTGTGGATGAGAAGCTCAACATGAGCTGGCAGTGTGCACTGGCAACCCAGAAAGCCAACCACATCCAAAGTGTGACCAACAGGTCATGGGAGGTGATTCTACCTCTCTACTCTGCTCTTGTGAGACCCCACCTGGAGTACTGCCTCCAGCTCTGGAGTGCTCAACATAGAAAGGACATGGAACTGTTGAAACAGGTCCAGTAGAGGGCCATGAAGATATTCTTAATATTAAATTTTAAACCTACTTTTAATTTCAGGATTTTTAGTTTCAGGCTGTCTTTCCTCTTTGTGAAACAACAGGTAATATATAGGAAACTTGTGCAAAGCATAGCTGCCTGTGGAAGGAAACAAACTCAAAGACATGCCAGAGTGGGGCAGCAGTTGTTTTTTGAGGGCATTAGGGTATTCAATGTATCTTGGGATTTGGTATTGCTTAGCAACGATGTTTAAAGATTGTCAAAGAATGTAAAGGTGCTCTCTAAAGAGAAATTGCTCAAAAATTATGGTTGATATATCTGTGTGTCTCCATCAATCCAGGCCTCTGAGGTACTGCTGAATGACTGCATTCAGTGCCAGGTGGGAGACCTGTTATTGATTCTCCCTGAAATTATAAGTTTTATGTATGTCTGAGCTGGTGTAGGACTTGCCTCTGCTTTCCTGCTCTTTGCACCCCATCTTGGGCTACAGTTTCTAGAAGGAGCTGCTAAGGCCTAATGAAACTTAGGCATTTACTGCTGATTGTAACTTCTCTGTAGAACATAACTGATATTTAAGCGATAGTGGGAGCTTTCAGAGTCAGTTTTGGACCACAGGCACTGGCAGCGGGATTGTGAAGATATGTCTGCCCTGTAAAGGGAGGAGCAGTGGAGCCTTGCAGGTATGTGGCAGACATTCACAGGGCTTGCCCATGCAGCAAAGGCTTAATATAATAAATATGAATAAATAATTGATTATTAATATGGTTTCAAAGCTCTTTCTCGAACATTGAAACAAGCTGGCCTTTTCCAATCCAACTGCTGGGAATATTTCCCACCCTCCATTGTGCCCCGATCTACAACTGGCCCTTGAGAGATTGGTGGGTGCTGTGAGTCAGTTGTGCTAGGAGCTACTGTAAAAACAAAGTGATATTGGCAGTTTTGTGCTAGTGACTGAGCTTGTGTCCTGGTTTGTTTGATTACTAGAATGAGTTATCCCAATGTTAATCATTCCATATTACTGTCTTAATATTAACCTGTTCTCTGCTGTTACAATTTTTGTGCATAAATGAGTGACTAGGCCAATTAACACCAGCTGTTGATGCAGTGAAGTTGTGTGTTTGTTATAGAATCATAGAATCCTCTGGGCCGGAAGGGACCTCCAAAGGTCATCTAGTCCAACGTCCCCACAGTCGCAGGGACACCCTCAACTAGACCAGGTTGCCCAGGGCCTTGTCGAGCCTTGCCTTGAATATCTCCAAGGAAGGGGCCTCAACCACCTCCCTGGGCAACCTGTTCCCAGTGCTCAACCACCCTCAGTGTAAAGAAATTTTTTCTAATATTCAACTTAAATCTACCCTTCTCCAACTTAAGTCCATTACCCCTCGTCCTATCGCAGCAGGCCTTTGTGAACAGACCCTCTCCAGCCTTCCTGTAGGCCCCCTTTAGGTACTGAAAGGCTGCGATTAGGTCTCCCCAGAGCCTCCTCTTCTCAAGGCTGAACAATCCCAGTTCCCTCAGCCTATCTTTGTAGCAGAGGTGCTCCAGCCCTTTGATCATCTTCGTGGCCCTCCTCTGGATCTGCTCCATCAGGTCCATATCCTTCCTATATTGAGGGCTCCAGACCCGCACACAGTACTCCAGGTGGGGTCTCACCAGACCAGAGTAAAGTGGCAGAATCACCTCTCCGGATCTGCTGGCAACACATCTTTTGATGCAGCCCAGGATGGGATTTGCCTTCTGGGCTGCAAGTACTGCAAGTCTGCTCATGTCTAGCCTCTTGTCCATCATTACTCCCAAGTCCCTTTCTTCCATGCTGCTTTCCAGTACCTCATCCCCTAATCTGTACTGATAGTGAGGGTTGTTCTGGCCCAGGTGCAAAACCCTGCACTTGCTCTTGTTGAACTTCATGAGGTTCATCTGGGCCCACCTCTCCATGCTATCCAGGTCCCTCTGGATGACATCCCCTTCCCTCCAGGCTATCAACACCACCACACAGTTTGGTGTCATCTGCAAACTTGCTAATGGTGCATTCAATCCCTTTGTCTATATCATTGATAAAAATGTTGAACAGTACCTGTACCAGCACAGACCCTTGAGGGACACCACTTGTGACTGCTCTCCAGATGGACTTCAGGCCATTGACCACCAACCTCTGGATGCAACCATCCAGCCAGTTCCTTATCCACGGAACANTAGTGAAGCCATGCTGACTGTCCTGGATCAACTCCTTGTGTTCCATGTGCCCAAGCATGGCATCAAGAAGGATCTGTTCCATAATCTTCCCAGGCACAGAGGTGAGGCTGACGGGTCGGTAGTTCCTGGGGTCTTCTTTTCTACCCTTTTTAAAAATGGGCATGATGTTTCCTCTCTTCCAGTCCAGAAGGACTTCTCCTGACCGCCACAATTTTTCAAA
>VZRU01002619.1:0-53880 GCA_013398155.1 Pedionomus torquatus | reverse complement strand
TTAAAAAAAATAAAATAAAAAAATTGCAATACCCATCTCTGGGCTCTTAAGAAAAGAGAAAATAACAGCCTCAGCGTGTTGTAATAGCTATGTTGGTAATGACAACTTCTGGGAAAAACAGAGTAAGACAAATTTGTTTCTTTAAAAAGAACAAACCTCAGCGCCTACAGGCATAAGCCAGCCTTCTTCCCCACTATCCATACCCCAAACTTAGCTAAACTAGAACATTTCTGCAACCTTGTATTTCTTGTATTGACAGATATCAGCCACCGAGTAACGTGACAGAGCTCCTCATGGAGCAAGTGAGACATTCTGCTGCCTTTTCTGAGCTTCAGACAGAAAGGGAGAAGCCTGGGAGAATAATACCAGTGTAGGAGGGGGGGATGAGACCCAAAATTATCTCCAGAATCACTGATTATTGTTGGGGGTAGAATAGAAAGAGGAGAAAAATGTTAGCAGTGCAGAAGTGAACAGGATTGGGGTGATTTGTCAGTCCAGAAGAGCCAAAACAGCTGCTGGGGAACCATCTCTACAGTTTCATTTTTGTCAGGCCAGTGTTAAAGTGAAATCATATAATTTCACAGCAACCTCTACAAAAGCTTTTAATGCTGTGACACACCACTGAACTTTCATTTTATAGTAAGACATTTATCTGGTAGCAGTACAGCAGGTTACATACACACACCAGAGTATTTTTAAAAGCCATTTTGCCAGGAGAGGAGCAGCTCCGCTGCTGGTGGTGTGTTCCTGCAGCCCAGGACATCGGTGCTGCTCCTCCAGGCTGAGATCCAGCTCCGATGCCTGGCAGGTACCAGCCCTACCACCTAAAATCAGTGATGCTCTGGGCATTTTCATGCCCTGGAGGCTCCAGGAAAGGCCAAGCAGAAACAAGCTCTCACCCTCAAGGCACTTGTTATTCACAACCCAAAGCACTACTTGAGACAACTTTGAGTTTTCACTTCGAAATACAGCTCCCGTCCCTGCTCCCACTGCATTAGTCTAATTCAGCAAAGCCCAAAAAGTCTGTATCTCACATCCATAGAAATACTGCTAATAAAATGCAGCAAAATTCTACAATTGAGACATTGCAGGTTGCTTCTTGCATGAAAAGTATATCTACCAAACCAGTTGTGCAGGAGCAAATGGGCTGCTGGGGTGACCAGCTGCGGGTGAACCAACAGCATCAAAAACCTCTTTACAAAGCTCTCAAGCTCTTCACCTCCCCATAAATAAGTGGGGGTACAGCAGGAACAAAAAAATACGCAGGAAAGAGTTAAACACTTTTAGATTAACTAAACAAGAATCCTTTAGAGGATATACAGTGAAGTGGGTGTTGCACCGACACAAATAGGAAAAGCTGAAAAGAAGCAGGCAGGGATGTACTGACGGCAGCGAATGTGAAATGCCAGCATGGAAAGAGGGAGAAGAGTCTGCAGTAACAAGGGAGAAGGGACAGAGAGTGATGAGATGCTTTTGTGGGGCTGTACAGAATAGAAAGGAGAGACCAGAGACAATAAAAAAAGCAGTAGAGGAACATTAATAGCATAAAAGTTGAGTCAACATCTGATGAGCAAAGATATTTTATTTTGTGACCTGCTCTGCATTGGCAAAAAGGCGCCGATAGGACTGGAGAAACAGCATTGTAAAGGAAATGCATGTTTTGACGGAAAGAAATTCTCTAATAAATATTTCAAAAAACACTCCCTTCCATAAATTCATACTATCTGGGAATGATCACTGAGCTCAAGGCAAACACAGCACTGAACAAAGCAATTCAAGTAATTTAAGAACTCTCTCAGGAGGGAAGGATGTTTGCTCAAGGAAATTATCCGACAGCCAAGTTCTCAGACACAACACAAATTTCGCCCCCTCCAAGCTTTCCTAAACCAAACCCTAAGACTATCCTGACAGAGCACCTCCATCACCAACAGCTCGTGACCACAAAGTGGGTTTAGGGGTGACAAACATCAGGCTTCTCGCATTTTAATAAGCAGGTGGATAAATTCTTTGCCAGATCTAGGTCTAGTTACCCAAAGTTCATCTATTAAATAAATAGCAAGTTTCCAAAACGACTTCCCCCAATAAATTAAAAAAAAAAAAAAAAAAAAAGAAAGAATGCAAATCATCCTCCTACAGTTCATTTTGGAAGCAGTGGGGACATGCTGGTGACAACAGCGGGTGGTGGGGGTGCGTGGTGTTTTGCTGCTTATTTCACTCCTTTATCTTTCCAAAGACAGCCACCTTCCTTAAAGAAATGAACTGATTCTCCCACAAATATTACAGAATATATATCTGGGCTGTCACCAAAAAGTATTGCTAGGATACGAGTAACCAAAATCTGTCCTCTTTCCCATCTTGCTTGCTATGGAGCACCTGGCAAAGAGCCCCACTGCTTTGATTAGGGCCATGTGGGCTATAACAGATGTAATGATGACAAATAACAGATACAGCAGATGAGTAAGTGTCCTATCAACAGATGTCTTGCCACAGCTGCTGCTTCACACATTAAAATACACTAACTTGTTAGTCAGCATAAAAATCCAATATTCACAGACCTTCAAAATATTTATAATTCTCATCAAAATATGTGTCCTACCTGGCTTAAGCTAAATAATACAAAATGCATTAAGTTTATAGAACAGCAAACATAATAAGCAACGCCATTAACTCTCAACACAGCTAATTAAAAATGTGGGTCCCTGGAGAAAACCACACTGTCTTTATGGAGCTGCTCCAGCTCTCCAGAGCGAGCCTCCAGCTTTCCCAGCCTGTGGACCACCTCCTCAAGGACTGGGCTCTCCAAAGCCCTGCAACCATGAGACTGCGTTTCTCACCTCAATTAAAACTCTGAAAAGCTTTATCTGTTTCTGTCTGTCCCTCTACCATCAGCTTCACAGTACGTGGAATGCAACAAGCCATCTCTCCATCCAGGAGCTACAACACTGGAGTAATTTGCCAGGAAGAAAAGAGCAAGCCTCAACCCATGACCAATCCTGCCTAAATCACCTGTGCCGTTTTCTTCATCAGAATTGATGGGGTTTTATCTCTATCTCCAGATGCTGTTTGATATTTTTAACTTGACACATTGGGGACCCTGAAGAGCTAACACTAACAGATTTTTACTTTTTGGTTTTATTTTAATAATTCTCCAGAATACTATTTCTCAGCCTAAAACCAGATGGGTTTGTCAAACAAGTCATGCCTCAACTCCTTAATCTAATAAAAGGGATACAAGGGAACTTAAAGTACATGACTATTTCTACATAAGTGATGTCAGTTACCTACTTGAAGCCAGCCACACAGGGGATGGAGGACAAGGACAGAAATTAATATTGCATCCAAAAAAATATTTGCAGAGGAATTCAGAGAAAATTAGAAATTTTAATTTCATTACCAGAGTTACTGGTAGATGAAAGATACAGAGGTAGAAGTAATATATTTTCATGGTAGTGCAGTCCCCTGGTTCGTGTGGAAGAAGAACAGTTATTTTACTGTATTAACTAGTCACAGAACAACTTTAAGGAAGAGGGATGTGAATTTTCACATCTGACAAATAATATAACTCAGACTTACTATCCTGCATATAGTGTATGATTCTGACATTAATTGCCTCTGTGATGTTCAAATCTAACATTTCTGAAACAGGGATACAGTACACTCTTCCGTGGGTGCTCCACTCCAACTGCAGCAATATCTGGCTGAGTACAAAGATGTTGTCACAGCATAAAACAGATTCTGGAAAATTGCTGCAAACATTTATTGCTGTACAACTCTTAGGTTACTAGCTGGAATTAAACTACATTAACAGGCGCAGGAAGACAGGATAGATAAGAAAAATTATCTATTTCTATCCAGACACCACACAGCAACACTGAAGTCACACCTTTATGAGTGTTCAGGAGCACATCAAAGCAAACCAGAATAGATTTTGTTCATTTCCTTTACAGTAGCTAAATGTGACTAAAGCAGATGGCCTGCAGTTACTTTCTTACAGACTTTGGGGAACAGGGATGCAGCAAAATGCATTTCTTGCCACGATGTCATTTGCAGCTGACAAGCAAACTTTTTTTTTTTACTGCAGATAAGGCAGAAAAAATAAAAGACAAACCACATTATTTTGATGCTGACTGTGGAGATGCTTACAACAAAGAAATTGCCATGTTCACATAAAAATGCAGAAAACTAAAAATCTAACTTAATCTACAGGAGACAGGACACGGTATGGTGTAAATGGCAGAATCATTTCCTGAGTACAGAAGATGAAGGACCAAAGATAAGAAGTTGGCCCTGAAGCTGTACCTCCAACCTGTGCACAGGCATAAGGTCTTTAAAAATATATTATTTAAACAAATTCTAAAACACATTGCATAATTTAACTCCATATTCTTCTGCAAATATACTACTCTCTAGTCCTTAATAAATTTAGAAGAACATACCGAGGTTACAAATTCTATCCGGAGTTAGAAAATGTCAGAATTAATACTGACAAGATCACAAATAATAATTAATACTGACAAAATCACTGGCCAAGAGAAAAACCCAAACCAGTAAGATTTTGGCCCTGAGGGCTTGAGATGGCATCACTTGTTGGGCCCTGCTGACTGGGGACACACTGCAGCTGGGAAAGGCACTGAGGGACACTTGCCGTCAGAGAAGCCACTAGAAAGGTTACGAACACAGGTCCCATGAAGTAGCCACCCAGACTGAAGCCTGCAGCTCCAGAGAGCCTCAGTCCCAAGGCCATAGTCTCTCATGGGGTCTGGGATGCTTTGGCTTGAGATGCAGCTCCTACATGTTTCTGTCATTGTTCATCCACCTTTGTGCTTACCCCCCCTTCTCAACAGCTCATCCTTCAGTCCTTGCTTCCCCACTGGTTCCATCCTCCTCAACTCTTCCCAACCCTCAGGCACAACACATTCCTCAACTTTTCTGCAAATACCTGTATTTGCAATCTTGTAAAACTCATTTTGACAACCCCTTACGCTTCAATTAGGACCACTATATTCATTACAATAAATTAAATTCCTCTATCTGCTCCTTTTTCTTTTAATCCAGAGGGAATTCATACTATTTGCTGTGAGGGAGTGAACTCAAGACAGACAGTCTCATCTCAAGAGTAAGGCTCCATTAAGCGAGTTTTACAGAGAAACGGCAACAAATAGCAAGTATGGGGAGCAACCAAGAGTTTGGGCACACCGTTGGTAAGTCTTCACATGTAGGTCAAGACCTAGACAGGGATTTTCTTGCCAATACCTAAGGAGATGCTGCTGGGAAGCTTCAGGGAGCAGAATTTGATGGAGCTGTTTCTTAAACAGTAATGACAAAGAGTCAATTCAACTTGACCTGAAGGCCATCAGGTCTCATTGTGGAGCTGCTTGGTATGAGGGGCTGCTGATTTGTGCCAGAGTTCCCTGCTATCAGAGCAGCCAGTTTCTTATCTGGAAACCTCTCCTATCCTCAAGTGCTGCTGAGTATATTTAATTAGTTTGAGAGTCTAAATGTGGACGGCATCAGGCCATTTTGCAACCACAGCGACCAGCAGCAGGCATCATGAGCACGGCCACTCTTGCCAAGCAGGGACTTCACACTCCTGGGTGGCTCATTTAAGGAAACCTGATGAGCCAAGGTCCCTCTAGCTGCCCCACCACACATAGCAAGCCTCATTGCAGCCGTTCTACTTATCTATGCTGAAATAGGTTTTCACTGTAAGCAACTTTCTTACACTTGTACCTTCCTATCAAAAGGCCCACGGCAGTCAAAAGAAATAATCTGAAGCAGAGAGTAGGCAAACCAGAGGAGCAACCACCACCAGCACTGGCTCTGCAGCAGCTCTCAGCAGCCTACTGCCTGCTTGCTCTCCTATGGCCTTCCCACAGGAGTTCCCCCTGGTATTATTTTTTTCAGCAGGACAATCCCAAAAGCTGGAGCCAGATGAATTCAAGTTAGAATTAAAACCAGAGACAGTTCAGAAGCAGCACTAAGGTACTGCATACTGGATATGGGTTTAATACCAGGGTTACAGGGTAAGTCTGTATTGTGATATCCAGAAGATCAAAACAGATAATCTCACAGTTCCTTCTGATCTTCCGTCCTGGAAATACATCAACAACCTACGGCAGTGTATTTTCTCATACCTGAAGTACTGTAAGCACTACCTTTCTTTGCACCAAAGAACTGATCTGTTCCTACTCTACCAAAGAACCACCTAAATAAATGCAGGCTAATCAGCCTGACTCTAATTATAAACAAAGTCTGCCCATCACAAAATTAAGCTAAAATTTCATCTCCTCAATCACCATCTACTTCTGCCTCTCATCCCCTCTAGAAAACCAGAATAACATTTTCACTACATATGCCAGAGTTTCAGTCCAGTTACAAAAATCTCTCTTCCAATATAAATTATTGCTCTGACCCAGATGTAACAGACATTGAAAAAACAAGCGGTATAATCCCCATGCAGATATAAACCAAAACATGGGATTTCTGTTAAGAGCAGGAACAGTAATCATTATGCAATTAAACAGAGGGGTAAATAGATGATGAAACTACATTTGGTCTCACTCTGAATTGGCACCTGATACCACATCATCTGCAGGAACAGGAGAGACCCTCGCAAGCATGATTTGGAATAAATTAAATTCACTACACAACACAACGATTTGTGATAAGAGCTCACTCTAAGTTCATCTACTCGGACACCTTATAAAGTGACAAATCAATGCAGTTCAGGGTTTGTGGCAGACAAGTCCCACGGTGCTCTTAAGTGTCTTGCAACTGTTTTCACATGAAAGCAACGCAGCACAGCCCTTCTCCAGCCTCTAGACCAGCATCATCTTCCCATGGACACCGGGACATGAGCAATCTATTTTATTCCTACCACAGAGTCATGAAATACTAGAGTCTGGAAGTATGTTTAAGTCCCACAGTTTAGACAAAAATCAGACTCTCTAGATGTTTTCAGTAAAGAAGGATTTATTGTGAGGCAAAAGGGCTTCTAAAAGGAACATGATAATAAACCCCTATCAGAAGAGCTAGATTAGGGGCAGCACTGCTGGTAAGCACTTCTGGAGGAGAAGGATCCAGGGGTCTTGGTAGACAGTAAACTATCCATGAGCCAGCAATGTGCCCTGGTGGCCAAGAGGGCCAATGGAATCCTGGGCTGTGGAGGGAAGAGTGTGGCCAGTGGGTGGAGGGAGGTCATTCTCCTCCTCTGCTCTGCACTGGGGAGGCCACAACTGGAATCCTGCCTCCAGTGCTGGGCTCCCCAGTTCAAGAGAGACTGGGAACTACTGGAGAGTCTCCAGTGTAGGGCAACAAAGATGGAGGGATTAGAGCACCTCCCTGATGAGAAAAGGCAGGGGAGTTGGATCTAGATGATCTCTAGAGGTCCCTTCCAACTCCGACAATTCCATGATTTCATGGAGAGAATCCATGGAAAAGCTAAGAGGAAAAAATATAGGATAGATAAGACAGAACTGGCTTAGAGAGGTTGTAGTTACTTTTCAACAGAAATGAACAAAGGAATTATACACAGAGTTGAAAAGGTAACTAAGAGTAGCATATGTTAAGAGTGATGAAATAACAGAGGAAAACGCTGGATTCTGTTAGCTAAATAAGCTGAACATCAAAAAATCCTTCTGAAAAGATGAAATAAAACCAGAAAGAGACATGTATTAAGAAATCAGAGGTTCACAGATAGCTGAACGCAAAGGAATGTGAACAATCAATAGGGAAATGCAATACAACTGTTAATATCAGATTGTTAATAATCAAAAAGCATGGTTTCATACACTTTGGTACTTGGGGATTGAGCGATGGAGCTTACAGGCAAATCACAACCAGGAGTTCAGAGAGCAGAGGACAAGCCGTGGCAGTGCAGAACCGGTCTCTAAACCAAGAAACCCAATAAATCACTGACTCATTTGATTGTTTAACTTCATTACTGGGTAAAATACTATTACATACAGTAGAAGTAATCAATAGAAAAGCACTAGGAAAATACAAGTCATTAGGTATTAGAACAACAACAAATTCATCAAGTGAAACTCCACTTGATGACACGACAGCTGCCACCTCACACGCTGGTGGTTTGAGTATATGTCATAGAATCATAGAATGGTTAGAGTTGGAAGGGACCTTAAAGATCATCCAGTTCCAACACCTCTGCTATGGGCAGGGACACCTCCCACCAGACCAGGTCGCTCCAAGCCCCATCCAGCCTGGCCTTAAATACTTCCAGGGATGGGGCAGCCACAGCTTCTCTGGGTAACCTCTTCCAGTGCCTCACCACCCTCACAGTAAAGAATTTCTTCCTAATATCCAATTATCTACAAGCTCTCCTCCTCTCCATCAGCTCTGCAAGATCACAAGGCTACCCACACTGCCCGTAAGATGCTAATGTAATGCAAACATTAATATGAAGTCAAAGGGGGGAGGCTATTTGTTTTTTGAATTGGTACCACTTGTATACGGCAAATGGCTATGGACAATACACTGATTAAACTTAAGTTATTCCCATATCTCATTAACATTTAAAGGCAATTCAGCTGGTTTTGGCTAAGGAGATTGCTTGTTTCTATAGCGAGTAGTATCAGAAAAAAACAAAAACAAAAACATAATATCTGTATAAGCTTTTACTAAAAAACAACAGAAATTGAAGTACTAAGGAAATAAATGAAGGCATTCGAAATTCAGTTGGTAAAAAGGCCTTGCAGCTAACTGGGGAGTTCATCTTTCCAGTTTCCTCCATCCACCAAATGCTAGTGCTAACAGATTATCCAGAGCACTTTCTGCTTTGCTTTTCTTGCAGCAAGAGAGTGGAAAACGCAGGGATCATTTGAGCACATTAACCTCCTTGGAAGAGAAGGGAACAAAACAAGATCTTTGGAGAATTGCATTCTGTCTGCCCGCGCGGTAATGGCATTACACTTGAATGAAAGCAAAATTATGTGGAAGACTGTTAGTTTACTGAAGGGTCAAAGAGATGACAGCTGTGGCAGGCAGCAGTAAACCTTTAATATGCTATGATGTACCAATGTGCACATCCTTCAGTGGGTGAATAGATGTGGCTGAACAAGGGATTACACCTGAGCAAGCAACTGCATAGATTAATAAATTCAGCATGGACCATTCAACAACAGAAGCTGGAGTGGAGAGAAAACAACTGCCTAGAAATACCTGCCTCTTCTGCTCCTCCATTTATAGAAACAAGTGCAATTCCAGCACTACTGAAGAGAGTTTAATAGATGGAGACTTATGTATAAGGAGAAAAACCGCAAAACACAGTGGGGCCTCAAATCTTTTTGTTGCTACCTAAGCAGAATCGTTAAGTGACAGATGCTCTATGCGCAGATTGATCTCCAGCCTGAACCAAATTGCTCCATGTAGGGTGATGTAATCCTCAGAAGTATATCTTTAACTACAATTTAATAAAAAGCCAGGCTCTGAAAAAAATACAGTTTCATAAAAAAGAAAGAAGATCTCTCACTGCACAGGGCTGAGAGCAATAATAACAGGAAAATAAAAAACAGGTACTGCATCTCTTCTCGTAAGCAGGGAGAATTTCCCTGGCTATTTAATGAGACTCCCCACAATTCACAGCCTGAGCTTTCCCATCACCACTCGCTACTGTGTTCTACTACAAACACTTACATAAATACATTACTGATACCAAAATAAAGAGGGAAGCATTACAGTGTAATAGGAGTAGTTCTGCAAATTCCATCACTTTAGTATTAAGATACCCACTTTGCTTAGCAAGTAGCTGCACTGACAATAAGCATCAGAAAGCAAAGCAGGCAGGTTGGCAGCAAATCAGAGCCCTGAAAAAGTACATTGGAAGTGAGAAGATAAGACAGTGAAGACAGTTAAACAGGAATTCTCAACCCTGCCAAAATCTGAAATATTTGTGTTGCTACCACAGTTAAAACTCACAGTTTTAGCTCACTTCACAGTTAAAACTCACTATATATTTATATATTCAATGAGATTTAGTACAATTCAGCACAGGACAACCACACTTGTTACACACCTTTTAGCAACATAGTTTTTTCCCCCCCATTTCAGAACCTGTTGCTGTAAAAAGCATTCATGATGAGTATTTGAAATATTTGCTTCACTTGGAGGAGGCACCAAACCCAAAAGGTTTATTACCCATGAAGAGTTAAGTATGACACAGACAACACAGATGGGTTTATGCTGACTGAAAAGTTGTACAAGTTTTATTTTGTAAACTGCAAAATCAAAGATAAAAGGATAAAATTCCTACTGAACCTTCCTATCAACTTCAATGGGCTTTAAATCAGGCCCTTAATGTGGTATTAATGTAACGTGGATGTTTTTAAGCACTATCTTAATATTATCTGTGATAATGACAACAATAATATATTATCTTGTTAATGGGCTAACAAGACCCCATTAGGGTAATTCTGACAAACAAAACAAGGGATGAAATTCTTTCCTCAGCAATGACTTGCTTGGATTTTTTTCAGTGAACATAAGCTCTATTTTCCCAGAGCCATACACATAAACCACATACTAGAGTTTTAAGAAGAGTCCTGACATGCAAGGAAATGCTTGGTCATCACTCCTCTCTCAAGAAAATAAAAATCTGCAAGAATAAATATAAAAACTTTTTTGCTTTAACCTTTATTGGGCAGGGGAGGTGCAGAAAACCCCCAAACTGCCAGTTATTGACAAAAATCCTTGTATCTGTAGAAGTGAAGCTAGTTCTTCAAAAGGCTCCTGTTAAAAAGACTTCAGAATTCAGGCACAGTCCAAAATGTAGCGTATCTTATAGGTTTACTCCTTTTAAAATTCAATGGGTTTAGAACTTTTAGGATTTAAAAGCCTTAAAAAAAAATGCTATAAACAATCTCCCAAACCCCAAAAACCTTCCCCTCAAACCCCATCACCAAACCCATGGGGAAAAAAACACCCCAAAACCAACAGTGCTAGAACTAGATACTACATGCGCTAAGCAATTCCAAATTACTGCCCTCTAAAGAACACCTAAGTTAACAAAACTAATGTTTAAGTCAAAAATAATTACTGCTAAAATGTAGATAGCTATCAGACAAACGAACAAGGTGGATTATGAGGATGAAACATGAATAGGCTAATAAATGAACAGACCATTCCACACCCACTGACCATAAATATGTTTTTAACATACACAAAGTTTGGGAGCAAAGCTGCTCACAGCAGGACTCCAGCAGTAACTAGTGAAAGGTGGTGGACAACCAAAACCAGGTGAACCACAAGGTGCACTCAAAACTGCAGTTCTAGAAGATGCCCATTTCTTACCGTCCAGGACTAACACCGCCACCACTGGGTTGCATCTCCATTTCTCAGCAAGACGCAGTCACCAGGACTGAGGCAGCAGGCAATTAAGTTATCCCCATTACAGATATGGAAGAAAAATTTTATTTGTATCAATTTTACACAACTACCTTCCATTGCGCTTCAGTTCAGACACTTATTTGGCAAGTCCAAACAAGTAAAACATTTAATAAGAGAAAAAAGGTGTACAGAGAAAGCAAAAGTTATTTTTTTTTTTCTTTTTTCAACCTCATGCTTTAACACATGCAAGCAGATGCAACTAGGAGAGAGGATGGGAACCCTTTCATACAAACTGGCAGACTTGAGACCTCATCCTCGTGATACAGAGGACCCAAAGATCCTCTTCTCCAGGTCAGGATGTTCCCAGCTGTCATGGGCAACAGGCAGAAGGGCTGGACATGAAGCACCCAGCTAAACCTCTGCTCACACCCAGCTTCCTCTTAAGAGATTCCAAGTTACATGAGGAGCAAAATGAAGGCAAGACTTTATCTTACGACTTCTCTTCAGTTATATGAGCCGTAATATTGCAGGTCATGAAGTCCTTATTTCTGAATTGGTGTGAACGTTGGCTTTCAAACTTTTTCAAAAAGCTTTGCCCAGACAATGTACTGAAACAGTGCAAAAACTTTAGCCCTCATGAAAAACATACACTGAAAAATGGTGCAATAGCTAGCTTTGGGTAAGAAAAAAAGTTACAAAATATCTCAAGGTCAGCTGGGTTTTGTTTTGGTTTTTTTTTTTTTTTTTTTTACTGGATCCAAAATATTCTTTCCCTTATTTCCTTTAGAAATATCTGCTCTCTCTCCTTACAATACTCCTCTCCTTCATAATTTATGCACGTGAAAGCTTTGAAAGATAGTAAGAGACAGATTTACATTAAAAAAAAAAAGAGAGAAGGTTACTATAGGAATAAGATGACAGAAATTGCTACTTAATCCAACAGAAAAAGTGTGAGAACTGGAGAGAACTCAAATGGAATTGAAATTGTCACCCCAACCAATAAGGTTACGGTCTGCAGCAACTGCTTTTTCTCCCTCATTTACTCCATGCTTTTATGTAATTTCATTTTCCCTCCAGATACTCTTTACAGAATACCAGAATTCAAGTTAAGATCCAAAATATCTTCAAAAACAGAATTAGAAATAATATTTTCCACTATGTTGCTCACTGCTGTCACTCACTTGTAAACTCTTGCAAAATCCAAAATGTGCCCATTCTGCAATGGTGTGAACGTAGATCCAGAACTTGACATGAATCTTTAGATTAATATAGAATATATATTGAAAAAAAAAAGTTCAGCCATTTAATTTTCTTTCTATAAACTACAGGATGTGGTCCGCAATCAAGTTTCGCATAGGCTTATTGTAAGTAAATTCAGATTTAAAGTTTTTTTCTGCAGCTGCAAAGGCTTACAAATCTTACAAATTTTGAAGGCAGAAAGAACTGTTATGCTGCTCCTTCTCCCCCAAAAGTCAAGGAACCGTTAATGTCAGTAGTTTATCTTAAAACCCACTGACTCTTATCTGAGCTTGTTGGAATCGCTTCCCAACTAGCACAAAACATCACGGGAAGGAATGAAACCGTCTCATTTTTAGACCATTGATAGAGGATGTTTCTTCACATTCTGAAAAATGTAGGGCAAATACATTTCCTTCCATCATATCTCCCAAAGCTGACTCATTAAATGACACACCGTACAATCTCCCTACACACTGAACCTTAAAAATGAGAAATGTGATGAAACCTTAAAAGATCCAGTTCATCAAGTCTCTACTGATGGATGATCTCTGCCAACACAAAAACCAGAAAATAATCTGGGATTAACTAACTAAAGAATTTCCTAACCATATGGCAGAGCTTTTAAAAACTGGTTCCTATTTGCACTTTAGCTCTTCCAAGCTATGCAAAGCCCTCCCAGAAATCACCAAGGAGCAGATCTGAAGCTCCTCGAAGGTGCCATTACAAGGTTCGTGTTAGGGCACATCCACACCAGCGTGAATCAAGTCCTGTGTCTGGTACTAAGGCTGCAGGCATCACAATTTCCCTGTTCTCTTCAGTATCATGGCATTCGCCATTCATTTTTTTTACCAATACCTTTATCTGCCACCTCTGAAGTAGGGAAGAATCCTTAACTGAATCTAGCACTGAACTATTTTGGGATTTACTGTAGTGCTTTTAGTGTTATAAATAGTTATATGAAGAACCAGGATGAAATATACGCTTAATTACCTTGACTATGCAAATTAAGCTGTTTTTAATTCAGGTTTAAAATATTTTGAAGCTCTCATTGCACAACAACCGCCAAAGGTAAGTGAAAGCTCCGTTTTCCTTTGCAGTCCTTTGCCTCCTGCTGCAGAGCACCCGAAGGCACACTGAAGTATTTCACAAGTGTGCCAAGCGTGCACGGCGCGACTTGCAGCTCACGGGGGACAAGGTGGCACTTGGAGCCTCTCCAGCCTGCAACAGCAGAGGAGCAGCACAGGAGTTGTGAAGGCTTCTGCTCATTTAGAACAAGCTCCTGATATCCTCCATTGCCTCTGCTTCATGAAAGTGATGTTAATTCACCGATTCCTCACACTTCGTACCCCTTAGCAAAGTGACACGAGATGGGACCAAGCGGAGTGTATTTAGAACAACGCAGAAAGTCTCCGGTTTGTGACTCTTCCCATAGACCCTTGCATGGGTCATTTTGCTTTTTCTTGGCAATGCAAATGCAAACTTCTTACTCACCTGCACATGGTGACAGTCATCACAATTCGAACCCAGGTCTCCTCACAACCCACAACCCTTTCCCCTTTGTGTTAGGCTATTTCAGGTTTCACTGCAAATGTCCAGAGGGCTTCCCTCCCCTTCTTCACTAAAGCTTCCTCTTCTCTTCCATATTAAAATACTACATGTACTTCTAGTAACTGGTTCAGATAAAGTGGTTTCTATGTTCAAACGTTTTTTCCACTGAGTTTGCAGTATCTGACTCTTGACTATGAAAGAGTGAAGGACAACCAAGAACAACTGCACTCACCTGTGTCATCTTCTCCTTTCTCTTCCAAGAAAGCAAGCAGCAGTCTAGAAAAGGGTCTGCTTTCCTGTTAAGAGCCCTGTGTTGGAAATGCTTTTTACTTTGTTACAAGACTCCTAAAAAGTCAAGAAGTCATAACCATTTGTTCCATCCAAGAAGGAAAAAGCATTATGCAACATTAAGCAGCTATATTTTAATATTCTGTTTATGGTTATGGAAATTTGGTTCATTTTAGCATCAATAAGTTCTGATTGTGCTAATCAGACAAGAATATAAATGAGCTTTTATTGGCTTAGGTGTTCAAACATGTATAGCAATATTGCTGAGGTTAAGCTTTTGCTTTCCAACCTTGTCGCATTTTGTTGTTTGTTTTTTTTTTTTTTTTTTAACTGAAAAGCAAGGGTGAAAATTGTGGTAAATACTGGTCCTTGAAACCTCAACACTAATATGTATATCCCATACTGGAAAAGTTAAAGGTTAGTATTCTCATTTGTTATTAAACAAGAAACCAAAAGGTTAATTATGGCAAAAATCAAGCTTTTTTCCAAGAGGCTAACAGCAGCACATTCAACATTAAAAATTAATGCTTTAGATTTTTGGTAACGTGATCATTGAGAACAACAACAAAATCAGAACAGATTCTTCTGAAAAGGTTTTTTTAAATACAAAATAAAGTATTAATTTTCAGCTCTGTTGTTTTCTTGGACATCTGCCAAATTATTCAGCTTTACGTTTCAACCACAGCTTTACCTTCCCTGTTTCTCAACTGTCATTCACACCCACTTTAATAGGTTTTTTTACCCCACAGTGTCCTGAGCTGCCTGAGCAAGGGGCTGGTAGAGCTTGTGCCACACAGCAAACTTAGCCCTTGTGTTCCCTTCTCAATTTTACCTTTCTGCTTGCAGACAAAAGGGTTTCTCCTCATCCACTTTGGTATTTCTATAGCATGACTCACCTGCAGACCTCCAGCCTTCATAAAGCAATGAATTCATAAAGCAACGAGCACCACTGATCTCTTTTGTAGGTAAGAAACAGAAGATAAAAGGTAGTACCCAAAACCTTGGGCATTATCACATTAGATGAGATTACTCATCCATCTTGGTTACCATTTATTCCTTAGCAATAGCCAATAACAGATACTTCAGAAAATAGTTAAATCAATGAAGATAGCAGAACAGCGAGCTCAGGATGCTTCTGTCCGGTTTGCCATCAAAAGGCAGAAGGCAGCAATATGGTGGGCACTCAGGTAACGAGTAAAAGCTTTATCTTCATTTCATTACACAGCAGAAGAAAGACAAAACAGCCAAACTGTAAGCTTTTATTTCTTCAGTAGGGACAGCCTGGCAAGTCAAGAGGAATGAATTTAGCAGCTGCTGCTGTGGGGACAGGGAAGAAGTGATAAGCTGATGTTGTAAGACAGAAGAGAGTGGGATCCCAGCTTGCTGAGAGCAGACAACAGCCTCTGCTAGAGGCAGCTCCTGGTGTCCCCGACTTGGGACAGGAGGAGAGGGCTGCCTGATGCTTGGGTGGGAAAACAGCTGTCCTGAATCAACTTCCACAGCCTTACTTCTGAAGTTCAGCATCACCAAGGCTGGACCACATTAGCCCAAAAAACAGCTGCAGAGAAGCTCCTGCCCTACCCTTGTCACACAGCAGGCATGCCACGTGCTGAGGAATGGTCATGTACGTCAAAAGGCACGTTCTCCAAGGAGTCGTAAACACGAAACTGAAATCATACAAGTAAATTGCCATATATACCAAAATACCAGGCAATGATGTATCTCCCAAGAAAAATCAGCAAATAGAAGTCCTAAAGCACTGGGAGTTACCACCATTCTCACTGAATAAATATTTAGGCTGTGGATTTGAATAGTAATCCCTAACAGAACATTTATTCAATGCACCCAAGCTTCATAACCCTTCACCAAAAAAAACCCAACCAAATTACACTGGAATTACTTGCTATCTTGTACCATATTTTTAACTACAGTAGACAGGAGCATTTAAGTACAGATGTTCAGTAATATTTGCAACAACAAAATTTTAGTGCGGGATAGAACACTTCCAAGTTTAGGTAAAAACTAGAATTGCCACAGCCAAAATCTCTCCATTAGGAAGTCATAAAATCTGCTGTAAGTTTAATTAACGAAGATAAAGACTGCATTTCTCTTGTTTAAATAAAGCATTAATTGTTTGGAGGTGAGGATTCAGCTTTAATCTTAGACGTTATTTACAGCAGAAAGTAGCTGCTTTCCAAAGAAGGCTTTCTTCAGCTTGGAAGTTGAAGTAAAAACAGATTAGACTCTTCAGAGGTATTTAAGGTCTCTCTTCAAAAAGAGTTTTAGTAGCACAGCACTTTATACGCTTAAAGAATTAAATGGTGTAACTGATAGGGCATGCCTGCCATCAAAACACAGACTGTAAATCCACTGAACTTGGAGAAACTCCACGAAGTCAATGACAGTCTTTTCCATGGACTTGGACCACCCTGGTTATACATACAGCTAAAAAGAAAACCCAAGGGATCCAGATGAAGGAGATTATATTTGTTCCCTGAATTCCAAGTGAATGGATCAGCACCATTCTTGCTTGCTGGTTACCTCCTTAGGTCAATACTGAGGAAAAGGGAACACAAGCCCTAAAAATCCTCTCTCAAAATGAGCGTGCTTCAACCACAGGATGAAAACAGAGAAGCTTGCAATGCCTAGCACGAGTCTACAAGGGGACTGGGGCTGTATTAGTAGCAAGAGCCGCAGCAGCAGGAAGGCAGAGGCGAGATCTGCACTGGTTCACAGCAAGCGGTGAAACTGGGTCCCCAGTAAGCTACCACCATCTGCCAGTTTACAGGCAAAAGATGCCTGCAGCAGGGCACATTTCTTGCCTCCTGGAGTTTACCTGCCAGGGTCTTGGCCATGTCCTTTGTTCACCATGAGAAGCAGTTTGGCTTGATAACGTACAGACCTTTTCAGATTCACAGCAGCAATTCTGTTTTTCTGGTAACAGATCTGTACGAAGCACCCATGACATCAATTCACGGAACAGCAGTACCCTGGGATAGGTTCCTCATTTTGTAACTGATTCAATAAGCAAACAAAATTTTCTATTAGTGTAATGAATCCTGTTAGCAATCTACGAGCAACCCAAGCTAAACAACTCTGACAGTCCCTGTTGGTATGGGCTCATTTTAACATTACAACTATACATGTATAATGTACAAAAAAGGATATTACTATTAATATGCAAACCATTAGCATTAAAATACGGACTGGCTCTGTCTGAATGCTGTAAGTCTTAGCGAACACTGCATTTTAACGAGAGTGGTCTCATAGCAGTAAGTGATAAGAGCAGAAAAAAAATAAACAGCAAGTAGATTCTCACCCATACAGAAACTCCCCACTGAAGACTAAATCAAAGTTATTGCAAGTTTCTAAGAGCTATATCTGTTTTGCACAGAGGAAGGTATTGTTTGAATTCCACCAGCATCCAAGAAGCCTACGCTAAGAATTACACATTTATGACTGCAAATACACTCCAACGTGGAATTAGCTTCAATACAAGAATTCAATTCACCAGAAACATGACTTATATCCTCATCTACATTAAATCAACAATATGTTGACATTTGGTATACCCCTTGTTTTCAAGAAATAACGAAGCCAAATAAAAAACCCCAAACAAACCAGAAGCACTTCAAAAGATGCTTCGCCAACAAGGAAACAGCATCTTGCTATATTAGCACATACCAAGAGGAAGATATCAGCCACATCCACGGATACTGGGTGGGAGACTGAGCTTTTAAACAGACCGGCAGCACATCTAAGAGCAAGGTAGCATGAACTGGGAGACTGCTGTGGTCAGATCCTACAGCAGCACTCCAAAACACATAAATGCTGGTTTTCCAGCTCGGCTGGCTAGTAAGGATTTGACAAAAATTCAAGCCCATCTCAAATTATAGTGGATGCGAGAACAAACAGGAATACTGTTCACTCATCATGTTATTTGGAATTCAGGACAAGTCCAATGATATTGAAAAGTAGACCCACAACACTGTTTTCAGTAGGATCCTCTTTTTGCCCCTCCAAATCAATACGGGACAGAAGACATGGGGTCAAAGGAGGAGCCTGACTGAGATCCCAGCAAGCCACTCACCCACCGCCTCATAAAGTGGTATTCCAGGTGTGGAGAGCCAGGCTTTTTCTCTGAAGATGATATTTCTACTTTTCTTATGGCATGATTTAATAACAGCAATAAATCAGTAAGAACATGGTAGGTTTGTTTTCATGCTCTTTGGGAAATAAAGAATCATGCCTTTCAATTTTGTAAGTCTCCTAAACTTAATACTAATAGAGAGTAGAGCTGTGAATCCAATACACGACATTGCTGAGCCCGAGGGTTTAGCAGAGTCTTTCTGTACTAGACTTTGGAAAAAAAAAAGTCCAAAAATTAAAATGAAAACAACTAAAACATCTGAATTGACATAAAGAAATGCATATAAGAAATGCATATAAAACAATCTAGTTTTAAACTCAAATGGACTATTAAATAAGGAATTAGAAGGAAAATCTCCCTCTTGACAATTTGTGTGTAAAGAGCAAAGGAAGAGAATAAGAACCAGGCTTCAAAGCCAAATGATTTCTGTAGTTCCAACAGATTTCTTTTTTTTTAGAAGCCAAGGCTTGTAATGGCTGGAGGAAGAAGTAACTGTAAGGGGTTTGGGTTTTGTTCTTGTTTTTGGATTTGCACTATTTAAAGTGCAGTTAAGATACTGTTAGGAGACACTGTTTACGGTGACAATAAGTTTGAAGCTTAGAAGAGAGTGTTAGTCCAAGTGGATTCTACAGGTCTCGCCCTAGACATGCTGTTTGAAATGTGCCCTTTCATCTCCCGAAGAACAAAAATGTAATGCTTTTACACACACAGCTGTCCTTGTTTCTTTTCTTTGAACTTTCTCTTTATTCACAGCTTTCCTTCCCCTTCAAACATCCTTCAAAAGTTGTTTTTCCTCTTAATTCTCAAGAGAAACTTTAATAAGATACCTTTCCAGGAAGAACAGAGCAGTCATTTTCAGCAGTATAAAAAAAAAAAAAAAGAAAAAAAAAGCTGAAAATAGTAGAAAATGAGGAGAGAGCAGAAAAATCTAATGCCTGTGCTTGCCCCAGTGCTGCTGTGAAAGGCTGGGTGAGCAAAGGCACAGGCTGGTGCCAGCTGGGGCTGATGGAGGCATCACTCCCCACTGAGCTCACTCCTCTCTCCAGCTGAGCAGCACCATGAACGGCAGCAGGAAAACGAAGCCAAAATTAGCAAGAGTTGTAAGGAAAACCAGCTGTCGTGCAAACTGCAGAGGAGCAGTTTGCACACTGAAGTGATAGGTGTTTACCTTAATTATCTTAGATGCTCGTCATACTCGGCAGTCATTGCAATAGCAGGGCATCTGCGTTCAGGAAACCAGGAACACTGATTCTCCAGCATTCTGGAATCCCAGGAACTGCCACCCAGCTCACCCAAAGCAGAATTGAACTCAGCTGGGTCACCCAGAGGGGGCTGAAGTCAATACCAGAGTCAGGAGAAGTTGTAACACAGCTGGGATCAATTCCTGACTTCACCGCAGATCACAGCTCAGTTTTGCACTTTTAACTGGTCATGTTGTTTTGCATATTTTATTCTTTTTTATCTTTGAAGTTGTTCTTCGGAGCAATTTAGACATAGTAATACTAAAGTATGTGTTTTGAAATTTCTTTCCTAACAAGGTAGATGTTTTGAAATTCCATGTATGTATATTTAATGCCAAGTAATCATCTTTTTGCTCCCTTAGGTAAATGGACAAAAAGACTGCAGGATCATTAGTCATAAAGATACCAGCACACATCAATAAACAAAAGCCCAAGGGCCTTTTATTTTTTTTTCGTTAGATACTCTTATATCCCCGCTTTGATGAACTGTGAAGATTCAGACAAGATAAACAAAAAGCAATTCAATATAGGACACTGCACTAAGGGAACTACCTTGAAATACATTATCTGTAAGGACAGAGTGTCAAGGCTTATAAGCCAAGATCAGCAGCATCTCCATTTCTGTAGCTGTGATGTTATTTCATAACACTCAACTGCAGACAAGTCTTGAGAGAACTGTCTTTTTGCTTATAAGCAGAGTACAAGAAAAATTGTTTTCTATGGAGTCAGAGAACCTGCTGATCTATCTTAATGATAGGTTAAAAGTAATATTCTCAGAACTGTTTAACAACTTGTTTTACATTCACAGTGTGCTCTTACTAAAATCTGTCTTGAAATAAACTCACCCACAGGATTCCCAAGCGGATTTTAGAAGCGCACAGTTCCAAAGGTCTCCTAATAACATTCAAGCAATTGAAGCAAACAGGTAACATTAGCATTGAACACATGCCCAGCATCTAGACAAGCAGAAATGTGTGTCAGGATCAAGACCTTCTGCAGAGTTGAGCAAGAAGGGTTAGGGCATCTGGAAATGCCCAATTCAGGCTGTTCAGCAAGCTACATCTGGCTAAAACTCCTGTCTCTGCTGGTGCTGATTAACTCCAAGCAACATTCTCAGTGACCAAGATCTAGCAACATGGAGTCAGGGATATATCTCAATTGCAGGTGCTCAAGCTTCTGAACAGTCCCGTTCCATCAAACCATCTGGCTTTTGGCAAGTTGAAAAAGAACTTATTGCCCGAATTCTTGCTGGTTCTCCATTCTACCAGCTCCCCACAGCTACTAAACTGACATTTAGGACATGATCTAGTTGAAGGGAGACAAACTGAAAACATGTCAAGAAGGGCTAGAAGAATGAACAAAGGAAGAGGACAGTCTTACACAGCACCAGAATGATTTGTACTTCTAAATACTAGCAACATTTTCTTTCTTACAGCAATGTTCTTTGGAAATTACATATTTTACTAGTTGAGTAATAAACCAAGTGACAAACATTTCTCTATCAGCAAACTCAATGATAATCAACACCAACTTCACTACTGAAAGTCCTGAACTTGAAGATGTGAATTCATGAAGTCTGCAGCACACATCATCCCTTTCATATTGTTTCTTTACATGGTGACATTTGTGTAGAAATACACATTTTTAGATTTCTTTTTCAGCAAGTCATTTGGTAGACCTGGTGTTACTATGGTTTAACATAAGAAACCTCCCCATTCATCTTGAATCCTTAAGGCTACCTTTCTTCATGGGCAGTAAAAACAAAACCTGCTTTCATCTAAGTTGCTTTTAAATACAACCCCACAAGAACTGAAATGACATGAAATAAAAATGCAAGAAAGATTAAAGGATAAAAAGAGTCCTTCAACAGACAGGTGAGAAACCTTTCATCCTTGTAGAAGGTTACATACTTCTCCACACAAACCACTGCAAGCTCAAAGTGGTCTGAGTGAAGCTTTGAGGGTATCACACCAACAGTTCTACATATGTTGCAGCTCATACTCAAACTATTTGTTTGCAAGGCTCCAACTGGTGATGTTCATGTTTTTTTCCATGTTACTGCTCAGAACCCATCAGCGGTGCCTGGGAGACCAGGCAAACCCTCTGCTATTTAAAAGGCAGTGGCCCTCCTGGGTCTGAATGGTACCTCATGTTATCACCTTGAAGAATTGTGGGTTTTTTTCCTACTTAAAAAAGAGTATATTTAAATTCAACACAATCCAGAAGATTTGCATACTTTGCAATATAAAGAGATCCAACTTCAATAAGAGCAAAATCACTGCTGTTTTTCAAAAGAACATTTCACTGCATGTTATCTATGCATGAAGTATTGGGGTGTTTTAACCTTCTGCTCTTATAACTAGATATATCTCAGATATTTATTATGATTCAAAGGATAACTATTAAATTGGATTAATATAACCAAAAAGTACAAGTTAGTAGTCCTTATCTTTCTTAGCTTACATCAACTGAAAAAAACCCAAACTTTAAGAATTTTTTTTTTAAAGACAAATGCAGACTTTTTGTAGCTTCAATACTCATCTCACTCTAATGTAACCTTGAACATAAAAGCAATTCTTTCTACTATGAATAACATGTACTACGCCAGTCACCCAGTCACCAATACATGTGATTTATTGCATGAAAGTTATTCATACGTTTTTAAGTACTGAGATGTAAATACAATAACAACAACATCCAGGAGATCAAAACCAACGAGACTACACTTCACAAGACATTTAAGTAGCTAAACGTTTTTAATGGTTGGATTTTACCACTTTTTTTCCCACCACAGTATCTTCTGTTACATCAACTAAAAACCTTTAAAAAAAAATCATTTGGCTTAGTTTATTTTTTTAATTAACAAATAAGATATCTCCTTTGAATAACAACTGTTAGGCAGGGTGCTCACAGCTTCACCCTCCTTCACCCTTACACATTTGCTGCTGAAGAGCAGGAAAATGCAAGGCCAGCATCAAGCAACACCACAAATCACTGCCCTGTATCCTCCTGACAGGGAACCTGCTCCCTGTCACCTTCTCCCTCACCATTTTGGAATTTCCATGGGCTCAAAGGGAATCACACTTATTTGCATGGCTTATGTCACAGCACTAGGATGGGCCAGATAGACACTGGGAAAGTATGGACCCTGCCAAAAGACAGTTTCTACTCAAAAATATTATTAAAAAGGTAGCTTTGCTCCTAGCAGTTTAAAGGGGAGAAAAGCAAAGCCCCCTCTATTTCAACCAATGATTCTATTTAAGTCTCATATGATTGTTTCAGTATCAGAAATGCCCAAGACTTTTTCAGAAAGCAATCCATAGAGTAGTCCTGCAGAAAAAATAATTTATATTTTTAAGTCTCTCAGGATTTTCTTTTTCTGTAGAAAAATGTTTGGATTTGATAGAGGCAATATTAGCACCTTTCACTTTACAGACCCGTTTAACAACGTGGCTTCCCTTTCTTCAAAGTTTGACTTAGCCAAAAAGCAAATCCTGGCCTTCTGAGTCCCTATATAAAGCTAAATCCATACACCTCACTTACAGCTATTTTTTCCATGCACCTTGTGAGGGAATTCAATCCTCCTGAGGACAGGCAGAGCACAGGCACTGGTTACAGGAGGAAAAGGCTGGCACAGCACAGGCCACAGCATCAGAGTAAGCAACCACAGCTGGGTGCCTGCCCAGGCAAGCCACAGCATCAAGGTCTCTCTATCCATCCCCCCGCATTAAGAGTTGGTGCAAAGACACAATGCTCCTGCACTATAAACCATTTGATGTACTCATTTCAATTAAAGCACGTGCATATACACTATCCTCCTTTCCAAAGTGAACTGACTATTCTGTAGGGCATGCCCACAGGTAATTTGGGCACTTTCAGCTGTTCCTGCTCTTTGCAGCCCTGGTGATGCCAACATGCACCCAAATCACCAAGAGTCAACCCCTTAGGACAGAACAAGTATCTCTTCTACCCATCACACCTCGCTGTGGCATTACTAGGGATGATGAGGCTGAATGCATGCTGAACAGAGATCCCCAAGAAAAGCAAGGGACTTCTGCTGCTGCTATGAGCACTGATCTCATTACAGAAAAAGAGACCCAGAAGAGCTAACGTGGCAGGAGAGACAAAACCTGAAAAGCAGCCCAAGTTCCAAACACCAAGACTTAGCTGGTGGATATTGTGTACGGTGAAGGAAAAGTAAACCTCTGAACTGGTGCAGTGACAACACAGCACCACCCCTCATAAATAAACCCATTTTAAAGTAAACAAAGTTTTGATAACCCACAGCATTCATGCCCAATAAAGCTTCCAGTTAAAGAAAACCACATATTGCAGCTATGAAATCAGGGTACCTACGACACATACATTACTAACAACATCCTTAATAGATTCAAGTAACTTCTGCCTACTTCGAAAGCATAGCCCTAAATAGTATTCCTGACTCTGCAGGAAAAAAGAAGTTACTTTCATTCATTCTCTGTTAATATTTTGTACTACTGAATATACGTATTACATGCTTGGTTTCTAAGCTTTGTGACATTTGCATTTCAGAGCCTCTGTGGATCTTTTCCTCAAGTGCAGTTCAAACCTGGAACATGGAGACTTATGCGTAGCTCTAAACCGAAAGTTAGAGATTATCATATATTGTTACCTGCAAGACAGCCAACAAATGACACCAGGAACAGCTGTTTCCACAGCAGCAGCATCTTCAGTCACCTCAATTCAGTAATTCTGGTTCAGTCTCAGGTGAACCGTATGTTTAGTCTTCCAGGTGGCAAGGCTTAACCTGTTAAAAGAACAAACAAAATTGAATCCTGCGATGATCCCTAAGAACTGGCTTCCATGTTGATGTATTCTTTAATAAATACAAAGTTGACATATCCTCTATTGTGACTTAATCTTCAAGAAAACCCCCATACACATATCACATTTAGGTACATGTATGAGGTGTTCCAGCAGGAGCAGAGCTGATGGGTAAACTGATTTTGCAGTTCCTACCTTTCCCCAACCTCTAGCATTTGTTTATTTGTAAGAAGCAGTAGCCTGTAATTTTAAAGGAAGAGAGTACACGAGGTGTAATTGTACCCAAAGTAGTTTAATGCATTTGTTACAAAAACAGCTTGCACTGTTCTTGCCTTATATACACTGTGCCAGCAGCAGTCTGAACACATGCAGAAACTGAATTCAAGCCATATCTAACCAATTCCTTTCTTTTGTTTCTATAACAGTGTTGTAGAAGATCTAATCAAGCAAAAAAAACCCACCCACCAGTGAGCAAATCCCACTCAAGTGCATCAGGTGTAATGAACTGATTTGCCAGCTTTCATTTCTACCTTTGTTACTGGCCAGATGATAAACAGTTTGCCAAGGTCTACAAGCCCGAGTATGACACTGTCATTTTACTTGTATTTTTAAGAAAAAGCTTTACAGTAAGTCTCCTGACTCTGTATGACATCTATAGCCCTTCTATTTCGTCTGTGTCACTTCTACAGCATCCTCTCTGCAGAGGAAGGGCAACTGGGCAAATTTGGAGGTTCTGCAGTACAGAGACCAGACCAAATGGCTCCTTCTGGAATTAGTCTACAGATCAATACCCAGAAATATTAAGGTCAAGAAAGCAACCATTAATTCTGAGGAACCAAATCTGAGATGTCTGAACTTGTTTTTTCCACATGGACTCTATTACTCATTACAGTTGAAGACTTCTAATACTTCTGTAGATCAGGCATCCGAATTTCAAGCTAAACACCCTAAAAAAAAGAGATCATACCGACAGCATCATCTGACACATCCACACCCTGTGATTTGCTAGGAGAATTTAATCTCCCAAAAAAACCCGTAGCACAGCCCTTTGCCACAAGACCTCTATCTTTTCGCATCCCGCAATCCTGGCTCATGCTGGGTATCAGTTCTCAGCTGACAGCAGCATCTTTTCCTCCATACCATTGGAGGCAACGCTTTCTCTTTTTTTTTTCCTCATGTTTCTAGGACAGAAAATAAGCAAAACCAAAGCCTCACATTTTTAATAAAATAATATATATTGCTCATTCCCTGCCCTGCATTTCCAAAGGCCATCAGCAAAGCACACCCCCCTGTCCCAGGAAGGTTATCCATAGGCAGCCACAGACCAGCAGAAGGACAAAAAAAACCCAATCCATGACATGCTGCTCAAGGACCAGCTGTGCCCTGCAGCCATCTGAAGCCACAGCTGGGCCAGTGTCACCCCCAGCTGGCACAGGAGCATGTCAGGTTTGGGCTGGAATGCTAAATCCTGCCTAAGCATCATGATACAAGCCCATGAAACACACTGATGTTACAGCTGGAATGTCTGCCTTGAGAAGTGAGGATGGCTGGAAGGGGAGGAGGCAGAGTAGGAATACTAAAGTAGGTCACTCATTATATGTCAGCTTTCTCACAGTCTTACAAGGAAGTGGGGGGGGGGGAAAATCTGATGGAAAAGCTAAATCCATTTGATTTTGTTCTTTAAGTGCTCTGGGCAAAGCAGAACATGATAGATCCATTTCAGGCCAGAAGAAAGTGCTTTAGTAAAAACTAAAAGTCAAGAAGTTTCATATGTGGGTATAAAAAGATGAAAACACATCCCAACCTCTGCCTGCATTGTATTTTAATAAATTTTAATATCTAACAGAATGGTGGTTACCAGCCATCTAACCTTGTAAGACTTTAATTACTTTAAATGCTTTCTTTTCTCAGTTCTGTCAGATTTTGCTAAGGCAGGATTTATTCCTTAATATTCCAAGTTTCATTTTTAAAACATGACACTTAGCAGTGTTCAAGCTTATAGCCTGAAGCCAGGTAAACATATCCTTATTCTCAACAACAGGTCAGTTCTTTACAAAGGAAGATGCAGAGTCATACACACACCAGTTGAACACCAAGCAGACATCCTTCCCACTAAAGAAAATAATCTAAAAGGTTTTCCCTGCTGACCCCATCCCACCACAGGCTCCCTGCCTTCCCCATCAGCACCAGGGTCACCTCTGCCAGGTAAGAGGATGGTTTTATGCAGGTTACAGACCCTCGGTGAGTATTTGTTACTGGAGTAAGCATGTTGCTTTGAAAAGGCTCCAGAAATCTAGTATTGAGTACCACTGAGGCTCAGCTTTACTGAAACAGTTATTTAAAAAAAGTTATTGTATTAATCTGAAAACTAAATCCCCATCACAGATAACAGACAAAAATCCATTCTATTAGACAAGCTGTAGTGAGTTACTTTCCATAATATCTGTATTTCCATTATTTATTAGGGATTAAAAAAAAATATTAAGTGACAACATCAAGCATCTTTGTTACCTTCAGGTCTTCTAGACAGCCCTTGCCACTTTTCAGATCATTCACATTCAGAAAGAAGAGAGGAAGAGCATAAAGAAAATAAATAATAAAGTGTCCCAGCTTCTTGCCATTTGACTGTAATGTTTCAAAAATGTCACATGTTACAAGTGGAAAGTCATGTAATATAAATAGCAAAAGAGTAATTCTACCTCCCCCTTCTTTTGCAGAAGCAAAAGGGCAGATGCGCAACATCATTTTGGTGCTTTTGGAAATAAATGCACTTAAATTACCTCCACAGAAATTCAGTACTTTGTATGTAAAGGCCAGAAAGAATAGAGACAAGCAGCGCCTGCTGTGACTGGAAAAGATGGTAAAGAAATAAAGCGAGCAACACCTGCAGAATACCTAAGAGGAAATATATTTATATTTTCAAAATTAGAAAGTTTCCCAGTATTACATAGTGCTCTGGTTTCAGGGGAAGCCAAAGATATTTCAAAACAGTAAGAAAGCAAGACTGAAGTGCTTAGTGAACACACTAGGAGAGAACTAGAGACATTTAATCTCTTCATTATACACTTGTTTGGCTTTCCCAGATAAGTAAACTCTCATGAGTTTGAGTTCCTTCAAAAAGTCTGTTGAAGACAATCACAGGATAAGTGAGGAAAAAAATCCACAAGCCAAACAAATTACATAGGACAAAAGCATATATATAAGAAAATTAACTTGATTTTTCTTCCTTCAAAATTAGCTTTCTAAAACCTATGAACTTTCAGATCATATAATATAGCAAGCGACAGGCAAGAAAGTCTGAAAGAAATAGAAAGTTTGGGAAAGGTTCAAGAGTCAGTAATTTTATTCAGTGACCTTAATTTTTACTACCGAGAATAGAGTGTAAAAAAAAAATAAAATAAGCAGTAGTCCCCCAAAGGTGGAATTTTTATTTCTACATATAGAAATGGAACTTGCCACATCTGGCTGACAAGTTCAAGTTAAACCTTGAGTTTAAGCTGGAGGAATTTGTAGCATCACTGAGTTGAAATTAATCATGAATTCCTGGAACTCAGGAGACCAAGAACTTATCGTTCTGTATTGATCACACACTAGAATATGAACTGATGTACTGACACTAGAGGTCACCATATCTTTTTGAAGGGAAAGAATTATTACAATCTCATCTCGATGAATTACAAGATTAACACTCTAGTTAATGATAAAGTCTTCTCCACGGGGCATCATAAAAATGAGATGCACTGATGAGCATGGAATACACTTCAACAGCTTCAAGAAGCCCATTTCCAACTTGGGGAGAGGGATGAAGGGGAGGGGACGGACCAAACAATTGCAGATATCCTTTTCTCATCTCCCTTAAAATGAAATAACTTGCTGTGAAAAATTACATAGTATACACTATTTCAATGAGTAAATCCCACATGATGGACTATAACCTTCCACATCACTGAACCAAGACCCTGTTTTCTCATAGTCCATATTTTAAGACTGATGTACCACGATGAAAATATTTTAGTTTTGGAAGAACAAGCGTGCAGTTACTATATACACTCAGGAAAAAAAACACCACAATCATCCCAAACTTCGAAAAAGGCTTTGGAAATACAAAATACAATAAAATCTATCAAAGTGTTGCATTTGCTCATGATTTATCAAGCTGGTCTTTCTGCCACACTAGCTAAACTCTAGACTTTGCTTTAATACCAAAATATCCCAGTTCTCTGGGATCTGTCTCTGTTGAGATGAATCCAAGTCTAAAGTGCTAAAAGGTCCATAAATACCATGTCAAAGGCATATCTATCCAAAGTCAGTTGACCATACTTTTTTTTTTTAAATTAAATTTATCTCTCTTATTTGTTCTACTGATGCAGACAAGGTGCCAGCTCGAGAGCTCAGAAGAAATTTCTGTCACTTGAAGTAAATAGTGACTTCAACTCCATCATCATCCAACAGACAAATCCACAGGTTAAGATATCCGAGCAATTTAACATTAGAGAGTGGAAAGGGTTTGAAAAAAACGGAACACAGACATTGAGTATTGCAGAACCAGTACTGGCAGTGTTCTTTTGAGGGGAATGGAAATACATCTAATACACCTGAAAGGCTGTAAATAAATAAGAATTGACCAGTTAAAAGCTAGAGAAGCATGACAACGAACAGAGTTAAAAGCTGACTAAGCAATAGGGTAGCTTGTTCCAATGAAAAGTTTAAAATGGTGCCCCAAGGAAAATCGTGGTTGCTCAGACTCCTTTGGGGTCTCATTAGATCTTTGCTCCACAGCTGGATGGTAGCACCACTCATTAGGAAGCAGCCCTTGCAGATAGCAGTTGTGAGGCTGCCTGTGGCTCTTCCTCAGCCTTCCTCTCCCTAGAGGGACACCAACAATAGACAGATCATCCTGATGAAGCTGGACTACGAGCACAAAAAGGAGGAAGAAAGTTTTAAAGAAACTTCACCATTAGCAAGCACTAAGTAGGATTAAAGTAATCTCCAGTGTATCATTAGCAGTAGCTTAGTTAAAAGCATTGTTTTAACCAAAATTAAGTTACAAAAGTTGAAAATAAAGAACCAGCAACTGTTCTGTGGAGAGTTTTATTGCAACTTTTCTTGCCTTGCTGCATTTATTGAACTCTTTCAAGCCAGTCCCCTGCTTCACCTGCCCATCCATCCTTTGCACTTCATCTAAATCTCTCCTGTGCATGGACCACACAGGTGTTCCTGGTTTCTAGAACATCTTCCCCAGCCCTATACAAGTTCCTCCTTTTCCCACTAGAGCAAACAATATTTGTAGTAACTAAATGCCCATGCTCCCTGTACAGTAATCTTTCTACAGTGTCACAGACTATCTCTACTTTCTACCTATTATTCATCACAACATCAAGATCCCCTCCGAATATACCAAAGTTTTACTGGCCTCTATATCTGCAGGTCTTCCATTTAAGAGCTATAACCACTAAGGAAAGCTAAGACTCAGCAGAGCCTTTTGCCGCAGGGAGATACTCCCCATCAATGAAAGCAGCAAAGCTGCAAAAAGAAGATAATTAAGGAATGACATTTATCTTTTAAGTCCTCGGGAATTCTGCTTTATTTTAAGACCACTTTCCACAACTGTATCAGCAAACTAAGAGGCTCTTTAAATCTAGCCAGAGGTCTTCGCTTTGCACCACCTGTGGAGACAGCCCACCTCCATGAGTTTTGGGACACCCACGGGAACACTTCACAAAAGAACCAGCTTGGCATTTTCCCTTAATTTTACAGGGATACATTTACCAGAATCTCTCTTAACTCTTCAATTTAATTGATTATGTGAGAATTTTAAATTAAGTATTTCAAGCAATAGAAACTCCAGACCCATCGTATGTAGAATACTGCCTCTGAGCAGTGGATCAAGTTTGATGATATGCTTAGTTACTGTCAATAAAAACTAAATTATGCCTATTTTTGGTGTTGGTATAGTGAAGTGTTACACTGATAGAGTATGTTATGTTTTCAAATTCAAAATAAAGATATTAGATACAAAAAGAATTATATTGATCTTTTCTACAGTACTTTTATCATCCACACATTGATAAATACCAAAGTTCATGAGACAGATTCAGATGAAAGTTCACTCTTGAGACCTTAAAACTTATTTTCATCCTGTTTGCTTTTTCTGTCCAGCCAGTCATGGCTTGTGTTTAACCAGTTTACGAGAAACAAACGCAAAGTTAGGGTGTTGGGGTTTTTTTTTCTCCCATAATATTTTAAGACTTTTAGTTACAGAAGCTGCTAGTATGAAAAACAAACAAGACCTCTACTCACACGATAAATACAATTAAGGACACCTATTAGGTGTCCACAGAGGGACCAGCCAAGACATTTGATTTCAAGTGGGAAGAGGACAGTCCTGACAGGGATGTGGACTTGGAGGTCTGCAGCAGTGTTCTTCCACAAGCCAACTGCGTGTGCCCCAGTTACCATCAAGCACACTTCCAGTTTCCAAGTAAAATCTTATCTTTAGTGCCTAAATGATGCTTCCAAATCACATGGGAGGAAAGGGCATTTTTTTTTGTTTTTACAGAGTACCAACACTTCCAGACTGCAACTTACTAGTAAAAATTCTTTACCTATAAAGAATCTTGTCTATTTAGTACAAAGAAAAGTTTGAAATTCCCTACAAGTGCTATTAAAGTTTAAATATATGTATTCATATTCACCAGTAATTGCTGAAAGCTAACTTCTGCTACTTTAAATAACTCCATTTATTACTGCCACACAGATCATACCTATACTTCAGTAGTTTATTAGATGCCTTCCCAACCAATGCTACAGAACTTCAGTGCAACAGCCTCTTGCATTTCAAACCCTGTGACTAACATACCGCAGCGTTAAAATTGCGATGCACCCTTGATGACACGGGCTGCTCTCTGCCCATTAATTCTTCCTTTCTTGGAGAAAACAATATTTCAAACCAACAACTAGCTTCCAAAAGCCTTATTATTTTTATTTTCCAGAAGAGTGGCCTGTCACAAATAAAGCATTTCCTCTGTTATTTTCAGGCCCCTATTCCTACAATTTGTATGCCCGAGGCTTCTCTTCTGTAACTTGCCAGTCCGAGACACCCTTTTGATAATGCATGTGGGTCGTCACCTCAACCAGGCGTTCCAAGACAGGTACTTCTAGGGGTCAGAAATTCTTTGAACCCTGATGACAAGATGTCAGAACTCACTTCAAAATAATCTAAGGCTCTAGGATTATGAAAAATAAATCAAAGTTACTGGAAAAATCAAATATGGAGTTAGACGAACTACATCTTGCATTGCTGGAGTAGAGGAAAGGGGAGGACCCGACCAACTGATTTCTGTTTTCATAGCTCTGATGCCTACATCTGTATTTGCAGTACCAGCTCTTCAGGGCTCTTGCTGACCCTTAGCACGGGAAGCCTTTTAGCAGCAAGAGATGTTGCTCATGAGCCAATACTTAATCTCCAAAAATAAGACTGACTTTTGATAGGTAGAGTTACTTTTATTACTTGCACCTCCCTTATATTACTCACATATTCCTTATTCTCACATAAAGAGCCAATGTATTAAAATATGGAGAGCGGCTGCTGCTGAGGTACAAATAATACAGTATTGCTTTGAAAACACCTTTGGTTTCATCTCCTACAAATCACGGTTTCCAAAGCTCCTTTTAACCTGCATGGTTGCTCAAATATTAAATATGCAACAGAAGGGGATGAGTTCTCACTTTGTTCTTGCCAGGAAATATCAAAGTTGATTTGTCCATCCTGCCTTTCTCAGCCATCACTAACATCCAGCCCCTGCAAGGCATCATCTCACTCTCCCAGGGACTCCCCCCACAAATGCTGATCAGGGTTTGCTGACCTGGCTCCGAGGGTTTCCTGCACCAATTTGTCAGTAGCTCCCTCTTCATCAATTTTTAAAGACTGCTGAATTTCCAATAAGCCTACTGCCCACAGTAATACCATCTAGTTCAAATGTCATTTTATAAGCAGAATGTGTCGTTATCCCTCATGTTTCTTCCAGATCAGGGGATAGGACAAATGATACTCACTCTCATTCTACCTTTGAATAGGCTTCAAATCCCAGAAACTGGAATTCAGGCAGTTCCATTTACCTGAACTGAGGCACCCAGGGAGCAAAGAAAGGCCACAGGAGTGACAACAGACAGACTTCAAGCACTGGCAAGAACAAAGCAAAAGACCCAACACAAACCCCAAGCATTCCCTGAAGTCTTCCCCCAGCACAAAAAGATGAAAAAAAGTAAAGGACAGAACAAAAACCCCAACCACAGACAGACCATTAAATGCCACCAGACAAAACAGCAATGTAATCAATCCACTTAAAAAGCGTTGACAATACGTTACTGTTTGGGGGTTGCAGCTCAAAAGCACATAAAACTCAACACAGAAATACTCTCAACACCTGACAGCACCCGAGTTTACACCAGCAGACCCCTGTGTTTAACCACCTGGAAGAGATTTCCAACCTTTTGTCTGATAAGGAAGTTACTCTGATTTCCAAAGGTTCTTATAACAAATATTGCTGCTCTTAGTCCCCAAAACATTAGTTTCTAGTCTCTCTCACTACAGGAGACCATAGAGAAACTCATCATTTCAATCCCATTACACCAAGAATTTCAACTGCAACATAGGAGAAAAAAAAAATCATGGACTCATTTAGGTTGGAAAATACAATAAAGCATTTTGTGTCTAATAACCTTACAGCTGACAAATTAAACAGCCAGTACACTTTGGGCTTGAAAGACTCAGTTATAGATTTTATAGGTTAAACAGTAAAATATGTTGCTAGCTGTGTACATGTACACATACATAGACAAACAACACGGCTACCTTCATATACACATCTAAGAAATAGATATGTAACAATCTAATAATCTATATTAAACAGCCAATAGCAGAAAAATCCCTTCCTTCTCATCCTCTTCATCCTCCCTCCAGAAGTCTTGTACTAATGCTCAAGTACCTACAGGAAAAAATGTGTTCAATTTCAATGACATTTTTGTTAGATGCACAATTCAAGTAATACAGGCAAGAAGCGTTCAACGCACAACCACGTCTCCTTCAGTTACCTAAAACACCCAACCAAAACTTAAAACACACCCTGTGTGTTGCATTGATCAGGCATTTTCCAGAAAGAGCAATACAGTTGTTTCCAAAGAACAAAGAAAAGAAGTTCCCAAGCGAGAGGTGAGAACAGCCTCCAAGTGCCTGGGCTCCACCTGAACCTCTCCAGTCCAAAGGCCACCGCAGGCTTGTGGCTTCCCGCTACTACTTGGGCCCAATTTTGCTTGTAAATGGAAAAGGCCTCCATGAATTCGTATTTTAAAGGCTTTAATAATACATTTTAATGCAGGCTCTCCTGGCTAATTTATTCACGGCGAGAAAGGGTGGCCTTTCCTGCAGTACGCTTCAGAGTCTGATGGCCAGGATTGCTGAGTGAGTTTGTTTGCTTTTTAGCTACTAATTCAGCTTTTTGCACAACTTAGCAGGAAGTCATTACAAAGGATAATACATCAAACCCCTGAACAATTGTATTACATGATTCTAAGGCAGATGACAGCACCCTACGTAGGTCCTCAGGCACATTTCTACACTTCCCCATCGGTGTGAATTTAATATTTTACTATTACACTATACATTTGTTTTTTTCTTGACTGATATCAGTGAAACTCCCTAGATCAAAACTGACATAAAATTGATGCAAACTTGGAGAGACACATTGCTCCACATGAGCAGCGATGAAAAATTTCTCTCCATAAGCTTCACACACACAGGTTTCTTTTTTTCCTCCCCTCTAGGCAGAAGCAGAGCAAGGGGAAGCGATGACCTATAGGCAAACTGACCTGAGACAGAACCCCACACCTCGGCTTGTTTTCTGCCTCACAGCCAGATAAAGCAGAGGAAGAAGCTTTCCCAGGTGTTGTTTCTTCTTCAGCTATCAGGCATCTACCATTTTTGCCATGGTAGGCAAGGGTGAGGTGTCATATGTACCACTGAACCAGCAGCAAATCCCTGGTTTTAAGGTCAGCAACACATCTGAGTACAACAGGCTTTAAACCACTACGCACAAGGTAGATGCATTTTCAGTAAGAATCTAACTCGATGCTAAGACAGAGGAGCTTGGGTGAGGAAGCCAACAGCAAGAGGCTCCTCCGGAGAGTCTTCTGCTCCAAAGCTCAATGCATCCTTCAGATTGCCTGCGGTGATGGAGGAGCTCAGCGTAACACCCGGCTGTGCACAGTGCTCTACAACAAGGCTCACAGGGAATAACTCACATCAAACCATTTTACAAAGTTGAAGATAACGGACAAAAAACAGCACTGGAGGAACACATCCCACCCTGACACAACCCTACAAGCTGAAGGACCAGCCCTATTTCCCCACATGCTCCAGCCCCAGCTGGAGATGCACTGCCTCTCCTTAATTGGAAAAGAAAGATTAATTCCCAACAAGTATGACACCAAGAGGACAAACTGCCATAAAGGCTTTGAATACGTAGGTAAACAAAGGGAGAAGAAAAAACAAACACAAAGTACCAAGTGTGAAATTTACATTTTATATACAGTCTTACCAGCCTTTTCTCATTCTTTTGAGCTATCTATAGCCTGGGAACAGCAGAGCTAGATAGAAGAATTCACCAATTTTAGCAAGGAACTGAGCTTTGGGAGATAGGGCCACAGGTACCCTTAATCTGTCCTGTCTGTGATTATCTCACTTGAAGTCACACACAAGAAAATAATCCCCTGCAGCACAGAGCACTGATGTGAAAGGAAAAGAAAAGCTCAAAGTCACAGCTGAATGGTTATACTTGAACCCGTTTCAGTACTTTTTTTCCCCCTTCTATTTCTTGCTAGAGACCAAGACAGCTTAATGTGCATTGATGTCTATGAAGCCTCACTTGAAAAAGTTACTCAGCCCAAGAGACTTTCCTCTCTTGTGAATAGAAATAAAATGCTCAAATATTTTTATGCAAAGGTGGGGTTTTTTTAAAGAAACTGAGATATGGCCCGAAAACCTGAATACTGCATTTCAGTCAAATTCCAAACTAGTAGCAGAGACATTAAGATCAAAGTGAGATTATAACAGGGAAAAAAAAACAAAACCACTTAAACTGAACTACTAAACAGAATAATAGCCATTCAAGAATATGATAAAGCCATTACAGATGTTCAGCTGATTAGTTTGGCTAATTAACTTGCACACAACAGTGCACAGTTTAACAGAATCAAACCATTTTATAGTTAGTACTAAGATCACAGACTTATTATTATTTTTATGAACACTCCCCCCACCTCTTTTCACTCCTCACATTCTCCGTTTCCCCACACACACCCCTGCTCCTCTTCATAGCCACATAATTAATTCCAGCATTAGTTTAGACACACACTTGCTTTATTAACCCACTACTGGAAGAGGAGAGTACCCAGATCCCTATAATGGAAAGTAGAGGGAAAGAAGGAGAAAACAATGAAAAACAAAGTGATAGTGAGTAATCTCAGTTTTCCATAATTTAGAGTTTATAAGTATTTGGGTAACCTGTTACCAGGCAGGCAAATAAATCTCAGCATACGACCATAATTTGAAAAAAGCAGGTTACTAGAGGTTAAGTTTCACCTGATATTTCCATTGATACTCAAAGAGGACTATTAGGGCCCATCCCAAGATTAATGCATGCAATGAGTTGATTTATGGCCACAGAAAACAATGAAGAATGTTTGTTAGCAAAACAACTTTGAAGCACCTTTTGTCCTTCCCATCTAATGAGCCCTTTTTTTCAGGCTAAAGAGAAAAAAAAAAAAGAGCGCTTGACAAAAAGCAATGTTTAATTTACTTAGCAAGATCTCTCTTAGTATCAGTAGAAGGCTAGATCTGATAAAGCCTACTTTGCTGGATAAGTTTGATAGCTTTGGTTGAAAAAACAAAACAAACCCATAAGGAACAGAGAGCTACACTGAGATAACATTCAGTGGCGATGAACCCAAAAAATATCTCAAGTACTGAAAAGTCAATTTGTGACTTAGGAATTAAATCCCAATTAGGAAGTCTCTGGCTGACAGAGGTTTGAAAATCATGGAAGGAAAAGATGGGGAGGGAGGTTAATTGGTTTGTAATGTATTAAGAGCACCTTGACACAAAGTGTCCTGGCAGGAAAACAAACCTGCAGAAGAGTAATTCAGAAAGAGCACAGGGACTTTGTGGCAGGAGGGATGCAGAAACAGGCCCACCCCCATTTAATGTTTGAGGTTCAGGTGTTTTATTTCATCCTAATAATCATCTTGTTCTGAAATCATTCATGGCACCAAAACAAGTTTGATTCAAAATCTCTACACCTGGAGCTTTGTTAAACAAAACCCTCTACTTAGAATCATAGAACAGAGTGGAAAAGGACCTTAAAGACCATCGAGTTCCAACCCCCCTGCCACGGGCAGCTACACCTCCCCTAGACCAGGCTGCTCAAAGGCCCACTGAGCAACTCTCACATACCACGTTACCATTTCTTTAGAGAACAATAGTTCTTTTCTGCTGTGTTTAACAGGAAAGTAGCAACAAGTCCCAGATCCCCGAAGATGCTGTTTTTCTTTTGGATCTCCAAGGTTCACTTCATGTCTTAATTCACTTGGCACTGCTCCTGCTATTAATCATGGACTACAGACCACGAGAAAGCACTCCTCCAGAAATGACCTCAAAATAAATAAATTCATAATTCTTTAAGCAGCAATAAACCCACCGAACCAGAAACTCAGCCCTTCTCCAACGGGCTACTAGCAGCCAAACTGCTTGACTGCCTTTAGCAAGATTTACTCCCACCTTTTCTTTAAAGCACCAAGTGGAAGCTGTTTATACAGCTCAACAACATACCTGTGGTGTTTTGAGCCAGGATAGGAAGGAAGGGGCCACAAGACAACAAAAACCCTTTCTGAACACCTACAGTAGAGACACTATAGAACTTCCATCTGTCACTGGGTTTGTATTTTCCCGTGGTATAGCCAAAGGCTCCTGGACAGTCCTACTTAATACTTTTTCCTAATCCTCTTAAGAGCTTGGGGAGCATCCCATAGTACATTCCAAAGGTTCCCAGAGCAATTAGAATCATAGAATCATCTTCTGCATTACATTTTTCTGGAGTTACTCTCATCAACAGGAAAAATCCTCTATGAAGAATGGGCATATGTGTCTCAACACATAGAATCATAGAACGGTTACAGTGGGCAGAGACCTTAAAGATCATCCAGTTTTGACCCCCCTGCCCTGGGCAGGGACACCCACCCACTAGAGAAGGTTGCTCAAAGCCTCATCCAGACTGGCCTTAAACACTTTCAGGGATGGGGCATACACAAATTCTCCATGCGAGACATATATTATAGCCCATATATTAGATGGGTCCTCACTCTTCCTCACAGGGAGAGGTTGTTCCAAGCTGAATATGAAATTTGAGTAGTCAGATCTACGACCTGTGGCATGAGAGATGCTGCAATTACTAAAATATTTGTGACACTTCTGCATCTTTCATCATACAGGAGAGAGGAGATGAAAATGGAAACTTAGCCTTAAACACAGCCTTAAAGAACATCCAAAGTCTGGCTTTAAGTGGTATTACAGCAAAACCACAAAGCAAACTCATCTACAAAAAACCTTGTACAGGAGTACTTGAAGCTGTGCCCACAATGCATACAGTCAAGTCATAAGAAGTCATTTTAACTCCACAATGGCTTTTGAAGCTTTTTTTTTTTTTAAAGTAACAAACCCATTAAATTCACCTGGCCACACACAAAGACTCCAGGAAGCAGGACTTTTCAGAGCCTAATGTTAAAAAGGTGGTTTTCAAGACTTCTTTCACATGCCTGGAGCATTAATTTGATCTACATATATTTAACTTAGTGGAAAGGACGAATAGCATCACAGAACTTTCTGAGTTGATGATAAAGCCTTGCTGGGATTTTGTTTCTAGAAATACCAGCCTCTTTTAGTTAGAAAAGTCTAAGGTATGTAAAATATATCCCAGCAAAACAATGAAAGGCTGTATTTTTTGGTAGTTCTCCACACAATGCAGAGAAAACTTGTGGAACGTATCAGAATAATACATCACTAAGGACTCTGGGGCATTTGCAAAGGAACTGAATAAATAACACAAATAACAAGCATGCCCAGAATTACAGTTGCCTGCATTTGTAAAATAAACAGGGGCTGGAGCCAGCACTGCAGGATGTGCTTCGTAGGTGCTGGAGACAGAGGGGGGAACCAGCTCCACTGAGACACAGACCACGTAGGGTTCATCACACACTCCTCCAGGTAACCAGGGTTGACCATTTCCTTCAAACATTCACCCAAATATAGGGCATGACTCTGCACAGTAACCGAGACTTGAACGGCAAGTGATGGTAAAAGGTAGTTCTAAGGTGACTGGGAAGAAATTCATGGTTATTTCTGCTACCAAAGCAAAACCTGGCCTAATTACGAACAAAAAAATAAGAAAAATACACACTAGTACTTCTTGCTACCCATCAGATTAACACATTTCCATTAGTTCATGATAGGTTAAATTTTACTTAAAGCATGAATGTGGGTTACATCATTAGGGGGAGTTTATTTGCACAAAAAGAACATTAATATTGCAGTCAGCTCTCTGCTTGCAATACACGTTGTACCTCAGACAACCTCCTTTCACATCACTCTGTAATGCTACTTCCCGGGAAGTACAGGGATAAATTAATCCAAGAATGATATGTTCATTACCACCTTAATTAGGCTCATTGAGCAAGTTGCTGAGTCATTCAGAAATGAAAAACGTGGATCTTAACAAATTCAGAATTTGAGGAAGTTTAAGTTAGAATTGCAGATAGTTAACTGTCTGCAGTGCTTATTCCCCAGACTGATGCGCTTTAAATTTTTCTGAAAATATGGTAGAAACACTGATTCCTCCCTCCCAGCTGCAGGGAAACAAGGTCTGGGAGAAGATTACCTTTGTTACAGTATTTTAAAGGGTCAGAAGGATAACAGATTATTTTCTTCTGCTTATTTTACTAAAATACCTGCAGAGAAAAATGCAATTTTCCCATTCTGGACAATGCTGTATGCAACAACTACAAATTCCAAACCTAGTTCTATTACAAGTGCCACTGTAGACTTATCTGCTGAAAAGAGAGCATCCTTGGACAAAAGGAAAAGAACGTCTATGCTATTAGTGATGTATGTATTTGAGGTTTACATGCAATTCTCTACGCAGTATAGTATAGAAGGCTTTAGGAACGAGCTGGAAACTTCTACCACGACAGTATCTCAAGTTCCCAGAGAGGCAGCAGATACCCGATGAGGAGTTTAAGGGGATCAAATGACTGACTAGAACTCATGCCTATTCTGCATTAAACAATTGAGAGTCCATTCCAGAACAAAAGCAGACTGAAGAAGATTTAAAGCTTGATGGCACCAAACCTACTACTGTTTTCTATCAGTTTCACATGTTTTACTCATTTGGGTTTTTTTTTTTTTTTTTTTTTTTTTTTTTTTTTTTTTTTTTTTTTTTAAATCATAACTATGTGAAAGATCTGGGAACTTTTTGTTTTCTCAGAATACCACTCCAGCATGAGCAGTTAACTATGCAAGTTATCAAAATCTCTAACATTAGGATGTTCAGATGCCAGGGAAGAGAAGATTGTATGTTAAAATAGCTTAACAGCAGGAAGCATGAGGTGGTGAAGCTTTGCAACTTCCTTAAGCTGCTTAGCTTCAGATAAGAAGCTTATGCAACTTTTGTAATTCTGGAGTACATTCAGCAAGTGATATCAAAACAGTTTTCAGGTTAAGTTACACTTGGGACAGATGCCTCTAGAGTACTATCATCCTGCCCTCTTGCTAGTGCAAGCAGCCAAAAAAACCCCCAACCTCCCTCAAAAAAACCACCCATCCCCTAAAAGCCAGGTATGTTTTAGTGGAGGAGGCAAGTGCTATTCTTTTTTTCCTTGATGCTTCCCTTGCATGACACGGGACATCTGCACAGTAAGCCCAGCTTCTGAGCTTTGGCAGCACGAGCGGGAGATTGTCTCTAAGTGGAGCCTCACTACGAAGAAGCTGCTTTAGCATCTAGAAATACTTGTAGAAATGAGTCAAAGTATTGCAGTTATTCCAGTCGATAAATCCTAACAGTTTATCCTGTCAGTTTTCTATCTGAAAATAAACCAATCCACCCACAATGGATCTAGTCAAGAGTCTTCTTAGGACATGATACAGACAAGGTCAAAACCTTGAAGACTTACAACCAGTCTTGATTAAGCTGCATCAAAGCTGAGACTTGAATAAACAATGAACATGAAAGAGACACTCCATTCCTCTTCAAAGCTTTTGAGGAGAACATGGAAAAAGCTGAGAAGAGTCCAAAATCCTTTTCCAGACCCCAGTACCTCATGGAGAGACACCAAATGCCACTGTTGCCACTTCCAGAAGAAACACAACAGCAATGTTAAACACCAGGTCAGGACACAGGACTCACCACAGTGGATACACAGAGGACCACTCGCCTGTACAACCAGGGGCTCCTGGGGCTGTGCTTTTAAAGGGAATGGTGCATTTCTTGATGAAGATTCACTTATTTCCGCTGTTTTGTAAATGGACAGGTGTGCAGAAGGGCTTTCTGATGAAATATTGGAACTTTCTAGTATGTAGATTTTGGCATGAGAATTACAGCTACATGGTAGGGAAGAACACAAAGTATGTTGCTTAATACAAAACAAAATGCCAAACAAACCCCACAATGTTTTGCTATTCTCCAAAGGAGAAAAGGGGAGGAAAACCCTTCTTGTTCTTCATGTAGGAGTCACATCTAACCACACTATTCTTTGGTATGAGCACTTCTGTTTGCATTTTAAGGTCATCAAGGAAAAAAGATGTCAGTAAACTGACTAAGCTACAGCTTTTAAAGCATTAGAAGCGTAGCTCTTCAGAGTCATACAGATTTTTTATTTTCTCTAGCAATACAATAGCAAAGATGGTCAACATGAGATTCAAAGTCCAATAGTTACAGCAATTATAGAGAGAAATTGATAAACTGCAAGATCTATAAACAGATTAAGCTAAACATACAAAAGGAGAACTACCATATATATGCAAGTACTTCAGTAATTGCATTTGATTCCACAAATTGTTTGCTGGTTCTCTGTAAGGCTTCATTGCCTTTTCCACTATAACGTCAACAGAATTTTCAGAACAGGAAAGATGAGAGACAAGCAACAACAGGAACAGCCCTCCGTGAGGAGGCAGACCCTCAAAAGCAGGGAGGGAGAAGAGGAAAATAACTCCAGTTTACATTCGTTTGGCTACTTCTGGGACAACAGCAAACTCTTGCTTACTCAAGAGTAGCAAATAATCAAGTAAATACCCAAGAATAGGAGAACCTTTACACATGAGCAGCTGCCGCCCTTTATTTTGTCAAGAAGAAAGATATTCAAGTGCACTTCCATTGCAGTCAGGCTATGACAGCAACAGAGCTCATCAGGGCTAAACGCTGCAGCACCAGGCTCCACAACTTCTGCAAGCTCCAGCACTGGTCCAACCACAGGCCCAGGTAAACTCTCATCCAAACCAACCCTAACAATAAGATCTTTAGTCTACAAGAACAAAAACATGTATTTTCCTCTGGTGGAAAGAGCTCAGTATACAAATAAAAGCTTTTTGTACACCACTAATGATGTGCCCACAAACCTAACGAGTACCTAGAACATCCCTGTAGAATCAATAAACCTATCCAGAGACAGTGTGTATTGCTAAAAACATACAGTTAAATGCTCCAACAGATGCAAGGGACTGCGCAGCTGGAGACCTCATATGAAAGACTACAAGCCTTAGGAACCCGAGTTCTGGTTTTCACCCCAGAAGAATTAATCACTTGGAAATTTGAGGGTTCAGCAACACAGATGCTTTTTCAGCAGCAATGCTGATTTAGCCTGTACTGTCACCTATTTATTCCCTCCTTAGGTGATGCCAGCACAGCCATTTGTCACACCTGCAATGAACAAAAGGCAAAGAGCTGACGCAAGCTAAATTAAATCTTTATTAGGGGGATAGGCAACTTGATCCTCTGTATGTCTCCCTTAACTTAGGGATTATAGCTTGGAGACAGCTAAGTCACTTAGGCACCTCTAACTTTTTACTCATTGTCCCCAAATCTTTCAAACCTAGAAGGCATTAAACAATTCATTTAAATTACTTCCACTCTTAACCATATTTTCATCCTTCCTGGCTGCTAAGTGAGTTTTCTTTACTCTCCATCAAAGCTTCCGCTTTGTTTTTTATCCTCTAAACCAATGACTGCACATAAAGGAGAGAAACTTATTTCTTTTGCATTGATTGGAAGTGGGGAAAAACTCCAACACACACGTGGCAATGCTTATTTTCCACCACAACTCAGCCTTAACTAATGCATTTTGCAATTTTTTGGGTGAAATTCTTATTTCTACTGTAAGCTCTTCCCCCTCCCCTTTTTAATATGGCAGCATCATCTGCAACCTCCTGACCTCAGCAGCTTGCTTCACAATTTAATGGGAAAAAAAAGGCACGAAAAATCCTAAAGATAAAATGTGAGAGATAAAAACTGATACATTAAAAAGCCAGTATGCCATATGGCTGATAAACATAAAACCTCTCCCTGTTAAAGTTGTTTTAGTTTGTCTGTTTCAAATCAGGTTGAAGAACAGATAAAACAAAGAAATCGATTCATTGAAGCCTCAATCATGTCTTTATTTTAATGTTCTCAGGCTTTATCAAAAAATAAAAAATAAAAAAAAGAGAAGGAAAGAAAGATCCCAGCAGATGGCTCAGTAAAACGGCTCAGCTTTGTGTTGTAGCTCTCCATCAGAGGAGACCCAAGAGCCAAGACCCTGTCTACCCTCCTCAGCTCCTCCATCCGTAGGGAAGCAGGGATGTCCTGCCAGGTGGCTAGAGCTGTCAGCCAGAGGTGAAGAGAGTAAAAAGAGCTAGCACTAAAAGTGTTGCAGTGGTCCGTGTTCTACCCACGGATACCAACTCAATCACAAGAATAATTAATACACCATTCCCCCCGCTCCTGCCCCGTTCCTCTGGGAGGCAGGATGGGTGACAAGTCACTGCAAACCTCAGGAGTTTACAACATCTGACTACACCACTGATCGTCACCTTCCTTCACCTCTCTGAGTCTTCCCATTTGCAGAGATGAAATAATGACCAGAACATTGCTTTACAAGGTTCCTGAGATACACGTGAGTTCTTTTAAAATGGTTAAAATTTCGCAGTCATCATTGTAGGGGACCTTACCACATTTGAAGTAATTTCCATAAGTAGCATTACACAGACCACAAGATAAACATTTACCAACCCTATACTGCCAATTTGCACATTGCCAACATCTCTGCATATTTCAGCACTCAGCATTTAAAGGGATTCTAAGTATTTAGTTCTTCATATTTGCTCATTTGCATCTTCTTTTAAGCATTCATTTCATCCATAAACACAGTAAACACAGTGACACAGTTTTCTCCTCCACTGCCATTCACTAGTACTACATTCCCACTCCAGTAGTTACACTCTACTTAGAATTCAGGATCTCATTTTTAGGGAATAGCGACTATTACGCTGATCATACCCCAAATCATACCGTCTCCATTCAACACATGAAGAGCTGGACTGGCATACTTTGCAAGTTGTCTTCCTGAAGATCCTAAAATACCTGACTCATCCCCTTTCCAATTAAATAAGCTAAAAAAACATTGGCCACAGATGACAACCCAAGGAATGACATGATCAAGCACACGGATCACATTCTGCATGACTTTCAACAGAGCTTCCATAAAACGCAGCCTTTTATCTCTCAGTTAATCCATGCATTAGCTGGTAAGGCAAGCATTTCTGCTCACAAACGGGAGAACAAGCATGAAGAGAAATGAAGGTAGGAGTCAGGAATCAACTTCACTGCAGATTCCCTTTCCTCTATTCTAAGTTGATCAGCTACTAACCTCCAGTGAGGCTTCCACTGAACTTTCTGGAGGTATTGCTCAGCAGCATTTGCCATCAGTTTAAACCACTATATACAGCAACCAGTTCATAAGAGTCATGTATAGGAGAGCCTGTTTGGAAAAGATAGTCTGAGATTAATGTTCACCTACTGGCTTGATCTGCTGTCTGGCAAAAAACTCCAATTCCCCCATGTGGTAGCTTCAGTTTCACCAGAAAGACAGTTACAGGAAGGTGCTTAGAAACCCTGAATAAATTATACCTATTACTCTTTACAAGTCATTATGCTAACAGATTATTTGATTCACATAAATATATGCATCCTCATACAAAGGAGAGGAGAGAAAGTTACAAAACTGATCCTTTCCACCCAGACCACCCAAAGCAGATCGATGTATGAAAATGAGTATCTGCACAGTCAAAAAACACACTCAATGTATTTAGTCAACACAAGCAAAAACTAGGACAGATGGAAAGGAAAGAGCTGGCGCCAGCACTAACGTATAACTAATGCCAATTCATGTACAAAAACATTAGGAGTTTTCCTAAAAAGCCAGATGCAAACCTGAACAGTCCAGAAGCCAGTAGCAATGCTCAAAACTAGGGCTTACTTAACAGGCGACTTTCAAAGGTGACAAGGCTACTCTCTTCTCATAACTCCAATCAATCAATGTTTAAATATATCCCCCTGTGACGCAGCACTAGTGTTTTCAATGCAAATGGTTTCAATTGGCTTTTAATAACTCTAAGGGAATATATTCTTAAATCTCAAGGTTAAAAGGAAACAACTGATATCATTAAGAATTCTACTGTAAGGCCCAATGAAGTGAAACTTAAATTCAGTACCGATCAACGTGACAGAGAAATTATTAGTGCTTAATAAGTTCACATGTTTCAAGGGCAAGTATTTATAATAACATGCCCTTGTAACTCAAACTGGGAACAGTGGCCTACCAATTATTCAGACACATACTCCACTGTAAGAAAAAAAATTCAGGAGCCACAACAAAAAAACCCCAACCCATTCCATAAAGATCAGAAAGCTGATTCCAACCTGAACTCAGCACTGCTCCTTCCCTCCAGTCACACTTCCACTCGGGTGGGCTTGACCACATGGCTTGAAATGGGGCATCCCAGCACCCTGCTGGACCAGCAATGTGCTCTTTTTGTCATCATTCCGGATGTTCAGGGCAGTCAAAAGGCTGCCTTCATGGGAGCAGTCTCCATTCTATGACCATGCCCTTGACTTACCCTTCTCACCAGCCACCGTTGACTGCAGGAGTAGAAGTTAAGAGCACCAGCTGTTCCTTTTAAGACACTTCTGGTTTCTCTGCAACTATCACCTCTTTGAGCATCCAAACTTTAGAAGGATGGCATAGAGAAGAGCGGATGAAGAGACCGTCACAGCCCACAGAACCCTCCTCACCAACTACACATAAGCTTCCAGAAAGTAACAGTCAGTCAAGGAGACAACCACTGCCAAGAGGAGTTAGGGAAGATCCTTACTTAAAATGGCTCTCTCCAGTAATTGCATATATGCCAGGAAAAATCCCACCTTCAAACCTGCAGCATTTCAATAGTATGCAATAATTACCTATATAATAATTATCCTGCACTACTCATGCCATTACATTTATAAATCCTGCTGGTTTTCAGTTGTATATTCGTTTCAGCAATTATTTAGAATTATTAAAAAACACCCTCTGGCCTGTCTTATTTCTAGAAACACCACAATTTCCTGAAAAAAAAAATAATAATACTTAACTGCAGACAGAAAACTCAGAATAACCTGAAATAACTGCATTTTTCTTAGCACATTTGAAGGACTGAGTTAACATTCACCACTATTTTACACAGCATTGGGATGCTCAGATTTGAAACACTAAATGCAAGAGCGTGAAGTGTCTTCTAGTAATCTTAGTAATGGAAGGAAAAGATTTGGATAGTGCATATGCTAATGGCTCTTGATCACTCTGCTAGGTTTCTTTAGAGTATTAATTTTCAGAAGCGAAACAAACATTTTACTGCTATTAGTTGACTGTCCAGCAGCACGTTCCTAGAGCACTTCAGTGGGAAAGAGGTACTGGTGGTCAAGCAATGACCTAGCAAAAGCACTATCAACCTCTACTCCCATTTATAAATTACCCTAGTAAAACATACATGCATACACGGCCTTTTCTTTTTAATGTCATTTACAGTCTACATCAACACGCTTGGCTGAGATGTTAAATAACCCAGGATGCTGAAGAGAGCTTTCCTCCCACTCATAACCTCAGCTTTGCACACAAAATGACCTGCACTACACTTGCAGCAGCAAAAGCGCCAAAAAAGTCACTAATAAAGTATATATATATAAAAAAAACTTATTGCTGACATTTTAGTCATGAGATTTTGATGTAAAAACCACAAGTGATCCTGCATATGGACATTCTACCAACACAGTCCCACCACCCAGGGGAACATTAGCTGTCCTGTACCTACAAGATCAGGACCACCACGGGTTACTACCTGCACCAGCATCTAATAAACATCAAGGACACCACCAACTGGCTGGGTAGTAGCACAAAAAAATCATTAAAAAAACCCCAGACACTGTTTTCATGTCTTTAGAAACTATCTTGTCCAGCAGGGCAGACACAGGTGACTGCAATAAGCCTTAAGAAACCAGGATGAAATCATAACATTTGATTGTATTCATAAAGAGTAAATGATGGTTTCTGCATCAACCATATGAGCCCAGTTTACCAGTTTCTCCCTGTAAAACATCACAATAATATGCCATTAAAACAGCATTTTTCGTCTCACAGGTTTTACTGAAAATGCTAAGAGATACCAAATTCAACAAACTGAGCATCTTCAAAGGCAGAGATGCAGGATTCTTCAGGAAATGAACTGTGAGAATCAGTATGCTTGCAAGCTAAACAAAATTTATCATTTGCTGACCCACTCTGGACTGGATTAGACGGGATGACTCCTTATGTAGTCAAGTAGCGCAACACACTGAAAATGACTGCCCTGACCTCAGTACAAGCAAAAGGGATGCTGGCCATGCTTTACATTAAGACAGATTGTGGAAAACCAGTTGCTTTTCCCCACCAATTTACTCCAAAGAGAGGTTTACAGCTACAAACAGCTGTAATTTATTATATTTTAAATCTCATAAAAGACCTAAATATGTTGAGCGATAACACTCTTCAGAATTGTCAAGGCCTATTGAGCTGAAACACACTCCCCAAATTACAAACATGGCACCGTTATTTCAGCAGTGTTAGAGAAATAGTATGATCCTTTTATTTACTTTTTTTTTCCAAATGAGACAGTACACAAAAAAATAGGGAGAAGATAATTTTTTAAAGCAACACTAACGTGTCCCACTACTGCTTGGGTTAAAATGCAGATGGAAAGTCATCTGGATTTAACTAAATTTTCAAGGAAGCTCAAACTACTGTCTTAAAACTATAAGTTTATATAGTAAAATTCAAGATTCCTCATGTCTCCATTGTAATAGAACATATAAGTGTGTCTTTCCTCAACTATACCTATGAAAATCAAAGAAACTGCATATAGAAATAGATCTATAAGTAATAGATAGGAAGCCTGCCCATATTGAGTGCCTCTGGTGCTTCTTGCGCTGTGTCCACCAGACCTCGTGCCAGGTCTCCACTCCACAGCTTCCCTAGCACCAAGCTACACAAGTGACAGAAGAAAGCAAAAAAAACCCAAGAAAACAAAAACCCCAAAGCCACTTCATTTACTTTTCTTCATTTAAACACAGTTTGGAGGAGCTAATCTGTAACAGCTGGACCAGTTTAATCATTGGGGACATTTGCTGCAAATAAGCTGCAATCAAGAGAGCAGAGAGACACCTGGCACCACCAGACACACCTGGGTGGAGGTGGAGCTCCATCCTCAGCTGCTGGAATCGTGACATATTCAGCAGGAGATGGGACCCTAGGACAACAGGGTTATTGAGGGCACTGTCTGGTAAGGCAGATTTCACTTGCACTAAGACTTTTATGAACTCTTCCATGCTCACAATTATTAACCCCTTCTCATGGCAATACATATTTTTGCCCTCCAACTGCAGTCAAAATAATAATTAATAATATCATTGAAGTTATAACCCTCACACCTACCCTCTGCCCTCACAGCAGCACAGCAAAAGGAATGAGCCTTTTTTCGGTTGCTTGCTTTTTGGCTTTGAGTGTGCTGCTTTGGGGATTTTCTTTTTCTTCAGTGTTTGGGTTTGGCGATGAGACTTCCAGACAAGAAATAAAGCAAGTAACAGCCCCAGGAAAAAAAAAAAAAAAGTTAAAAAAATGACATAACAGCCAACTGTTAAATTTCAAAAGCGTGCTCTTCATAACCATAACTGTCAGCTTGTCTAGAATTAGTCTCTCTGGCAAAAACTTGCTTATTTCCAATATTTTAAGAAAAAAAAAACAAACAACAACCAAAAACCCACAGCCTAAGCCATTGCTGAGAGAGCAGCTCAGAGCAAGCCAGTTAGAAAAATTACTTGCCCAAGTTGGGTGCACTGGAGTGCAAGTTCGCAATATAACTCTCTCTCTCATGGAAACACAACCAAAAAAAAAAAGCCAAAAACCTGATATTTTTTCCTGTATTTTTCAGCACTCAATAAGAGAGAGATCAATAAGAACCTCCCAGACAAGTCTGGTCATCCATACACTCAAGTCTTCTACAGCCCACATTGCTGCATCTCATTTTCCAGGGCACTCACCACATGGGTTACTCTGCAGTATGTATTTAAAATGCTTCAGGTTTCACAGTCAAACACACACAAAGTTTCTCCTGTGTGTGATCAGCTTCAACAAAACACTGAAATACACATTCTTGTTTCAAATATTATCCATTCTCACTAGGCAAGTTTTTCCACAAGAGCCCATGCCGGCCACAGATGTGATTGCTCAGGGCTGAGCTCAGCCTCAGTGGCTCTGACCACTCAGCTGGAAATGCAACAACTTTGCCAGTTAATTATGCCTCACATTGATCAACAGATTCATTTTACAAAGCTGATGTGGGAGTTTTTCCTAAAGTATAACTTCAAAGTATATTTTTCTTGGAAAAATGTAAGTATTATCGACTTAAATGTAACAAATTATAATATCAGTCCTTTAAGAGGTGATATTAAGAGTACACAACTGCTCCTTCAAATAAAGTCAATGCTATATATATATATTGTGAACTGTATTTTAATTGATCTTCTCAGACCAAATGTCAACATACGTATTTTTAGCTTGACACAAAAATCAGACCAATCTGCCCCTATGTCACCAACTGCCATCACCCTCTGTCTTCATTTAACTAAGGACAAGACTGAGAATCCATACAATTATTTTTTTTAACTCCTGCCACTTCCCTTCATTCTTCATTAGCTTTTTTTTTTTTAATTAATCAGGACACAATAAAAAACCCCCACCTATTATATAGTAAATTCAAGCTGACTGCAGTCAAAGGGGTCTAATTTGGTCGGGTATTTTTCCTCCCTACTCTAATTTTTGTTATCCAAACAGTACCCTGCTGGATACACTTTCATTTAAAAGGCCATCAACTCTCATCTGGTTTTCATCTGTCTCAATGGACAAGAGTTAAATGTAGCCTTTTGAGCACCCGTGAACAACAGGAGAGTACTTCTCAGTTTATGTAAACCTGCAGCCCTTACCTAATCCTTCCCTGCATTAAGGCACATTACAAGCTAACACTGATTTTTTTCTTTTTTTCTCTAATGCATTCTCCTACACCATGTGCTATAAAACATGGATATTCAAGTCTAGATTGAGATTAGGGCTACAGCTCTAAACAGATTCACTAAACCAAAGGTGGAGATGTTAGCGTAAGAGAAGGCTGCAGCTCCATCAACTTCATGTTTCTGTATTTTAATTGCTTTTAATTGGGATAATCACCGACTGATCATTCCCTGTTTTGGCTGAAAGGGGCTGCTTCTGAGGGAAATTTAAGTTGTTGAGCTGGGGAAGAACACCAACCAAAAAACCCTCCAACATTCCCCCAAAAAAGCCTGGGAAAGGACGTGGTGCAGATATATTGTGTTAAGGATAAAAGAAACAGAGCAAACATTTCAGACTAGGAGCAGAAAATCAAGTCTTCTACTCCTTTCTAGAGACCATTTCAGTAGCACATTCACCTTGGAAGAACCAAAATAAGTCTCTAAGCTTCTTTAAAGATGTTGATTTCAAAGTGTCTTGTCATTTAATCCCTCTTGACATCATCCAGGTACAACATGAGCTTAAGCAATGCATTCGTCACAGCAGTCCCTTGAATCAGGCATTTCCCATCACTTGTAGTTCTAATAGCATTTAAACACATGCATCTCAAGGTGACTATCAGCCAGTGTCCACTAGTTTCCAAATACAAACTAGGTTACATATTTGATATCAGAACAAGACAGACCTGGCTTCTAAAGTCAGCACCAAGAAGGACAAATACACACAAAGACTAACTTTACAGATGAAAAAATTTCTCATTTTCCTCACCTTTTCTAGTAAGTCAAGCCCCATCTTGTAATTATTTCTCAAGTCACCAAATGTCTTTAAGAGGGATACTCGCCACCAGCCATAGCCATTCCTCATCACTAATAACTTCCCTCTCTCCGTAGGCTCGCTGGCTCCTCACAGACAGCAGCATCACACAACCTTTGCCTTTCGTTCTTCCAAAGGAGTGAAAAATCTTGTTTGCAGACTGCAGCTAAGCTGCCTCTTCTAGCATCAAAGTAAACCCTGATAAGCACTTACATTCACATAAAACCACTGGCTTATGTCACTTGTAAGAATCAAGTCTCTTCCAGGAAGAAAAGTGAAAAAATTGAACCTATTTATAGACATTTCCTATTACAACGCCAAAGAACATGAAGAGGTGATATAGAAATGAAAGACAGCCCAAGAAAACACCACAAAAGCCAAACCATTCGTCCTGCACTCGTGGTTGGAAATGTTTATTTGTGGGTGGAAACTAATGCAAACATGGAAGAACAACAACATGAAAACACAGCATCACTACCTAGTTAGTGACCTACTCCTTAGGAATTTAGAGAGCAAGGCGTTTTGGTAGGTCCATAACTCACATATCCGTAAGTCCCCAAGCCCAGGGATTTGCAAAGCATGCGGCCAGCTGGAGACACGCACAGATTTCTCCGTGAGATGCTAACTAAGGTCACCAGCATCAGAGCTGAAGGACTGCCAGAGTTACAGAAGTCAAATGAAGGGCCAGAGCTTGCCACTGCTCTGCAGCAGCTCTGAACCTCGCCAGCCCTCTCAAAAAATCTGGTATTATTACTTCCCTTCAAATAAAAGATTACAGATTCATTAGGCAACCCCTACCCAATGTTCTACGCATTGGGTAACTGTCTGCAAAGCCAACTTGAGAAAAAACCTGAAGCAAATGCCAGTTCCAACATGCAGACCCTCTGCTCTGACAAGCTAGACCCGAGCAGCACCTCCTACTGCTTTACAGACCCAGGAAACACCACCCCTTCAGCTCAAAGCCTCTAGTTCATTCCCCGTGCAAGGAAACACCAGGATTAATAGAGAGGAAAAAATACTATAAAGCCTGCAGGTGCCCTGATGAGCAAGGGAAGCACTTGAGAGAGAACTCCCATCACAGGGCAGAATCACAGGGCACCAATATGCCTTTAAATCACAGTCCCAGCATCAAGTCAGCAGCATTTTTCAGCAAGAATTATACGTGTTCACTAAACCCTTTTCCTCAAAATGTTTTCACAAATTCATCTGCCAGACTATTATGGAAACCCTCTTGCATAATAAATAACTTTCTGGAATAATTCCACACAGAGCAGCAATACACTCTCAACGCTTGAAAGTAAGTTCAGCATTTCCATTATTAATTTCAATAGTTTGCTCGTAGCTACCCCTACCCATTAAAAAATTATATCACTGAACGAGCTTGGCATGCAGCTTAAGCCCGTGTTCAACTTTCTCTTGCAAAATACCGCAGTCAATAGTTTAGAGAGTTTACTTGTCCTTCCTAAGGTCTCGATTTTTATTTTTAAGTCTCTGCACTCACAATGAAAATAGTGATGCCATTTCCCCCGGTATAAAGCAAGCACTTTTAAGGACAGCTAAAAATCAGTATGCTAGTGATTTTGTGTGTGTGTGTCAATGTCATCAGGAAGGTAATCACGACTAACCAGTCAGCACCCAAGGCTATTGCTGGATCATTTCACATCAGGAACGGACCGATCTCTCTCCGGCACATCCAGCAAAACGGTGCTTGGATTTAGGTTAATCACAGCCAGGCACCACACTTAATTACCAGCAAGGTCACATCGTGATACCGGGGACACCAGCAGCTCATCCCACAAGGAATCACAAATAAAAACCAAGAAGTTCCAAGAGAGGAGGGGAATCCCTGGTTAAAGAACCAACACCAGAGGAGATGAAGCCTGCAGAGCCTGTGGCAGAGCTACAGGCACAGGAGCCGTGTCCCCGCCGGCTGCGGCGGGAGCGAGGTACCACCGAAACTTCGCATCCACCTTCCCCCTTCCCACCATCACGTCGAACGGGAACCGACTGGTTCGGCGAGACCTCGGCGGAAACCGAACGGTCCCGAACGACGCACAGAAAGAGCAGAGCCATTACTCCAAAGGAAAAAGACGCTTTTCAAAAAGCCTTCACCGGAGTGGTGTAGGGTACGGGTATTTCTATTATTTTTTTTTTAACCAACACGCCAGCACTCCCACCATCAGAGAGAGGGGAGGAAAGGCTCACACGCTCACGTTCTTCAAATCGAGACAATTACTAGCGCTTAATTAAAAGCGAAGCCAGAGAAGCACAGCTCCAGAACTTGAGTAACTCCAGATTCACTTAAAATAAAATCTTTCGGGGTGGGGGAGAGGGAAAGAGAAGAAAAATATATAAAAAAAAAAAATAAAAGGCATGCGAACCCGGGGGTTTCCAACAGCTTCCCCGCAGCAGCGCGGCCGCCGGGCGCTGCCCCAGCCCCGGGAGCGCCGTCGGGCACCGGGGAGCAGACGGGGCTGGAAGGGGGAGAGCCGGGCAGCGGGAGAGGTGCCTCGTTAACGCAATTAGCAGAAAGCAATCAGGCAGAGCTGCAGGAGCGGGCACCGAGGGCATCTTAACACAGACGAGCCTTGTTTTCCGCAGCGGGCTGGGAGCACCGGGGCACCGCACCGACCCCAGCCCGGGCAGGGACCCCTCGCCGCATCCCCTCAACCGACAGCGGCTGCCGCTTCCCCCAGCGCCGACGGAGCATCAGCC